>CM023452.1:199447094-199887094 GCA_013339765.2 Haemaphysalis longicornis | reverse complement strand
GAGACGCGCGTGAACCGAGGCGGCCGACTTCAAGGTTTATAGAACCGCGTGGCCGTGCTCCACGTGCGTTCCAAGCAGAACGTGAAAACTTAGCTAGTGGAACGTTTCTTTGCTGTTGAGGCGTGATTTCTCATATGCCGTCCGAAAAAACCAAGCACCAGGAATTTTTAATAAAGGAACACTGTAAAGCTTGTGTACTAATTTAATGTCTTATGTTTGCGTAATGTCTTGTTCTTGTTCAACGAAGTTGACAAGTCTGAACAATAGAAACCGGGCTTAGACGTTTACATGTGGCTGTGAGTATAGTAAGACTATTGCGCAGTAAGCATTTACTTTGGCTGGGTGGCTGAATCGAGTTACAGACCGATAGACAGACACACATAGAGACAGACCAACATTCTGGTTTAAGTAGCCCAAGAATGACTATCGTCTTTAATAACGCTCCCCTTGACCATTTAGCATTCTCGGCACGGGGCCAGATAAGAGAAACAAGAATCACCGGCATTTTTAAAATGATCATCTGGGTGCCGTTCATAAGCTTGCTCTATTCCACTCAATATAATTATAGAGTTCTTATAAAGACGAGGCACTGATGTAAGAAACTTCCAGGTGTTACAGCAATTTTAGAACGTAATAACCGCTGCGTGTAGTAAAAAATTATTTTGCCCCGTCGCGTTGAGGGGTAAGTACAAAAACCGTAAAACGCCGCCCATTTACAGAAGCCCTATCGCAAAAACACACCTCGATAATCCTCCCAAAGGGCAATTAGCTAGGGGCCAGGTTAATATATTCGATACCAAACGCACACACACACATACATACACACGCACGCACGCACGCACACACGCACGCATGGACTGTCTCTCTTTCTCACATACACCCAGGCACACTCAAACAGACACGCACACACAAACATTTATGGTGTTAACAGGTTTCCATCCACTGACTGCTTACATTTCGCGAATTTTAAGAACGATGGTCTCTGTTGGGCTCCTCCTAACCTGAACATGCCTGCCCGGCTGCCCAATTGCCTTGCCCGCCCGCCCGCTCGTCCACGCGAGAAAACAAGGGTAAACGAATGCATGACAACAAAGTGTATAATACAGCTGTCATTTGGCTCATGCAAGCCCACATTACTCAGTGCGAAGGAAATCTCAGGCATGCTTGAGGCGAAGTATGCATAACTAGCGGCGTACCTGCATTCTTTAAGGTAACAATACACTTTCGATTGGTATTTACGGCAGCAAATGAACAAAAAATACAAAGCTGTAGAAACGCTGCCAAGACGAGGCCAAATAAAAGAAACGTAAAACAAACAACAAAAGTACGCTCCAGCTGCTCGGAGCCGTAGGGCGTACTTGCGCGATACAAAATCTTGTCGATTCCGCATAATATTTTATTTCTTGGAAGCATGGCCAAAAAAATCAACGTGTTTCTTCGTCTTCTTTTTCTGCTTTTATTAAACGAATGCGGCATATTGTTCCATTATAAGCCGTTGTCGACAACAACTAGGTACGCTCACTTTCTCATTTGTCCCCAAGAACGATCAAACTTTTACCTGCACTGCATTCTTCTTCTTTCTTCTCTCGTCTTATTCTTTATTTCCTTTGCAGTTACATTTTATCGCCTTGAACCCAAACGATTCGCGGCAACAAGTACTCTGTGCTTTCCGAAGCATACTCGCGGTTCTGCAGCTGGGTGCGAGGTGCTCTGTCTACCCTGTCGTATACATCGTGGAAACTGCATCGCATATTCACCCTCGTTAAGGGAAAGAGCTTTGACACGCTTTCGTGCGTGCCGGCTACCGGAGGGGATTGGTCACTCTTCCGTGGGTGGCTGCATTATGAGGTTCACCCATATTTTGTAAGGGAAGTCTCTGATATCACGCCTAGTAAAAGGGAACACTGAGGGTTGTCTCCTCGTCGTCCGGGATGCCGGCGGGTCATGCTACAGACATCACACGCGAACGATGTCTTCTCGCCTTGCACCAGGCGGGGCTATGAAGCTGCTTCTTTGGCCTGACACTGGCTCATTCATACATAGGGTGAGAAGTTCGGACAGCGGAGACATAGGACGGGTGCTCAGGAGAGGACTTTTGCTTTTACGAGCGATTCCGGTCTGTGCGCAACCACAGTTCTGCAAAGTGAGAGGTGAAATGGAGGTTTCATTACTGTGCCTTCGAATGCAGCTGGGACGTGGTAGCAAATTCAATGGGTTATTGTATGCACGAAATTAAGAGTTTGATATGGTGTACAGAACGCTATCTTCAATGATATCCTAATCGTGGCCGGATCGCTTGTTCTTCCTGCTATGGCACATCCTCTAGAGTCGACGTGATAGCACCTTCTCTTTTTACTACTTGAAAAGTAACTGTTATACTTATCTTGGATATTGACGCTTCTTGATGCCTGCATAAATTATCTGGAGGGAGCGAGAGAGGCCGAGTACTTTTAATGGATTGAAGGAAAACACGGAAAGATCGGCCTGATCGTATAGGCTCTTGCCTGCTACTCTGTGTAATGGAGGGGAAGGGAGAAAAGATCATAGATAGAGGGTGACACGTATGATAGAAATAGAGGTGAGGCTAAAAGAATATACAAAAACTGCCTATAGCAAGTACATGTACAAGGGTCATCATTACGGGCTTGGGCAACAATCTAGCTGTCAAATCGATGCTGTTGAAGAAGGCCAGCACTGCGTTGAACGCCATTCTTGAACACTGCAGGTCTGGCCAGGGCCAGAGCAGGAAGTCCTCAGACAATTGTCTGACGACGTCCGGCTGAGATTGTCTAACCGGGCCAACGACGTAGCTAACGTTCCACGTCGATGCGTGTAGCAGGGACAGTTGCATAGTACATGCTCAATAGTCTCTGGCATGTCACAAAATTCAGTCAGAGTCACTCGCACAACCGATGAGGTGTTGGTAGCGATAACTAAAAACTATGCCGAGACGCATTCGAGCGAACAGCGGCGAGTAGCTTCACTAGTCCCTGGGGGCATCCAGAACCGGCAATTAGGGTCCAGTCGATGGAGACTACTGTGGTACTGGTCAGCGTGGGCCCAGTAATCCATCGTAGCGTCGCGGAGAATAGCAGTCAGAAGAGCGGTCGTGTCCGGTCATGCGAAGGGAAAGCGCATGACTACTGCGCCTGCTGAAGCTTTTTTGTAGCGTGAGCTACACTGGCCGAGTTTGATCAGTTTCGCGGGGCTCCTGTATAGCCGTGCTGCGCATGCGCGAGGAGCAGTGACGTCACACGGCGCACAGAACGTTGCGCGCCGCCCGGCGTCTCTCACACACCCTACGCGCCCAGCGTCTTCGCCGACCTCCGTTCCGCACGTGGCAGCCCGGTCCACACGATGATCATGCGAGGGGTGGCCGGGTGTGGAACCGTTGACTAGTGCGTCGCAGTAACACCGGCGTGCGCCTGTGGATTCAGTATGATCTGGGGCGGTTGGTGACGCTGCGCCGGAGCCGCTTCAGAAATATACATGTGCCACATAACGCGTATACCGGGTGTGTGTCATTGAAGGAGCAGTAAGCGTGATAATCAAGCTAATCGTAGACAACCAGGAAAGCTAAGAATAACCAGATGAACCTTAACTCACGCTACGTATATCCTGGCATAGTCGAGCTAAGCCACTGCTAATTTTTTACGAGGTAAGGCCCCTAATAAGCACTTTCTGTAGAAGTTGTTGAGCAAAGGTCTTTTGCTGTTCAGAAAGGCCATGTTTTGACTTTTCAGGGGGTTCAGTGGGTTGGCGGAGAATGAGCGGGTTGACCCCGAGACAAGAAAAAACAAACAAACAAACAAAAAACCAACTTTGTGGGGAGGAAGCCTGCAGGCTCCTTACAAGCTCCGTTGTGTGGACGAAAAAAATATTCCATAAAAATTATCCAATGGTAGTGTGACCTATAACGACAGAATCCACCAACCACTACTAGATTACGTGTACTTTTGGAGGATAATATGTAATACGGGAACTACTGAAGCGGCACCTTCCAAGCAAAGGGAGAAAGGTCCGAATGTGCACCCGTCGTTGTTTAACGACTTTATTTTGGGCCTTGTTATGTGGGAGTGGTCCCTCATTTCAAGAGATCATTTGACGGCCTTGGTGTCTCAGCCCTGAAAAAGAGGAGCAGCCGGCGGTGATCATCAATCAGGTTCACATACAGCTTAGAGAAGAAAATGGTTGTGGGAAGGCGGTGTTATGCGCGCACCTCAAGATCATATTAATGAGATTTCATGGGTAGGGCAGACTTTATTAAAACGCATGAGTAATGTGAAGCGATGGCCATGAGCGTGGCCATGCGCGATCGGGCCATATATGCGATGAAAGTATACTAGTGAAGTTCTTCTTCATGATTGGTGAGTTTATTGTCTTATCTGGAACCGTTCCCTTTTTCGAGAATGTCAAGTTACTGTTTTGACACAATGGAATCGCGGTATGACGCACGCGCCCGGTGTCCAAAGATCTTGCCACAGCTTTTCGCCCGACCAATCAGTCTACCCGAAGAATGTCATAGTTATTTTACAGGGCCCCATCCATCCCACTAAAAAATCTCCCTTGAAAAGTGTCTGCAGTAGTACAAAGTGCGATTCCCAATACGACTTAGTCATTCAGCCGGAACGCGCGTCCCGTTTGCCAAATCTAATCCTTATTTATTTGCACGTTGGCGTTATTTTATATCTTGTACAACTTGTCACTGGTGCATTATTATCATTTGAGATCGGATGTTCTTGTAAGGGGTAAATAGTTTCGTTCCCATAATTTAATTCGCGTGTTTGAGTTTATCACGCTTGATTTGCGCTTGCGAGTGCATTTCGAGTGCGGAAGCTTTGCGAGTAGGTAATACGTCGTGGTGGTGCGAAGCGCAGGCTAACATCGGGGAAAAGAGAAGGAAAGTGAAATAGAGATAAACCGAAGCGTGGGCACGAAGCGCTGTCACACGAGTATCGTGAAGAGGGCTCGGTTGCCTTGTGGCAGAAGAACCTCCAATCGCGCTAGTGTACCATTGGCGTTGCGTTCCAGTCGATACCCACGTTTACAGCGTGTCACGTTAGGTACCGTATCTGCGTGGCGCAGAATCCTCTTTCCAAGTCAGTGCTGGCGAGGCACTTTCGGTGCAGTGCAGAACTTAAATCAAACATTGTCATAGGCTCCTCTACACACCTAAACCCACCTAAAGATTACTAAACCACCCTTATTTGGCTAAAAACTGCGCTGAGGAGTGACCCAACACACCCTTTTTTTGAATTAAAGAAATAAAAAAGTGAGACTGTCAGAGTTAGAACCAGGGATTTAGTATAAAAAGCCGCATTTAACGATAGGCTTCATTGGTCGAACCGCAACCGCGTTTTAGCAGTTTCGCACCAAGACTGCGGCAGTGTTTAGGGCGAACCAGTAGGCAGTGCTGGATGTAACCGATAGTACCTGACCTGAACTGACTTGGAAACGGAACGTCGACTTCGCGAGCATTGGTCTGGGCCTGCAGCAGTATGTATGTTTCCTGTCCTTATTTGCAATTGCACCGATATCTGAAAACTAGACTGTGCTTTTTTTCTGCCTCTGAAGACCTTGAAGGAAGCCCCAAAAACTAGAATACAAAAGCACAAAAGCTGCCCTAATGCTCCAGGCTCGTGTCCTATACGTTATAATCCATATAATCCGCCCAGGAAGGCGACAGGCCTGGAGGTCGTCCCCCAAAACTTGGTCTCCTTAGTAATCAATGCATGCGTCGTGATACAAGTGGCGACATGCTCACACGACGACAAAGTGCTCATCTAGTCCTAAATAAAACTAATCTACCTTTAGACAGCAGGGTTGCCGTGATAGACGTTCTCATGTTCAAACACCAACGGTGATCTCCATGGATTGCTTCCTTGTTATCTTCTGCCCTCTGCTGACCGGAATTAATTGCCATCCCTGAAAGCCTGGCTTGTTATGAGGGCGGCATCGCCGAGAGAATACTTTCCTAATCCGAACACATCTGTGAGAAAAATATTTAATGGTGACTCAGAGAAACACTAGGTTCAAAGTTGCTTCCCGCAATGCGTACTCATACTTACCAGAATGTATGCGACATCTAATATTGCTGTCTGCACACCTTGAGGCCGCAATATTGCATGCTTTCCGACATCCGCCCCGGCCTTCAATTCGCACTCATGGAAGAGCTGCTTTTTTTCTGCATCAGGCCCTGCTCGAAAGTCATTTTGAATTCCTCTTCTGTGCTTACGCAAAAAACGCATACTATTACCTGTTGCCGCTCCTCTAACCCTCCCACTTAGCCTTTCGAACGCAGGCCACAATTTACAGGACGTCGCATATGTATCGGAGGGCGTACGAAAGTGGCCTGTTTGACAGCATTCTTTATTTCCCCTCCGCTCTGGCAACTTGGCCACATCCAGCCCTTTTCCATTTCGTCCGAACCATGAGCGTCGCTCGTTCGAAACGTCACAACCAGACAAGTAAAGAAGAAACCTCAACGTTTTCCAGGCGCACTGAGTGCCCTTTCTTGTAAACTCCGAATTAGCCCAACCACCAAGTGGAGCTATTACTTGCGTGCTGTGAAGAAACAGCATGTTGTAACCGATACGGCGACCTTCTTCAGAGCTTTGCTCTCCTGCGTGTGTTTGTTTCACTTCACGGGAATTTTTTCGTTCTCTCCCTTTAAACGAGCTGGCAAGTGATGGACAGCTCCACTTTACAGTTTTTTTCTTTCTTTGAGGATCTGAACCGCGCTTCTAAATCTACCGGAGGGAATACATTCAACGAGCTCTGTTTCAAGTAAATGGAGAACAGCGTTGCCGCTGGCAGATCGAGAAGTCAGCGTGTGGTCCTCGATACTCGAATTCCACTTACGTTTCCTGTGATTTGGCGTTCCTCGTCTTTTTTCGAAAGCGAATCAGTTGTTGCGCGCGGGAAAGCTGATACCTGCATGTGTGTCCTCCATTCTCGCCACCATAACATGTAAAAGTCGTTTGACCACTGTTGCACTATTTGCTATGTTTGCATTGTTGACGCTCTCTACCAGTCAATTCGTTTTTTAGATGCGACACCCAATCCATTTTCCTTACGGCCTGTATTTATTTTAACTTTGCACGCCTATGGGGTTAATGCGTTACACAGGCGCTGTATCATTTTAGGTGCGTGAAACATTTAACTCAGGGTCTTTAAACATGGGGGGGTAGGAAGGAGTTACGAGAGATTAATAAATTATCGGTTAATTGCGAACTATACGGTGTTTCCTTATATTTTCCGGATTTCACGGTTACAAAGGAAGTGGCTATCTTTCTTACTAAAAATGTTTTTTTTGTGACGATAATCAACAGGGCTTGTCTGCCCTTTTGATTATCATCAGACAAGTTCATCAGTGCAGGCAGATGACATCATCTGTCGTCGCCAGGATGGGCATACATTTGTACGAAAATTTTGTACTCAACCATGGAAAAGGCGGACCCTAGTGTAGATTTCTTTTAAGATACGCACAAAACCACACAGGATGTTTAGAACATAGCCGACGTTGTCAACGGGGCTCGCGGCAATTCTGCCAAAGAGAAAGGGCTTGACAGGGTCGTGCTACCGGTCTGTACATACATTGTAACGAAAATTGACCCCGTATCTGCTCCTTTCGTTGCAAATGTCGACGAAATACTATAGTCGACTGGGCACCCCTGGCAAGTAAAGCCTTACTTCTCTTTCCCGCTCACCCTCGCATGCTGTTCCTCTCCCGTCTCGTTCCTCCCAAGATAACACGCGAGAGGTTTGCCTCAAGTCAATTTAAATTTACCGCGTCCCACTTCTCCACGTCGGATTTCTCTATGCCAGCACTGCCGTACGGCGGAGACGCTCGTGAATCGAGGCATCTTACTCCACTTGTGTTCCAAGCGGAATGTGAAAACTATCTACTGAAACCGTTCGTTACTGTTGCCGTTGGATTTCTTAAAATGCCGTTAGGGAAACTGTGGGCGACCGCTTTTGTATTTCTCTGGGCTTATTTTTAATTCAATCAATTATCCGTATATTTATAATTAAGAAACACAGCGAATATCACCTATGTATTGATGTCCTGCCCCAGATAAGCGTAATATTTTTTTGGCTCAACAATGTTGACAACTATGAACATTGCCATCGGACTTTGACGTTTAGATTAGGCGGTGGGTATATACACCTATTTCGCAGATTCTGTTTCACTTTGGCCGGGCTGCTGAATCGAGTGACAGACAGACAGACAGACAGACAGACAGACAGACAGACAGACAGACAGACAGACAGACAGACAGACAGACAGACAGACAGACAGACAGACAGACATGCATACAAACTAAAATTTTCGCTTTCAACTAGCCCAAGAAAGACTATCGTCTTTACAAATCCTCTTGCTCTCAAACGGCCAAACATCATGCTCCGCCCTTCGAGAGGAAGAGAGTTAATTCCTATTCAACTAGGCTCAACCCAGTGCCAGAGAAGCTGGGGCTCCTTGACGTTCCTATGCATTTTCTTTGCGTCCCTAGCTCCAGTTCGCCTTAATGCTTCAATTTGTGAAAAAAAATGCAAAAGTTCGACAGCCAAGCAACGTTCTTCGTGCATGCAACCATTTATGTCCTACCCACACCTCGGTATCTAAACTCAGCATAAAGCTATTTTCCACCAGTCATGCACTGTGTTATCATTCGCAGTCGGCAGATGAGGGAACGGTAGTCAACGTTGCCAGGAAGACGTTGGCGGTTTTATTTCTACACTTATGCTTGGTAGACGAACGCTGACGCGGAAGCCTGGAATTTCAAAAACTGAACTGTAGCGGCACGGGGTGTCAAAGCTCTCACTACTGGCCATGAGCCTGAGAGCTGAACATAGATATAACACTTTTCAACGTTTCCAGCAGCGATTGCCTCGCCGTAATTAAACCATGTTGCAATGAATATGATGCGTAACAAATCCCGCGGGGTTTTCTTTATCATACGGCTAAAATAGGTTATCTGCTGATGTATGGGAGTACTGACAAATCACCATACGCCCTCCTATTATACCAGGGAAGTAATACAACTGTCCGATTGCAGCGCCTTACTTGGCGGCTCTCTGGAAGTGTTCAATCGTATGGTTCGCACACATCACCTCCTTTGAGTTGAGAACCTACCAATGACACCTCAACTGAGTCTTTATCTCATCCCTGATGTTCGCAATATTACCTCATTCATTGCTGAAAATACACTTTTTATCTTTGCGAGTAGGCAGTTCCTTGTCAGTCTTTTGTTTTTTGCGAAACGTAGCCCTACAGGATAATAATTTTTTTGTCAGTCGCCTTTAAGCTTCCTTATTTCTTAACGTTTTGTTGTAGTTGCCGTGTTGTAGGTACGAATGGCCCTAACTTAGCTTCGGGTAATCAATTACGGCAGCTCCGCCCATTCCATTCAACCCAACACTCCTGCCGCTTTCATATTCACGGGTTTTCCAGTAAGTTCTTTAGTTTTCTCAGACGGTCTTCACGTGTCCTTTTGAGACCCTCCTCCTTCTACGACTTCTCCTGACTGTGTTATTACGGTCGCCAAGGTGGCATATAACACTGGCCACGCTGCGTTCCTGTTCCCGGGTTAAAGCCGTGAATTTGTTGTGGCGGTAATTTAAACTACAGTGCCTTCCTTGCCGCTAACTGACTGTGAGTTAGGTTTCCAAACTTTTCTCCTTTTTCTGGCTTCTAAAAATCGCACATCATCGTTAAACGCTGCAGTTGTGAAAAGGGTACCGGTTTCATTTACCATTATTTGATATAGCGATTCGAGAAAGTAGAGTTTTACGTACGCTCCCGATTTCTGGCCCCGTTCTATGCTGGTTATAAGTAATCTGAGCCTCAATCCTTTTTTCTGCTACCAGCTTTTTAAAAAGCAATGTAATAAATGATGGTAAAAGTTCGACATGCTGCACTCCAAATACTTCAGATAATTTCGGATGCAGCGAATATATGCCAGTGAGAAGGAGAAATGGCCGTTGACCGCAGTTACCTCTGACAAGTAATGTGAGGAGGCTATCTCGGCAGGTCTAGTAGGCATAAGGGCAGGAAACATTCTCGCAATAACTCAACAAGACGAGTTCGCAGAAGTTGTTTACAGCAGCCTACCCCGGACTATATTCACCACGATCAAGCAAGACTTTGGGAAGCCACGCATCACGCGTGACTAAAGCGTGCTAGAATAAACACTACCTCTGGGCAACCTGCGAAGAACACGGTCCAAACCACTTGCTTCATTTCATGCTACGGGCATTCGTGCATCAGTCAACACCACAAAATCATGCGGATCAGTACACAGAGGCCATGAGCGATCACAACAAATTGTTTCCTGAAGTAGACCAATCAAGTGAGCCAATCATGTACACATTTAATGACTTGCCCATCGCCATTATAGTCCGTCCCGGAGCGAAATTATGTTCTATTGGCATGGCAGCAAGAAGAAAAGCAAGCAAACATTTCGTTTAGTCTACAAGGTATTAGCCCCCAAATGTAAACATAGACAATTAGAGGAGAAGCGGGGAAAAGGGAAACTCAGGGGCTTTTCTAAAATGAAAAGAACGGAGATTTCACTATGGCGGACATCGGGGAAGGCTGAAAAGCACCTCCGGTTACAAACTACCAAATCAGTAACGAAAGCTCAATGGCCCCTTCTTGCTCGACAAATATTTACTGCAGAAGAAGTGAGGTACGCTAAAGCCTGCAGGAACAAGTTAAGAACGGATGAAGCGGAAGAGTAGATTTCTTCCGTCCTAAACGTCTTTCCACGTCATTAGCTTGACGAGAGAACCATTGAGCCGGCGTACAAGGCATTAAAAGACAGCACCCTCTTCAAGGGTCGCCCAGAGGCGGTAAGAATAACAGCTTCTGAACGCACTGTTCATGCCTGCCGCTAGGAGGTGCGGCACGGGGTGCTCATCCGCTGCGATAGAGAAAGAGAGAGCGTAAACTACAATGGGCAGGGAGGAGGCACCAATTAGCTGAGAACGGAGGACGGCGCCCGATAATCGTGCTGAGGAGATTATGCAGCACCCCTGGTGACGGGTCTCCCAAAAAAACGTGATGCTTGCGGCACGCTGCACGAGCCACCTTTTTTCGCCTTTCGAGCTGCCGTCACGACTATTTGCACAAGCTAAATGTGTCTTCCCCTGAGGCGTTTCGTATCCTCCCCTAATTGTAACCTCTTACAGCGCTCGGGTTGCGTTGGTCGAGGGGGCTGCTGATTACAGAGCGGCAGACCATTTCGAGCGGGTAAACAGATTGCCTGAGCGGAATCCCCATCGTTGCCTAATCGTTTGCCCATGTGCGCCGAGACTATAAAGCCATTTTTTATCGATACGTGCCGTTAGACCGAGTTTTTGCTTGCACATCAAGTCGCCACTTCTTCCGTTCTCTTGACGTACCCTCATATGAATACACATTTTTCGAGCGCTAGACAAAAGTCGACTCGTAACTTTACCGGATGAGAGACGAAACACCATTTAATCATAAACGAAAGCAATTAAAAGAATCAATAATTATAAGTGCAGAGCCACATAATAATGATGGTTTTCCTTGCGGCTGTCCAGAAGGGTGACACCTTCGGGGTGTGTGCGATGGTTAGTGAATGGACGGTCCCTACGTGTTGAGAAAGCGCTGGAACGGCGAGAACCTGGTGCTGACAACGAGCGCTGTTAACTGGATAGTGCTGCAACATTGGCGTCGTTTGCGGCAGGTTGAGTGTACGTTTTCCCTTTAGAGCGCAAGCTCTACTGCGCCATGTCTCTCAAGGTCTTTTTGATGTCGGAATAACCTTGAGCCGCCGGAGCACAAGTGTGGCAAGTGTCACGTCACGAAGAAGAACCACTGGCGGGCGTGGTCGCGCTGCCCTCGCTCGAAGCCTCCGGATGCAGTAACCACGGCCATTGGCGAGGGCTTAATTGCTGCTTTGCCAGCGCTTGGTCGCACAGTCTCACACTGTATTGCGCGCCGCCACTTGAAATGCAAGTGTGGCTGGTGCGACTACACCTCAATGAAACACTGTGTGCATAGACTTTTGCAAAACCAAGCAAAATCACTTTTTTCTCTCATGATAACTAGGTTTACAAGTGTTAAGCATGACCCATTTCTTTTTCTTTTTCCGTATATAGGCAAATGAAGAGAGAAGGCGTGTTTTTGTTGGGTCCTTGCTTCATAAGTTTCGTAATACGGCCACTGTACACCCTTTGCCACTTTTGCGGTACATTTAGCAAAGCCGAAGAAAAACACTGGTACATAAAACCCACCATCTTGCGTAGAGTAAGCTAATAATGCATAAAACCTGAATAAGAGACGGGGATAAAACAAGTTTTTTTGTCTCTTTATCTTATCGAGTACATGCAATCTAATTAATTTGGTTAAAATAGAATCCTGGAAACCGACGTTAGTTCTGCGCTTCTTTAAAACACCAGCCGGGTACCAGAACGGACGTGTATCCACAAAATGACATGTATCCTTGCCGTACCAAGGACCAGTGGCTCATTTTGAGGCCAAATCTATACGCGATGTATACTGCTGAACAGGCGCTCAGTCCCCCTATCACTCGCCAACAGTGATGAGTACGTCAGTGCGGCCGCGTCAAGAGCAAGTGCCGTTACGGTAGCGACATCGGGCATCTAAAAAACACTTGTAGAGACAATAATGTTGTAATCATAACTGGAAAAGAAGATGAGGGAGCAACCTGAGTACGAAGACAGCTTAACACTTTTTCTCAGCAGTAGAGAAGGCAGAATTAGTAGTAGAAAACGGTGACAATGTCTGCCTCTAAGGGGAATTTAATGGCATTTGCCATGTATTCCACACGTTGTTAATGAGGGTAAACATTCCTGAAGGACAGGCTGGTCACTACTACTATTTATAGAACGGTATATAACTGAGTCGTACGCGAGAAAGTGTATTTGAGGAAGAAATGTTAGTTGGGAGGTCCTATTGTAAATTAAAAAATGCATTTATCCTATCACGCTACGCTAAGGAACTCGAGAGCTGACGTCAAAAATTGGAGAAGAAGAATTGCCAGCCACAGTGAAAGGCTGGCAATTCTTCTATTGGGTCACAACAACAGCTTATGGGTCACAGCAACAGCTTATGCAGGTAGGTTCTCATTGTGGGGTGTGTATTGTTGGTCATAACAATGTCCCTAAGGACGTTTTTTTCTCTCGGTTTACGTGTGTCCAGCTGCGATCACTGCTTTAGTTATTGTTAGGTGAAAGCGATAATAACGCATTTCTTCGAGATCGATGATCTCGCTCACAGCGGCAAGATTGAAAACTGGCGGTGAAGTAAACCGGTTGGCGAGAAGACTCATTATGACACCCGACAAAGCGACAATGGGCGTTTGGCACCCAAAGCACGACTGCTTTTTAATGCTGGCGGTGTTCGTCTACAAACTGAAATACTTCGTCTGCAAATGTTGCTTCATCGAATGCTTCTGCCACATAAAGAGATGGAACAAATGATCAAAGAGCCTCCGAGGAGGACATGTGGGATTTCTGGCCCGTGCATTTGTTCTGTATATTCTCCACATATTCTGGATTGTTTCAGTGTAACCAAGAGCTAAAAATTCAACTTGGGGGGTTTCGATTACCTAAGCTACCGCTGAGCTGTGGGGACCGCCATAGTGAAGAGCTCCACCTGAATGTGGACCACCTGGGAATCTTCACCGTCTCCTCCGGAATCTCGACACACGGGTAATTTTGGTTTTCCCGCCATTGAAAAGGCGGACGCCGTTACCGGGCATCATACCCGCGTCTTTGGGCCCGCCAGCAGACAACGCTTTATATACTGAGGGACTAATCCCATTATCCATTCAATCGCTGAATAGAGATTTAATACTTCCGTGTTTAGCGTGGTTATCTGTGTGAAACGCCAGAACACTAACAGTACCTGCCTGTAGCAACAGCCAGCATGTGACAGTATCTACTACTCATACGTTGGTGCACGGTCTCTACCTATCTCTGCCGTGCCGCTTTTAGGGCTTGTAACATTTAAATGTGGTTTCACATCATACAAGGTGCAATGAAACCTTGTTATGAGCACGAGCTCCGATATAAAACCGCTAGATTGCCACATTTCGAGTGGGCTGCGCGATAATGTTAATCCATATTTCCTTCAGCAGATGAGGTTTCTAGCGGCAAAACTTTGCGGTTCTAGTAACCTCCAGATTTGCCGTATGTTAAACATTCTTCCATCAGAAATTTCCAGACGTTTCCTGCGGCTTCGTGTAGACCTGCTCCCACCTGTCAGGCTGTGGATTGGGTGGGAAGAGATAGTTTTTCAAGCTGCTCTTATAAATGACCACAGGGCCAATGATTTGCCGCGGATATAGTGGTAATCTCGAACGAGAGGTGGTTGCGGAATTGTTAGGTGAGTGTAGCGTCTACCTCGGCTGCTGCAGAAAACTCTCACGACGTTACAACCAAGGAAGAGCAAACGCAGACTTGCAGCTGCCTCAGCAAGAAAGGCGGAATGAATTCACGCACGCGTACGTCGCATGATAAAAAGAGGCCACATTCTTGACTTTCTGGCGTGCGTCGTGCAATGCAATACGTATTTTTAAAGGTGTCTCTTTCTCTGCGGTATTGGAAGAGAAAACTTCCACTACCGCCATTTAATGAGGATATTATAACGGGGATTCTGAAAAGTTCCTATATTTCCAAGTCTTGAAGCTGACCGCAATCCGACAATGTTACGTTTAATAACTAAAACACTAAAAATTGAAAAAAAAGAAATTCCTGGGAGATCGATTAGTCAGTGTTTTCAAGTGCGTGAGCTCTCGTCCCTTGCCCTGGCGAGCTTGATACTCGACGCAGTGTGCACGCCTTGATCCGGCTTTACAAGTTTTGAAATGCCCCTCGTACCCCGTGCAATACGTGCTTTCCGTTCTAATCATATCAGTGGTCATGTTCGCTCGCTTTATCAGTGGCATTGGCGGCCTGCCACTTCTTTTGTATCGACATTTCGTTGCCCATTCCCATTCCTACCGCTTTGGTCGCTTGCGATGCCTGCGGAGTAAATTCTACAGCGCGTACAAGTGGAGACGCGTCGAGGCAGCATGTGACAGGCGATTTATCGGAGTAATGTGGCTAGCCTTGCTTCGAATTCCCGTCCAAAATTCCAACTGTTTCGACCGTCTCGGATTGGCGCAGTCAGATAGCGTCGGCGTCATAATGCGAGGGACACAGGTTCAATTCCGACCACCGAAAGCGTTTTCTTTATTTTGAGGCGCTTGATGTGTCTTTGTGGGGACCCATGATCATCCTGTGTCCTCCTATTGTTAAAAGTTGGCTTTCCTGCTGTGGAAGGTCGCCATCCCTGAAACACAGAAAGCTTCGCTTTAATACTCTGCATCCCCCTCCCCCCTAAGAAGGATTTCCGGAAGCGTGTTTACAAACAGTTCGCTGCACAGCTCCCTCACAAACGTGTGATGTCACAGCGCGCGCTATTCTATTGAGCTCCCGCTTAAACGCACCCGCTGTTCAGGCTCTGTGGCCTCGAGATAGAGTTCTGGGTACTGGCGCTGAAGGCCTGGGTTCGAGCCTCAGGGGTTCTACCATTTAATGCGAATATTTTTTTCCAAAACTCAATTGTACGTATCGTCTAAGTTATAATGTTGAATAGGTGTTTTTTAATTGGCTTTAGGTTCCAGGCGTAGCCTACGACCATGTTTAATTAACCGTCTACATCGTGCGTGTGCCATGTCACGTGGGGCGCTATTCCGCGAATCGTTTGGAAATACGCTTTCTGACAATGGCCCTGGTGGGTGGGAAGCGCTTTCCCTTTACTCTCTTCTCCGTGTATTTACGCTCATATCGCGTTAGGCCAGATGTGCGCAACTAGCCGACCAGGAAAAAGATTTTTTTCTGCAGTTATTGGTACACTTCCTGCTGCTTGTGCTACCGCTTCGCCACTGCCGTCACTGTGGCGACCAGGGACAGCGCACGATGATGGAAGGAGGCTGCGAGGGTGTGTACCATAGCCCCATAGAATCACTGGCCTCGGGTGATGCAGAAATGTTAGGTCTAATAGGGCGTTTCAAAAGTGGTTAGTCGACAGTATGTTCGGATGTTTGTGATTGCCATTGCTTCCCTTCAGGGTTGCTGTCAAGCCACAATCGTCGAACCAAAAGGTAATATAGCCCTAATAAGCATATTCCAAACGCTGCTTTACGATTTGTCATTACACACAGCCATCAGAACCGGAAATATTTATTGGTGAAAAATGCAGAACATTTTTTGTGCCCCAACAATCTTGGAGCACAAAAAACCAGCGGCTTGCAGCATACGCTATGTACTTGATGCCTAGAGTGGCCACAGCAATTATTTGAAGCCACCGAAATTCCGCCAGGCGATGTTTTGTAGCGCTGTTTAAGTAGGGAGTTCTTATGGCAACCACTTCGTTGCTTTGTCCCCGCGTGTAATTGGCGTCGCGAGTCTATAAGGCCGTAACCTGCCGAAGATTGAAACTCACTCTGCTTACAGGCGGGGCAAGTCTCGGAACTGATCATAAAATAGTACTACGTTTTGGTGAGCTTACGACTAGATGATTTAGTAGCTACTTTGGCAGGGCAAACAGTTCACATTCAACCGTCCCGAGCGTACTTAAATACACGGGTGCATTCAGCTTGAAACAAGAGCTGCAACAAACGTTGCACACTTCTTTTCTGTCCTTCTTCTCGTCCTTGATAATGGCGCATGCCCGCTCTGCGGGATTGGCCAGGGATTAAGATGCGTAGAAAAAACACCATATACACCAGCGTTATTTCGTTTCGAGGTAGGCACAAATTCCCGAAGCACTGTAATAGGGGCAGTTAGGTAAATTTTGCATTTCTCTACAAAGCGGCGCCATTAAATTAGTCTTTCTAGGGATTTTGGTTGTTTATAAAAGGGGAAAGCATCCCTTGAATAGTCCACACATGTTCAAGTAAACTTTAATTTTAGGAGGCAACATCTTATGGCTGTGAGCGCCACTTCCCATTGGAAGGTAGAACATTTAACAGCGTTGTGTTTCTTCCAAGTTGCATGCAGCACTCGCTCCCGAAGCCCTGTGCGTATGTTAAGACTGTGCGAGTAACGGTTTTTTTGTAGTTGTCTGATAGCGATATCACCAACGCAGCACGAAAAGAAAAGACGTCCCCCGTTGCATGCACCACTTCATGGGAGATCACCGAAGATTCCGCCATTGCATCGCCCTCATAGAAGAGACAGCTGCCATCGCAATCCAGGCAGATTCTCTGCCGCAATGTCGCAATTACAAAGTCGCATCAGCTTCACATCCTCGAGAACTGTCCTCTGATACCTAAGTCAGCTAAGCTGAAGAGTTGGTTACGAACCCCCACACCACTCCGCTGCGGTGCGATTACCCGGGAGCAACGGGCACAGCTTCTGGCTCCCAATCCAGAACCTGGCCATGGTGGCTGCACTGTTCATGGTCTCACCTCAACGTCCTCTTCGCTTTCTCTGGCAGGGGACCAAACTCGAGTGCAATCGTTGCTGTTGCCAGCTGACACGACTTGGACTCCTTGGCGACTTTCCGGATGCTCAGAGTGCATGTACCAAGCGCATCCACCAAAGTCCAGAAGGACTCAATGTTCTTTTAGTTATTTAAATTTATTTGAGTCAACTTGTGCTAGGCAGTAACAGCATAAAAGTACGAACGCGGAAGGAGCTATCAAACGGAGTGGCGTCCACATCATACGGTTGGCGAATGGAATCCCGCTGGGTTTGGTCAGCCCACATTTGTCTTACTGACCAATCCTTTGTCCATCAAACCGGACTGGCTTGGTAAGGCTGGAACAATTTATGCTTTTCCAAATCAAACAGGGATAGCCGGGTAATGCCGGAGGACCACATGGACAGCCTTCCTTTCAGTGCGAGGCGCTGGCCATAAAAACAAAACGAAACACAAATCGGGGCTCGCGACAGCGTTGTGATGAAGAAATATGAGGCTTTTTCCCGTTAGGTTGAGCTTGTATAGGAGTTTCCCCGACTTCGAAGCACTTTCCTTCGTGAGACATGGCCAAAGACACTCCAACCCTACCGTTGAACACCAGTTAAACTGACCACTTCGCCTGGCGCTTTCTGAAGCCACGAGTCGCGTGATCCCCCGACCACAAAACCTACAGCATGCAAACTGGCCGCTTATAGTGCAGCTCTATGGAGTCGCAATCCATGGGATATCCTGCAGAGATGTATGACTTTCTTTGTTTTATTTTAATAGCGGAGCTGTTGTAAAATCCTTAAGTTCGGGGTTGCAGGAAAAAAATTGCCAAGAAAATGCGGAGCGCTCCTGAGCGCTTGTCTCGCGGGGACGGCCGAGCATTCCAGGGAACGCGCAGTGTTTTAAAAAAGTTCTAGCAAGAACCACGAAGGGCGAAGTGAAGTGTAAGAGGCTTGGCAAGAGGCTTAATTATAATATACTTGCATCGCCGAATATCCCCAACACAAAGAGAAAAAGTGGGCGTAGTTCGACTCAACCGTAAAGCTTATAGGATTGCGGAGCAGGGATTCGCCAGTGTGCTCTTTCTGTTATTGTTGAATGTACCTTGTGTTTATATTGTCTTCAATTGTGTTCTGTTTTTGTTTTCTATTGAGGTGGAAGTTGGGGATTCGCTTGCCTACGTTTTCATGCAGCTTGCATATGACCGTTAACTAACTTAGGGTTAGCTTGTGTTTTCTGCTGTTTTTCTTGATCTTGCTAAACTTTAACCGCAGGATTCGCTCTCCTTCACTGTTGTTGACCTTGAGTCCTCTGACTAGGACTTTTCTGCTGTTTTGCTTGAGCTTTCTCTTTCAGGACTCGCTCTCCTTCACTGTTGTTGAGCCTTGCGTCCTGCTGACTAGGCTTTTCTGCTGTTTTGCTTGAGCTTTGTAAACTTTAACCGCTCTCATTCACTGTTGTTGAGCCTTGACTCCTGCCTGACTAGATCTTTTGTGGTGTTTTGCTTAAGCTTTCTAAATTTTAACCACTCCTATTCACTGTTGTTGTGCCTTGACTCCTGCCTGTCTAGGTCTTTTCTGCTATTTTACTTAAGCTTTCTAAAATGTAACCGCAGGTTTCGCTCTCCTTTACTGTTGTTGAGCCTTGAGTCCTGCCTGACTAGGTCTTTTCTGCTGTTTTGCTTAAGCTTTCTAAACTTTAACCGCTCTCATTCACTGTCGTTGAGCCTCGACTCCTGCCTGACTATGTCTTTTCTGCTGTCTTGCTTAAGCTCTTAAACTTTAACCGCAGGATTCGCTCTCCTTCACTGTTGTTGAGCCTTGAGTCCTGCCCTACTAGGTCTTTTTGCTGGTTTGCTTAAGCTTTCTAAACTTTAACCGCTCTCCTTCTCTGTTGTTGAGCCTTGAGTCCTGCTTGACTAGGTCTTTTCTGCTGTTTTGCTTAAGCTTTCTAAAATTTAACCGCAGGTTTCGCTCTCCTTCACTGTTGTTGAGCCTTGAGTCCTGCCTGACTAGGTCTTTTCTGCTGTTTTGCTTAAGCTTTCTAAACTTTAACCGCAGGATTCGCTCTCCTTCACTGTTGCGGAGCCTTGAGTCCTGCCTGACTAGGTTTTGGTCGAAGGCTGGAGGATTCACTGTCTTTGTTAACGGTTGGATGTCTCTTTGTTAACGGTTGGATTGTGCTTCACGTTGTCGCACGGATGAATTGGCCCTCCAGCGTCACTGTCTTTTTCTAAGAAGCTGCTGCTGTCCCTCGAACTGTGCTAACTGTTCGGCGTCCATGGCGGGAAAGACCAGCTCTTTGTTTGCAGTGTCTATTCCGAGAAGCTGTGCCGCCATCTCATGGCTAGTTTCCGTATCAGGCGGGGGGCTGTGGCACCCCCTCTTGACAAGTTTCGGTATCAACCTACGGGCTTGACTCCCAACGACATTGGACGGAAGACATCCCGGGCCCCTGAAGTGATCCCCCTTAACACCGTCTGCATAAACCACTAACAAATTGATGACAACCTAGGGCGAGTCCATTTAATAATAAACATCCTTTATTTCTCTTTTATTTCCAAAATAAGCAAATCAAAATGAGAATGAGGAAAAGTTTCCCTCAGTAGAAAAATATGAACAAGGATTCAACGAAAACCTCGTTGCATCGTTTTCTTGCAGCGTCTTGTAACACAAAAAGGAAATTGCACTGGACATTGCATCGCACAATCCACATCAACAATATATACATCACCGGACAGGATATTTTCATGAGGGCGCCAATGGCCGTTAAACCATATATGTGCGTGCTCACATAAGGCATGGGCACTTTTCTGTCAGAAGCTCAGCGGTATCCATGGTTCGCAGCGGGGCATGTCAGCCACCACGCTTATTGCTTTGTGCCCGGTTCTCAACGATGGTTTTCAGCTTGCGCACATTGTAAGACACGCGATCATCCACTCACTCATTGGCGTAACCACCGCTTCATGGGCCATTTCAATAGAACACTTACTTCACAGGCGTGCATGTATAGTACTAAAACCGAAGCTCGACACCAGCCCTGGAAATTTGAAAAACAAAAGCACTTTCTTTTTGTTACTCTCAAGGAAGTTAAATGGCTATCTCACTGACGGGCATTGAATACCCTCTGTCGCAGTGCTGTATCTGGCCAATGCGGGTGCCTGAAGTACTTCCAGACTGCATGACGTTGTTAAGCTGCCAAATGCAGCGATACCGCAGTTTATCTGTATCTTTGCGACTTTATGTGCCCAAACGCACTGGAGCATTCCTTCTAATTCTTTAAATGTCTGCGAGACAACACAATTTTCGTAAAAATGAAGTACCCCAAGTAAGATTTTGCGCTCCGAAGCTACACCCACGTTATTAGGCGTGCCGTATGGTGAAGCGCTACGCATAAATTAAGCCACCTGTGGGCATCTATTACGTCCACTGAAACCATGGAACAGGGGCGTTCCATTTTTTATCCTCCAACAGAAAAACCGCCTTCCAGTACCGCACCTGTGATCGGTGTTTCGTGAACTACCTCTTCCATTGTTAAGAATATTGAACCGTAAGGCAAGGTAGGAATTCTGCGTGCGAAGTACACGTAGTGAAATTGTCCATATGTGCGAACTGTCCAGCGCCCCTTTGAACCTGCAGACGACCGTAATACTTCGGTCACTTCGTACACTAAGATGATTCAGGTGCCCATCATTCATTCTTTTATGTTTTATATGTTTTGCACCGTTGTGCTTCCGTTTAAAATGCGAGAGAAATCAATACACCTTAGCTGAATGAGTTTACTTTGACTTTTGGTCCCACTCAGGCTATGCGGTGTCTTTAATCTCAAAATTGGGCCTTCACGTTTGGGCAACGTGAAAGGCATGCGCCCTCCTCTGCAGGCCAAACCCTAACACTTTCTGTGTACAGTGTATAACGAAACTCTTGCACACAACTTACACACCTTATCGGCCACATTCATTCCGTAATACAAAAAATACATATAATAAAGTGCACAACAGCCCCACTGTTTGAAACACAGCAAAGGGGATAGCAGAACGTCTTGCCAAACGTACTGAATGTCCAAGCAAAGAATGGAGATACTTGCGTAATACACGACCAGCGCGTAATTCACGAGCATGTGGTCCGTCTAGCAACTAATTCGTTGTCCGAAAATCTTTAGGTTATTCATAAATCCGCAGACCGTTCCATTCAGTTATCGGTTAAGAAACTCGTTGCGGCTGCAATGCAATTTTACGTATTCCTGAAAGGCTGGCACTTCGATTATGCTGCTGCTTCGGGCATTTAGAGTAAATATGGTGATGAACATCTGAACCATGCGTTGCTGCAATCACTTAACATGGCTTTCTGGGCGCTGCCAGATTCGAAGTTTCCAGGCGTGCCTTTGAGAAAAAATATTAACGGAAGCAAACAAAGCTTTCAGATTGCTGATCAGGATGAGCTATATGATAGTTATAGACCGATAAAAGAGCGCGTAAAAGATGTCAGTCCCGAAACGTAATATCACGCTGTCGAAGACCTCCATCAGCGAAATTCCACCTAGCCTGGCTATTTCGCATTAATATCTGGTTTATTTGTCGTTAACAAGTCCACAGCATGTAAACATACTTATAGTTAGTGGCACTGCTCGAAAACCCTGCTACCATGTAATTGACGGTTTGCCAAGACATATTAAATCGTATTGTGGTCTACCCATTATAACTTCACGTGTTTTGCAAACCGCTGCCTTCCGCAAGACCTGCTAAAAACCTACCCTTCAGGCTGACTAGAATGCGCTCCACAACGGCTATACACTTTTCATGCACATACGAATCATGGCACATACGAAAACCCCACTCCGCCTCTTGAGCAGTTACCGCGATGGCAGAACGCCGTCTCATTCACTGCGGATAGGTGAAGCATAAGTTCCGGTAATTTCGCTTACGTTTTACGCGAACCAATAAGCTCTGCACTGACTGCCACTAGCTTAAAAGCAAAGCTACGAGTTTCCTGTCACGGCAAAGGTTCTTGCACCGGTAAACATGCGTACGGAAAACATTTGCTTGTGCATGCAGCACATGGCGAACTTCGTGCACAAATCATTCTCAAAATTACATAACTTAATCTATCGTTGGGATAAGTACCACGACGGCAAACGTGCTCCAGAAGAACCCGCTTCTAAAGACGAAGAGTCTCTCCGACGCAGTGTCTTCCATTCTACACCGTGGTTTGAAAGTAGGCCAGCGATGTTGGGAATGAAACAAGGCACAGAGCACCACAGCCCAACCTGAACCTCAGAAGTGCTTACGGCACTTTAGGAGACGGCGCTTGTATTAACGACCCGTTTCGTTCCGTTGGCAACCTTGCGTCCGAGCCCAGAGACGACAGGCCAGCATTGCGGAGGCCCCGGTATCAGGTTGCAGCTCGTAGGAAGGTGAAAGGTGTGTACTCGTTCCGGCTTCGCCCCGGCTCGTACCAGGCTCAAGGCGTAGAAGCGTCGCTAAACTGAAGGCTATCACCGTCGGAATCGAGAATCATACCGACCAGGTCGGAAGGCATCAGAAGAGGGTCATCCCCAAAGTCGAGGCTAGATTCCAATGAATCGATGCTCCGTACCGAGTCCGCTTCGGACCCCTTTTCTTCTCGGTCATCGGCTTCCCTCAACACTTGCGTCAACGCAGATATGTAGGTGAGGGTGAGCCTGAGAGTGTTGATTTTTGTAAGCTTGCTCATGTCGCCAGAGTTCTCGGCCTCGACGACAGTTCCTGGAAGGGCCGGCACTGCCGCCCGCAGTTTTTCGAACGCCCGGTTGATCTCTTGCATGCGGCAGCGCTCGCGGGCGTTAGCCGTTTTCCTCCGGTACTTCGACAACGGCGGAGGCTTGGGTTTGGGCTTGGGCTCCTTCCTTGAACTCTGATGCTGCTGCCGTTGCCTTCGTCGCTGCTCCGTCTCTATGCGCGCTTGGACGGACCTTGGCCTTAAGTTGTAGTCAGGGTTATGTCGGCGGGACCGCTGCGGACGGCCGCTAGGAGGCCGGGCGACTTGTGAGGCCTGTGCCCTGTACGTTGCTGTGCTTGATACTGCGCCAGCAATGTTTATAGCAGCGGCTTTCGACGTGGCCTGGAGCTGCGGCATCGTGTTGGAATCAAGAGGGACATTTGTCTGCTGGGACTGGGTGAGTGTCGTCGTCTGCAGTGCTGGTTCGACTGCGCTGAACGTAGGATAGTCGATGGGCGCGGAGAAGTTGAGGTCGTAGGGAAAGTTGAGCTCCAGGAAGGACTCGAGCGCCACACTGTCGACCTCCATGACTGGAAGCTGGCTTGGGGAGGGTCAGCTCGTCCGAAAGGAACAGGTCTGGCATTCCGAATCTGCGGTAAGGGTAAAATAAAGGGCGTGAATGTTATCGTTAAATTTATCCCCCTGGTGCTGTATAAAAATCAAAGTGCCAAATTGTCATCATTGCAATAAAATATCCTTTGCTTCCAAATTCGAGCTACGCATTGCAAACGGCCGTGGTAATGATTGCAAAAAGAGGCACTCCTTTTATGCAACTGCCCATTCGGCCCTTCCCATCTGTTTTGGAAGGTGATACTCTAAGGCGAGTGCCAAAAATGGTTATTGCTCTATCAGATCCAACTTCAATCTTCAAGCAAACATGACAGACATTTTATCTGTTTACTTTCATTTCTCTCACCATTGTCCTAATGCTAATGTATTTTGTCGAGCGCGCACGCATGCCTCTAGGCGCAGCGGTTGCATTGTCTTGCATTGCTCCGATCAGAAACAGCTGTCTTGTGAAGCATTGGAGCACCATTAACAATAACATCTGCAATGGTGGATAGTGGTCGGCGCAGCACTCTGAATTTGATTTGAGAAAGCCTGACCGACTGGCGGGATATAAAGTCAAAGGAATCGCAAAAACGTCTACTCTGACCAGGCGTTCTTTGGAAGCGGTCATCATTTTTTCTTTTGCATTGCATTATTCGAAAGTCCATCTTTATTTAAACCGCCATTTTGTGCACAGTGAGTTTATTGGGAGCAACGCGATGCATACCGGCTTTCCCGTTTTTCAGCCTCCGGGGGCGGTAATACAGTAATGTAAAGACAGTAAAAGACAGTAATCAGCCAGTTCATGCCAACAGCGAATGACTACTGCTCATCACTTTCCCCGCCTACGAATAGCCCTAAGCCACGGCCAAAATGCAGCCAACATTCTTTTTTCCTCGTCTTTTAATCACGCCAATAAGCCTACGTCGCGTACTTCATAAAACACATCAAGAAGAAAAATTGCGATACAAGATCGGTTTAACACATCCGGGCACCCCGTATACATATATACAGCCGGTGTTGCGTGGTTGCAACTATTTGCGCTGTTTTGCTAAACGTATATCCCCCCATATCCATAGTTAAGAGAAAAAGTCTGCAGGCAAATAGTGGCACGCATCTTATTTGAAACAAGAGGGTAACGAACTGATATATACATGGGTATGAACTGCAAGAGACCTCCTTCGGCTGTCGTGCTATAACGTGCATGCTAATCGACTGCCTGTTAAGAGAATTTTATTTTTAAAAAGCCCGCCGTTCATCTTCCGTTATAATTTGAGTAAGTCCTCAGTCCACATGATATGTTAGCAGGAGGTACCAAATGCAAGAAAAACTAGATATTTTTATGCAGACAATATATAATAATGTATGCGGTAAAATGTCAAAATAACCATTAAGTTTACTGTCTATGTGAACGACCTTTGGGACGTGTTTTTGGTACTTCAAAGGGCAGCATAATTATTTTTTAACTTCTGGAGTACTCTGTACACTTTTAATTCTTCAAGTAAATCGTGCACTTACCAGCCAACCAGCTGTTGGACTGCCACCATGGTGGAGGCTGACGTGCGCTTCCGCCGTTCCCAGTCGCCCCAATTCCTGCTTTGATCCAGGCCGTCAAGTCCTTCTTCACCGCTTCACAAAACAGTCTCCTCCAGCACACTCACCCTTTCCTCTTCTAAACAGCGAAGTTCTCCGGTTGACAACTCCTTGACGTGCGCCGATTATATCCGTCCGAAGGCGCAGGGGGAGGAAGCAGTCACTCCATAAGGCGACTACACGTGTGCGCTTCTCGGGAGACGTTTCCGCGTTTGGGACGTCCGAAGAAGCGAAGGCAGTGCTCCCTCACGCGCGCAGTGGCGATGTGGCGTAACGACTCGATCGCACAGCCCCTCCAGGGCAGCAACCACGTGGCGGCGACCGCAACACGTCTGGGCGACGGACGGCCGTGGCGCGTGCCGCCCGCCTTTCCGCTACGTCATCAGAAGGGGCGGGGCGCCCAGTGGGGGGCTGGAACAAAAACGGGGGAGGCAAAGGGCGAGGGGAGAGAAATGGTGGAACAAGGAAAGAAGAATACGGAGCGCGACTCGGTCTTCTTTCTTCCCTTTGAGCGATCGTTTCGTTCTCTCCTTGTTAATATCTTCCCTTTCCTTATTGAATCGCTGCCGCCGCCGCCGGCTTCGCAAACGCTGGCGGGTTAGGAGTTGAAATTTCTTTTGTTACCTTCTTCTTCTTGTTTCTTCATGTTTCCTTGATCTGTTTGCGTCTTGACCTTTCCGTGGATGCGAGCGTAACGTCCAAGTGAGTTTAGCCGAGCAGGGCGCTCCGGTTTGGACGGATGCGGCGTGCGGTCGCTCGAACGTCATAAGACGGCTACTGCGCCAGATGAAGGTTGCATCGAGGCTGCTGACTTATACTGCGAAAGTTTTAGTGCGTAAACAGCACTTCTTTTACGGCGGAGAGTCTGTCGGCTAGGGTGGCAGGTTTTTTTCTTGTTCGCGATCAAAAACCTGCACGTGCACGGAACATACCCTTTCTATTGTACAAACGGTATGGAAAGGCCACGTAACTATATAGCTCGGAGTCCACAAGAGCTGAGCACCTATGTGAGGGATAAAGGGACCACAGAAGGTAATCTTTAAGACAGAATACTGTGCAGAAGCCTCCCAAAAATAGACCAGCTGGGGTAACACACTCTGGTGATAACCGTCGGTGACTGCAGTGTGGACACCTGCCAGCTAAACAAGAAGTGCTTCATCCAGTTTGTTTTGGAAGATTGCGAACTGCCGTATGATGATTCGCATCAACGAACCAGTGTACATGGGTCATTATAGATTAGTACTTTCGAAAACATATCACTGAAGCGTTGAAATATAGTCATCTCCAAACCAGACAAGAAGTGGTTTACATACATTATGTTGCTGGAGTCTGGACGTGCGGCAGCACTAAAATGATTCACAGCAACCAACTACTCTGCATGTAGGTCCTGTACAAGCTTGACTTTATGCCCTTGAAGATTCATATAATAACCTTCCAAGAGGACAGAAAGACAATGACACTTAGTGTCGCGATGTCTGTCTATGACCCACGCAAGACGGGATATATCTCACGGCACACCTTTTGCGATATAAAGACGTTCATCCATTCACTTTGCAGGCGTTAGCTGTTCGCACAAGGTAGACAAAAATGTTTTATTCTGTAGAAGAGTTTTCGGTATGAACGGCCACTCATCTGTCGAATGTAACCGAACCAGTTATGTATATCACAGTAATCATAAAGCCACCGTCCCTAGAATTACCAAATACATGCGTTCTTGTCTATCCATCTTTGATGTGCCACTGTTATGCTCACCATTCGTCTTCCCAGAGTAGAATGGTTCCTCGTTCTTAAAGCAAAGCTTTCAACCTCTACCAGCGGACGCTTTCGTCGGGGCGAGCGCCATAACAAACTCCCAACCAGGCTAAATAAAAACTACCTAGTGGCACTGCCAGGGATCGAACCTGTACCAGAATAGAAGCGCCGCGAGAGCCCGTCGTGTTAGCGACTAAGCTACGCCCACAAATACGCCGGTTTTGGTTCAGTGGCTGAGGAGGTGGAGGGCGCTTTTTGGAGGCGACAGATGAAACAAGAGTGAGAGGGAGGCAGTGAGAGAGAAGACTCTAGAGCCCCGCGTGCCGCCCTCCTTCTCACCTATCGAAATACGTTCTCTTCTACGTTTTCTTTCTGCCGACGCATGGCCGCCGCTCGAGCCCGGGCTTGGCCTAGGCTGCTGCGCCCCCGCAAATCCCAGCTAACGGATGGCAGAATATCTGCTTTCACTCTTTGTAGAGCCACGTGTGTGAATTCAAGTGACTTGGCACGGGCAATTTTTTTTTTGTGGTGTCGTTGTTTTGGGTGTCGTTTAAAGCTTTGGCTTCCAACCACAATTCCATCACGTGGATTGGAGCCAAATTTGTTGATGTTCTTGTTTGGCCCCCCTAAGCAACGCACGGGCCCTAATTAAAACGAACTGGACCCCCCATCGCTGTGGGTTTCTTCACCTTTATGTTCCTTTTCCTACGTCGCTACCATAAAATCAAAGCTCTACTGTCAACGGTTCAAACAATTAGTCCTGGTAAGTTCCCCTGCATGGTGTTCGTTGGAGTCACCGTTGTGGATTCTTCAATGTATAAAAGAAATTATGACTACAGAGCTTTACAGACAAGGACAACAAAAGCCATGTACGCAAAGCTGTGGACGTGGGGACGAGAAAGCGGGAGCAATTTGTTGGCGAAGCCTCTGACTATAAGCTGTAACTTCTTTGCCCTTGGGAATTAACTCTCTGGGGGGTCGCTTCCCAAGCTTTTCAATGCCTGTAACGTTATTAATCTATCAATCATCCGTTGAACCTAATGTTAAGGGTTATGTTAAGTCTAGTAGAAAAGAAAACAGCTGGAACAAATGGCTGGAGCGCAACGCCTTCCGCCCGCAGCGAATTTCTTTGTATAGTTAGCATTGTGTTTTGAAGACAACTGCGTTCAACCAAATACGGCATTTCGAGAACACGGCAATATTTTACCGCCGATACCTCGAGCATGGTGTGGCGGTTCGAGGTAGCTAGGTGAAGCACAGGTCGTTTCCAGCGCGCTTAAGTCCCGGCCAGTGCACACGTTCTGCAGGTTCGCATCTTCGAGCCATCTCATAAACAAACGCTTGGGACGGGCTAACACCAAACTCACGAAGTGGAAATCGAACCGCGTTTGATGAATGAGAACGGGTATCTGTTCGCTCTCGCGTGATGCATCAAACAATATAGCGGGCGAATACGTCCCCCCACCGCGGTATACCACTAGTGCAGAAGTGCCTGTAACAGTTAAATGTGGACGCTCAAATGGCGGAAGAGGACGGGGAACCTGAGTACAAGTTACAGTATTGGAGGCCCAATAGCATACTGCTCTGAAGGGAACTCGGGTGCTTCTTAGGGCGCAAAAGATGGGAACGAAAATTTTTCCGTAGTCTCTGAATCAATCCGATCAAGCACAGGGAAAGAAAATGGTTATAGTAACATTAAGAGAGCGTCTGCTTTTGAGGCGCCAGGTGACTGGATGTTTTTTTGCCAGCAAGTAAATTTTTATAAGAACTACGGAAAAAAAAAGAGGCTGATTTATGCCTTCAAAATTTAACAGGCCGTCGTTGGGGATTTGATATCACCTACCCGGGCAGCGGAAATTCAAAATCAGTATAATGGAGCCATAACAAAGCGACATGTCCGCATGAGTGCATGCAAACGCGCGCTCCTGTGGTCTGTGTATGCTTCTTTAGGAAATGGGTCGGTTCCAGTATACGAACTGTTGTATTTCAAAGAAAGCACTGCAGTGGTGTGCTAAGAAACAATGTGCAATGCTTCCACTTGCTTGAAAAGTCTGTTCATGCTTTAGCTTCTACCAATACTTACCAAGCAAACTACACACTCTTCCAAGAGATAGGCGCCTGTTGTGCTTAAAATCTGGCCGCTTTCTGAATGGCGGTTAAGAGCGTGGATACGGGGACTCAGAATAAGCACAAATCGCTATACCTTTGGTGCATGCATTAGATTGGTTCAAGAAAACTGCATTGCCTTTAGCCAGAATGGAAGGTTTTTGTAGACAAAGAAAATGCTGAGGGTACGGCTTGTAAGTCGAAGGAGTGAGGGTGGCCATTTAATTACCATTTGAGTCATTTGACCATTAAAGTACCAAGAGGCTATACTAGATATATGGGCATACTGGCCGCCAAAAAATGGTCCGGAGCAAATGGTCGCAAATTCAAAGTCGGAGTAAATGGTACCTTAATAAATGGTACTGACTTCGAAGTATAAAAATATGGTCCCGGCTCGGTGCTATGTATAGCTTCTGAATAACATTTGAATAACAGGTGACAGAAAAAGTGGGCAAAGAAAGGAATTGGTGGAACGCAGGACAGGCACAGATGAAAGTTAATGGGAGAGCGCTTGGTTCTGCAGGGAAATTAAGTATGCTGCTACTGCTGCGGCTGATGACAATAATGATTATGATGACTAGAGGCCGGAATTTTTAAGCAATAAAGAGCGCGTTTTAGGCGCCAAAAAACAGGCAGGCAAAGACAATGTCTTAGGCCTCCAACGTCGTAAGTATAGGCACCATAACGTTTTGCATAAGTGCGAAGAATATCAAATGAAGACGTGGGCGACCTGTATACACACGAGAGGTAAACCAAATATGTTATTGTTGATGATGGCACTACGGCGCGAACAGTTGAACATAGTCCTTCAGTTTTTTTCATGTATAGCCGTGCAATTATTTCATAAAACTGGTGAACTAATGGCAATATATTGGCTTAATTCAACAAGCGCACTGGTCACATTCATGTTCAATCAGCACTGTCGCTTGGTGGAGCGTAGCATACAGAGAAGCAGGCATGGAAAGAATACTTGAGAGTGTGGAATTCTGGTAAAAAAGCACTACTTTATGTCTGCATGACGCAATTTATTCACGACACAACAAAAATGAACACAAATAATAAACGCAACAGAGAAGACGTTTTATCAAGAAATTAAAATGCTCTTATACGAGGACTATTAGGTACAAGTCTAGAATTTTTTTTCATATACAATGACATCACCCCCATCGTTCAGGTAAGACGTCCCAATGCAAGCAAATACACTTCCATACATTTGAAGAGCATTGTTTCCAAAAAGGTTTTAGTAGCAGAACCCATTTCTGATGGGAAGACATGTTTCAGATCCCGTCGGCAGTGCGGATTTGAAGGCGCAAAGAAATGCAGCGGCGCAGTGGTGCTTCACCGTCGGCTCTTCAATATAAGAGTGATCTGCTAACAAGGGCGAGTTGGACGCACAGCCGTTCTGTTGAAAATTGAGTTTGATTTGAGTATACTTCCGGAAAGGAGGATGGACTGCACATGCTTGGGGAAATCAGCTTGGAGAGCACGGGGAACGTATTCTAAGAATCAATGTGAAAATTGTGGAAACAATATCAAGCTACCGCCATGCCTAGATTTTTCGAATTCAGAACTGTGCGTCTTGTCACCAAGAACAAGCCTGCCATTTCGCTGCTGCTAGCTGCTGTTTTTCAGGAGTTGGTTGAACGGGAAGACTAGGTTGAGTTCCAAAGAGTTTAGAACAGGCCGTTTTGCCCGGTAGGATGAATAACGATCTTAAACTGCACTCGAAAGGGAAACTTGAGGCTAAATTGTGCTCATATTGGCGTAATAAACATTTATGCTCATTTAGGCATAAACGCCCGAAAAGGCAGTTATAGGCACCGCGAAAATACCATAAAATTCTTCTTAGTCCTCTGTTCATGCTCATATGTCATATTGGAGTGATAGGAGTGCAACGAACAAAATACTCATGTGCCTAAAATACCTAGTGTTTAGTGATGGCGTTTACAATGACGATGATTTGAAGCAGACAACAGGTGTCGTCTTGACTCCACGTACGCAAACCTCGGAGTTGAGTCGCAGCGTTAGTCTACTCTCTCCGTGCGTACCATGATATCTTCCCACCACTGAACAGTCCCTGAGAGCAGCGCAATAAACGATACGAAGTCAACCCGAAAATCCGCAGCTGAAAGGGAGAAGAGAGCCTGAAACAAAAGTGACGACTGAAGCCTGCGGTTGGGAAGAAGCTGGAAGGCGGTCACGATAAGGTCTACTGTACGTAGGTTTAAGCAGAGTGGGCGCGGTCCGCCTTTCGCTTTTCCAGCCTGGACGCCCGAGGCAGCCGGCGGCATGCTCCCGTCCCTCCCGAAGAGGCGATGTCGGTGACCCGGGCTGAACTGACCCGCGATTGAGAATCGCCACTTGACGCCTCGTTGCCTTCCTTGTGGCTCACTGTCTGCAATAGTCGGGCCTGCTCCAGATTTTTTATGTGTTTTTCGATCGTGTGCTTGTACGTTTGTTGCCTTCTCCCTCTCCACTGAAGCGCGGAAGACAAAAGTGGAGGCGAGCCGCATCTTCGTACATGCTCTCACGCGTCCACGCATTCATTCCTCGGAGGTTTTGTCTGCCGTGCTTCGCGAGCCGTGTCCGGAATGGCACCGCGCGTGGCATACGCGAGTGCATGCCCTATCGTATACCCGCCGATGTGGCGGCTTCTCCTTTGATGCTGGAACAGCGAACAGCACGGGTCATGCACAATGAAGGAGCACGGGTTTCGGTTGTAGGAGAACGCTGGAACATCGTTTAGGCCTTTAATCGTAGCCGCAATAGAGAACAGAATCAGACGTGGTCAGATTGATGGTGCGCAGTGGAGGCTGGCTGTGAGCTAAGTGTCCGCGCCTGCTGAGAGGCTCTCAGCGCTTCCTTAGGCCCCACTGAGAGTGTGGCAGTCTCCCTGAGTGCGAAGAGGGATGGTGAGGCCGAAAGCTAAAGATACAGGGCCCGGGGGAAAATAAAACGAAAAGAAGAATAAATAAGCTCATCGATGTTCCCGACGCTGCACGCGGGCGATGAAATATACCGATCGCGCCATGTGCGTGGGGAGCCGGAGAGATTAAAGGGGAGGTGGAAATACAGAGAGGGTCGAAAGCACACACATTTAAGATGTAGTGCGAGAAACTGGAGGCTAGGAACGAATTGCGTGAAGATCACGGGGCGGGTTGCGATGTGAACGCGAAACTACAATGACATTTACACGATAGCGTGACTGTTATTAATGACGTGGTCGAGCCGCCGTTTGCTCGGGCGAATTTCTGCAAATACTCGTTATAACGTAGCCCTCGAGAAAAAAACCGACTTCATTTTAAGCAAAACTTCGTCAAAGGCTGTGATTTTCTGTTACCTGTGCACTGCAGTTGCAACCACAGAACACGGCTAATGAAGCGACGTTTCGGATAAAGGAATTTCCGTGTAACGAGGTTTCACTGTACCGGGATGACATATTTGAAATTGGTCAAACCATATAGGTAAGCAGATGTTACCCCACACGCTTTCTGTAATCGCTCAGCCAAGGACAGGGGAGCGAGCTTACCAGCTGGGGTGATACATCCCGTCGAGCCTCACAAGTTGAGAAGAGCGACAGCCACCCGCTGTGGGGCGTCAGCAGTTCAAGTGAACGGCGCTCCTTATGCGCATGCGCTGTTTGGAGCAGGAGGGTTGGGAAGTTGGGTCGCTGTAGAGCTTTCGGTATCGGCTTAAATTTCTGGCTTCGCTAAAAACTTTGGTTTGCATCAGAACATTTCTGCGTGGGACGACTTATTAAGAATTACAAAATATTGTGCAATAGCAGCTCCAGCTATATGATTGTGAAAGGAAGACAACAGATATGCTGAGAAGAGGAGGGTAAGAGGGGAAGGTTGATTTGAATTTAAAAGGCCAGCGAGGTAATACGCCGGAAAGGAAAGATGTTGTAGGAGGCCAGGAAGGTAAATAAAACACCAAGGAAGAAAGCAAGAGTATCACGCGCACTAACAACAATCATACAACCTTTTGCGTTCGTAAAATTTTAAAACTCCTTAGGGGAACAACAATGCATGTTTATAATTAGCGCCTGTGGCGGCCGGCTTTCCGACATTTCATAACATTACACTCTCGAGTATGATGCCGTAGTTTTGTTTTATGGCTGCCGCGCCAGTTGCGGACTTGCAAGAGGAAGATTGATACAGACGGGAAAGTGTAGAAGGCCGCATTCCAGGTGGATGGGATTTTTTTTTTTCATTTCAGGTATTTACTCCCCCCCTGTGTTATCCACATAAGCTGACCATAACCAGTTTACAACTTATGGAGTGCGGACTAGAAAAATTCGCGTGGTGCATCCGTATGTCAAATAAAGGGGAACGTTAAATTATTGCCGCATTTACGCATAAAGGGAGCCTCGCGGGCCATGCATTATTTAAGCGTTAGACAATGGTAAATATTATGTCTCAATTTGGCTCACAGCCAGCACAGCTCATCTATTTCTATGAGACAAATATCACGAGCACTGTGAAATCTTAGGTCGCGCAGAACATCCGTCCTGTCCGCGATATCGTCACCTTTCAAAAAACAATGCATCTTCCCTTTTAAGACTTAGTATTGTGACCATTGAAGGGTTGGGGCAACTTGTTTACATTCATGAAAGAAGCTGAAATCAAGCTGCTTGTGAAAAGGCACTGTTTTGCAAGCCGTGTTCGAAAGCGTCACCTTTTAATCTCCGGCTCAACCACATACGCCGCCAGTATTCTTCACACACACCGACGCTTCGGAGGATGTAGCCACTCCTCGCACCCTCCACCAGTTCGTCCTCTGGCAGCTCTGTTCAAAATTGAACTTGCAAATGGGTGCTCAGTTTTATTACAGCGGCTGTAAGCTAAGAGCTACAGGTAATAGGAGGCACAAAAACCATTTTTCACGCTTGGCGCGTTCCTCGTGAGCGGTTCTGGAACGAGGTCAGAGGCTCTTGGAGCGTTAATTTAATTCCCGGCCACGCCATATGTATGCATCCTATGACGTTGAAATCGCTGAAGTGAAGCTGTTGAAGAGAACGAGATCAGACGCTCGCGTGCGAGAACTGCCCGCACGTGTGCATTAAAGCGCACGCACACAATAGCGGCTTTTCAGAGGCAGTTCTGTGAGGACTGCATCTAAATCAGCCAAGTACAGAGGAGTGAGCACTTTCACCCCTACAAGATGAAAACGCCCAACAGTATGCTGTTAGCACAGAAGGCTTTAGTGGGATGTGTGCACAGCCATTTTAAAATTAACCGGCCTAACAACGAAAGAACAAAGTGTTCCGTCTGGTATCGCCCTGCTGTTTCAACAATTCGAAGTTTTTTTATTTTTTCCGCCCCATCAATATGGCAGTACACAGTGCACAGGCCTTCTGTCTGAGGTGGCGTTTTTGGGCAGAGGCCGATGGGGCTGTAAGCGAGCCCTGCGCACTGATTAAAACTGCCACGGATAAATTTAATTAAGGCGCCGTCTCCCTGGTGGCACCGTGGTGGCGTACTATTCTTGTTTTTGTCTACGAAGCAGCGGCGCGGCCATACCCAGAGGTGAAGGAAGAGGGGCGTCCTGTGGGGGCGTATACGTACGCACCTTGTTCCCGCTCTTAGACGTGTTTCTTTGTAGGGAACGCTTGGTGCAACGGCGGCTTTAATGTATATAAGTGTCTCAGGGAGGGGCGGGCTTTGGATTGGGCAGCGTCGGCTATATTTGATCTCACTCCGGGCTCTGTAGCCCGTGCGTAGAAAACTAAGGCTTCGTATACCGGAATCTCCCCGCCGTTCTGTGTCCTAAATTGGTGTTGTTTTTTGGTTTGTTTCGTTAGTTCCACACTAGAGGTGTTCACGCTTAAATGAACCATGCAGATGTCGCATCCATGAGGCGGGGTTTCAGTTGTCTGGAGGTTGCTTTAAGTGGCCTAAGTTGAAAGTCGAGTTACTTTTGCGGGATTCTCATTGCTAGCAGTTTCATGCTAACCCACCCTAGGAGACAACACTTACTACAGCTAATACCACTTGCCTCAATGGGAACTCAAGCTCACAATCTCCTGCGGGGGACTTTGTCATTCTCAAGATTTACATGTATATAATGAGTAAAAGCGGATACATGCTGAAATGATCTTGTTTCAACGCGTGTCAAACTGTTTGCACATTCGGTTCCATTTTGGGGGTGCTCCGGGTGAGTTGGCTAGGTTTTATTATATGTGGCACAGAAGAGGAACCAGCAAAGCGAAACCCCGAGGCGGTTTGGCTCATCATGCAGACAGTCGGTTACAACACCGTTCCAGTTCTTTTAAACCATTTGGCTCGCCAATCACTGCCGCAAACAAGACTTTGGGTGTAGCTGTTTTTAAGGTCATGCTCTTCTTATAAAAAAGTACATATATTTAAATGCGAAAGACAAGGAGTATACCCACATTTTTTTTACAACCACAGCCTTCAGAGTGTTAGGCAGCGACAGCTTTCCGGAATATCTTGTCGCACACTATGCATGAAGAAAAGCTCTATTTATGGACGTATACTTCCGCTGCAAGCGTGCGGACGCAATGTATGCTCTTTTATTTTCAAACGTGAGCGAAACAAATGCACCATGAGAGGTCACTGGTCTCTCCACGCGGGAAAATATTTAGCCCCTGAAGTAAATGGTGCTTGGCGTACCCTGCATCGTTAACCTTGCGTTAAGAGGCAACGTAAAGGGGCAGACACATTGCATACCATTCGCATAAGAATACTACACACAGGTCCGCCAGAGGAATCGCAATATAAAACAAAAGTCAGCATGCCGCAACGAGGACACGACGGTAGGTAATGGTGTGAAGAGAAAATATCACCGTGCACGCACAAGCAGAGACCTGAAAGTGACGACTCGAGAGTCTGCACGACCCATTCGGCGGAAGGCTCAAGGACCAAATCCATCGCACCGCTGCTTACTCAGTTCTCCAAGCACTAGACTTGTTTAGTTTTCTTTTTCACTCCAAAGTCTCCTCTCGAGTTCATGCGCACGTGGAAAGGAAAAGAGGAAGCAGGAACATCTCCGTGGCAAACTCACTGGCTGAGGAATGCAACGTGGAGCTGTCTTTGATTGTAGGGAGCTGCGTCCTCAAAGTTGAAACCTGTCAGAACTGCTGGAGACTTGCAGACGGGGTGAAAAGGTTTGTACGTTCGAAGCGCAAGCTGTACTATTTTTGGCCATCTACTAGGCTGCGTGAGCAAGGCTTTGCGGAATGTGTAGAGTTCAGTTGACCACCTGCCTTTCTTAAATGCTGTGTTTCGGACCGCAACAGAAAAATTTCTTTTTTTGATTCTTTTCCCTGTTGTATTTTGTTGTGCAGGTTTCTTTTAAGAAATATTATTTGCATTAGCGTTTTCGTGCATCCTGGCATATACGAAGTCCCTATACCTTTGAATACAGCTGCTGATAAAATTAATCGATCCATCTGAATTAAACATAGGGGTTATATGGTTTAAAGATCACTGGCCTTGAGAAGTTGTTTTTCGATTATTAAAATAAAGTGAACCGGCGTGGTACGACTAGCAGTGGTCTTTTGCCGGGGCAAACCTCATCCCCAGTGGCCTTTACGAGCATAAGTATAATGCTTTGGGGCTCGCTGAGAGAAAAAGCGCCACTTCCAAACAAAGTCCGAATAAAGCATTTTCTGAAGAAGTAAGCGCAAAAACATTTTGCGTATTTATGTATTATTTTTGTCGGCCTTCTCTGCCGGCAATATGTTTCAGGTTTTGCAACTTCTCTTATTCAGTGATAGTCCCCACTATCCTCCCAACTGTACGTTCTAGCACCGTTTGAGAGCTGCAAGGCCCCGTATACTGCAGTGCCATTCCTGGGTACTTTGAACTTGGCATGAACACCTTCCGTCCCGCACGTAATGGTTGGTGGCATTCTGCAGCTTGTGCCCTGTCCCTCGCTTCTAGAAAGTTTCTCAATCGAGTTACGGCACGTGAAGTTTCAGAAGCAGCGTCCACGAATTGACCACAACGCCGCGTGATGGCTACGTGAACAACTTAATAAAGGGCCCATGCAGACGAAACACAAGTTTGGTTTATCTGAAAGATTGTTCGTTCGAATTATACTGACACCAGTTTTAACGCACACTTCGCTCAAATGGGCTATATGATGAGGTAAAAAAAGAATGGCCATGCGACCCACTAGCTCATTTACCGCAACGGATTGGCTGAGGCCGGTGAAAAAAAAGCAAATTAGGCACGGATTATAGCTTGCCGGACGAGCAACTCGCGCTTAAATGTAGTGCATATTCATTTTACAGCAGTCTGAATGGTGGGATAAACATTTAAAGCCTCTAAAATACACCTAAACATAGAAGTACCGATGCGCACTGAAGTTGGTACTGGGCGTACTATACTTGTTTTATCTGCACAGTGGTTCGCTGCTTTGGAGTTGCCTTACACTACATTGGACGACTGGCGTTAACGACGTTGTCTTACTTGACCCTCGTTGTCGAAAACTTCCATGTTTCACGAAACGGTGACTTTCTACTGTAATAAAAACAAGCGAGGTACGAATACGGTCAAAAACAAAGCAACGGCGGATAAAGGTCCGCGGCTCAGTAGGTAGCGCCATCTGGGAGGACTGACGGTAAGCAAGGCTTCAAAGCCTAATGACGCACTAGAAGTTCGTTTTATTACCCGCTCTTGTGACTTCATAGCAGGCGTCATGTAAACACAGGATTCGGCGGGAGAATCGAAATTTTAACTGAAATTGGTTAATTTCTCAGTGAATACGGCATCGTTTGCTGCCGGACAGGCGCTGGGGGAACTATAACCCACAAAATATTTCGAATAAAACAGACTTGTATATGGTCTGTTTAAACAGGACCTCACAGGGTGCAGTTTGGAAAGCGAGTGGAAATGGTATAAGCACAAAGACGCTTTCACCAAATAAAGCGCCAGCTTTCACATACGATGTGAATTTTTCAACTGACACTGACAGGACACGGGTTGCTGCTTTTTGTAACGTTTTTATCCGCATTGGTTCGTGCAGGGAGATGGGGGCCAAATAAATATATTCTTGGGCAAATAATGGACTCGAGCCGCACAGGGCATCAGCGGTTGAAGGTAGATGGGAGAGGACTTCGCCCTGCAGTGGGTCTGAGTATAAGCTGTTGTTGTTGTTGATGATGACGATGATGAGGTTTTGTGTGGGCTATGCCTAGTTCTACTCCGGCTGAAAATATGACCTAAACGAAGTTTCCAACGAACATCAGTGTAATGAAGCAATGTATACGCTTCTATGTATTTTTATAGGCACGGTTTTTCAAGCATCTTTAGGCCATTTCCCCCGACATCGGTAGGGCCATACGCCCGCCACACATTGAAGAAATTACCTGTTCCCCGCAATTTGAGGCGCGCAATAAGAGAACAGTAAACTGAAGGCACCGCGGTGCCTTCAGATTTAATTTACAGTTTGAAGTTACAGTTCACGGTTTACATTTATGACTACGTAGTGGATCAGGTGCACCATATTTTATTCCTGTGATTCCCAAGCCATTTCGGATTAATGGAAATGTCTAATGCTGACCAATGGCTATTTGCCCAAATTATCTTGCACTCCGCTATCATGACCTGACACTGCGAGCTCACTATGATACATCACGCGCCAGAGTAGACTAGCTCAGTGGAAGGCGACAGAGTGCTTGATATCGCCTCTCTACCTGCTCAACAACAATTTTCCAGCCACATCTATCACTCTCCATTTGCTGCAATGTGTCCCAACAGGTAATGTGCCCATGCCAACGCGCCTGGAGATGGTACGACGTTTTAGGTATTGTTTTGTAGTAAGTGAATAACTGTGTTGATGGCTCTGCATGAATTACTGTCCCGTAAAACTGACAGAGATAAATGAACCTAAGCACCCCTCCAGGGCCATAAGAGTCATAGGTCATAAACTATGCGTACTTAAGAAACAGAAAGACCTCTAATAAAACAATAACTTTGTTGAAGGCTCAGAATGCAGAATTGCAACAAGGGGCCCAACGGGCTGTCATTTTTACGAGGTTGATCCACCACTATATGCACTGTCAGAGCGTCAAAATTTGTACCCAGTTTACTAGCAACATAAGCGCTGGCCCCGCACGAAGATTAAAAAAAAACACCTACACGATGTTTTGTTGTGACGTTGTAAGGTTTGATTAAATTAATCGCCCAGTTTCCAAAGAAGTGGTGATAAAGACAGTGCGGAGCACTGCCCTTGAAATGAAACTGCTAAAATAAGTGCTGTTAGAGACGAACCCCCTGGGCCCTTCACGTTGTACCTTTTCATGGCAGCTTCGACGGCGCTATGTGCAACCGCATATGCGAGGCGTTTAGCTGCTAGGAACAACTACGCCGCCAGCGCCGCCAACTCTTCGTACTAGGCCTCACAGAATGCGTGGCGCAGACAGCCAGCTAGGAGACGCCAGTTTTGCCTATACGTACGCGAAAAATACGCGGGGTACCGAGTGTTTGCTCTCCAACGGCCATTTTCACGTCTCCTGTACAAGAGGGCGGTTCGGCGGCAGGCGCCGAAGGGCAAACACGTAGCGGCGCCGGGCTCAGAGAAGACGAGTACTGACGACACACACGGCATTCCTTTGCCCAGGTAGCGTTTCGCGCCAAGCCGCAATGCCTGTTCTTCTTATTCTTTCGCAAGCTTCATTTCTTATATTGCGTCTTCAAGTGTACAGTTGACGACTGCCTTAATCCTTTTTATGTGAACAAATAGGGGCTAAGAAAGTTGAAAGCGGGCTTTCTAAGCTTCGTGAGGTGGGTACACGTATGTTTGTACAGAATCTTGTGTCTACGTAATTACGTAGCTTCCTTCAATTAGTGCTATCTCCGCATGTTAGCCTGCAATTGAAGGGCTGGGCTGCTACCTACTATGCTTGCTTGCTTTCTTGATTGCTTGCTTCGTTGCTTGGTTGCTTGCTTGATTGATTTATTTATTGCTTGCTTGCTTGCTGGCTGGCTTTCCGGCCCGCAAGCTTGCCGACTAGCTGGCTAGCTGGCTGTCTGGCTAGCTGAAGCATAGTTGATTTTGTTTTCCTCTGGTTAACATTACCTTGCTTGGCTTGTATTGCTTTAATTTCTTTGTTTTGTTTGGTTCAGATCGGTTTAGTTAGCATGCTTTGGGGTTATTTACTTGACAGGATGCATTCTTAGACAACTTCTAAAGCTGAGAACAAAGTGTATGACAGAACATAGCAGTTGCCATTTAAAACTTGTGTCTTATCATAAGGTTGGGACTTTATGGCAACAATTTAAGGACCAAAAAATGAAAGTAACATTTGATCCAAGCAAGAGCAGGTTGTCCTGGCTGCGTATTCTGCCTGCGGATGAACAGGAAAGCAAGAAGCTGGAAGAGATCAGCAACGCGGAGGATAGAAAACCCCAGGAACAGAGATTCACAGACGAAAGAAGACATAACAGGTAATGAGTGCACGCTCTTCTTGACGGGCGCTCGTATAACTCTTTTATATATTCAACAAGCATACGACTATATTTATGGTAGTTCAAGCCTAAAGCCTAACATTTTTTGAGACACAACCTGTCGTATACAGAAGACATGGACTGCTATATTTTGTTGCAACAACGGCCCAGTACGGGACTTTTATGAGAAGGAAGCTCGTCATATGCAAGACACCCCTGCTCCACTTTTCATGGTGACGCCCGTTGTTGTTGTCGAAATCCTCGTATTTAGGGGAATGCTTCCTCATTTCGGAAGACAATGTGACGACCGCGCTCCAACCACCCTGGAGATTCTCTACGTCCGTTGAAGACGTGATGGCTTTAACATACTTCACCACCGTGCTATATTTGGCATAGTGTAAGACGTGCAGGTCACCAGTCATTTACAATGAACTTTTCACAGTAGCACAATCTCCTAGTTCGAAGTCTTTTCATAGCCCTTCCCACTGGTGCACCGAGAGCCAATCATACCCTAATTTAAGGCAATGGCGCTGTTAACCAATTCAGTTTCTTGCCCTAACGTCCTAATTATAGTGAGGCTGTGCAATTGAAACCAGGTTTTCATTTGAAACCACAACCATAGCTCTATATTCTTCTAACATAGCGCGCAATTGAAGGCTTGAAACATTATTTACCTGTGTTAGCTGGGAGTCTAAAAGCTTCCGGGGTCGTTTCATATTCGCAAATGTCGCAGTTTAGCAGCTTAGTAGCGGCAGGATTCCCTGTAACTGATTAAAGGCCCGATGAAACTATCGAAATCACGCAACTACAGAATGTAACTATTCGAGAAGCAATTTCTCAGGAACTATAAGAACTACTAAAAAAACATGTGAAAATAGTTTCTGAGGGGAAAAGCATTTTCCTCGGATTACGACGAAAGGTCTGAGCGTGCGCGACAACGGATTACACTTGTTCTTTTCATGACAAGGGGAACAAATTTAGCGACTTGGAGAGGTTGGGAGCTGCAGCATCGTTCACGCATCTTTTCATTTTACTGATTTCGAAATACGCTACCTTTTTCTGCATGGCCGATGAGGTTTCAAGTCGTGAATGCAGCACCATGACGTTATCCTTTGAACATTATGGCCAGTTTCAGTGAATCCGGTAGATGAGCGGCGGTTGGCAAAACTTGAGTAAGGCTGAACAGTTGTTGCAAGATAAACTGGAACATATATTTTGTTTGTTTTTTTATAAAAAAATATATGCAATGACTACAAACAAACGTTTTCGCTGAGGTTTCAGAGAAAACGTTTTTTCTGAGCCTTCATAGCGTAAAAGTAAAGCCGATTCACATAATCAACACTTCTGGTGGTTGGCTGAAAATTTATGAGGTGGCTGTGCCTGTGCGGATGTGAAACGGGCAGTGGGTCTCTAGAAATAGTCACATCGCTACGACCAAGAAAACAATATGAGGTCCGAGAAGGCTTACTGTACAAACGTTTCTTTTCTTTTCCAATATCCTTTGCTAGTTACGACGAACGCTCACACTGATAGGTTACCGGTGGTTACATGTCCTGGAAGTGGGTGGGAGATTTAAAACTGCGGTCTTTGCAAATATGCTCGCCAGTGACGCGGAAATATCTGAGCGGTAAATTTTGAGCGCAGTAAAGAAAACACAAGAGGAGGGATACAAGTCCTTGTATCCCCCGTCCTGTGTTTTCTATACTGCGCTCAACAAAGTTATAATGGATTACCAACTAGCTCGTACCCACACGTTGTTGAGCGGCAACGTTTCGCTCTGGTGTATGTGTGAATTCTAATCTCACGAGCCCAAGCTTTGCCACTATGTGTGGGCATGCGCGAACACCACAGATTTCTCTACAAATTTCAACCCTACCCCTTTGCAGTTCGCACCGACGCTGACCAGCTCCGACCCCGGCTCCCAGCTTCGGCTGGTGGATAGGGCACGGAAGGCCGACTACAGCCAGGTAGTCCTGGACTGAGGACACCCCTCAATGTTCCGGTGTGACCGTAATCACCCTTAGCAAATATTTTTTTCACGCAATTACTTCTTGGTAGTATTTTTGTATTAGTATTAAGAGAGAAGCTGGCCATACCTTACGATATATGGTTTTGTTAAGTGACCCTAGTGGGAGTGCCCTTTCTTTCTGCCCCACTCATTATTCACTCACTCACTTCATTAATCACTCACTCACTCACTCACTCACTCACTCCCACTCACTCACTCACTCACTCACTCACTCACTCACTCACTCTCACTCACTCCTCACTCACCTCCCTCACTCACTCACTCACACTATATATACATATCAAGACACACACACTGACAAACACACACACATGCACGCACACACGCACGCATGCACACATAAAACGGGGATTATGAAAGTGCACTCAATACCTTCGACGCCAAAACACCAAGGTGGCTATTCGTATAAGTCCCAAGGAGAAGCGAAATTCTTCTACCTTAGAGAAATGACGTAATAAGATATACTAGTACAGCTTGAGCTAAAATTAACTCCCGTGCTGGATAAAAGATCCGTGGCCGCGTTACAGAAGAAAAAAAGAAGGGCAACGCCTCAGATCGCACGCCACTTTTGCCGCGCGTGAAATATGCGATTTTTTTTTAGGTGGCTACATACACCCGCTCCCATTCATCAGTGCATTAACCGCGCGATGAACTTGCCGATAGGCAGGCCATTACTGCTATAAAGAGCCCCAACATCATGGTGCCCCGAGTTCCGGCTTCAACAGGGTGCGTGTTTAGAAGCCCAGTGAAGGGTGTTCACGAAGCTCGACGACGAAAAATTTCCCAGCAGCTCGCCGCATTGCTTCGGAGGTGAGAAAAAGAAGCCGCCCCAAGTTCGCACCTCAGAATACACCCCCTCCACCCACACGTGATCCTCACTTATCGCACGTGGCATTGCCTTTCATTTTGAAATGAAACACCGCAGGGCCTCTTGGCCTAACATGGTTATGAACATACCTCTCAAAAAGAATGAATACGAGGGAGGGCAGAAGATAAATGAATGGCGATAAGTACCAGCATCAATGGAATATTTTACGATGATCCCGTGTAATAATACTGACCTCCTAAACGATGTGCACCGTTCTTAAATACCACGCAAGCGGAATCGGCGTTGTCTTGTTGCAACCTTTCACGTGGCGGAATCGTATTACCTAATTATTCAAATTTGGGATTCAAGGCCCATTCAACCCACTCGGTAATCATAAAAGTGGAGCTCTACTTTATTTTGGCCACTTAACATTTTTTTGCCTCGGGATAAATGCCCTGTAGTTGAATGTTCTTGCGCCATAGCTAGGTTTAAGTGTGGCGATAACGTTTAGTTGGTATAAATATTATCCTGTGGGTATTGGTCACTGACTCACGCTCGTTCCAATAAGCTTAGTTAGACCTAAATCTGCAATCGTATGAGCCCGCTCATTACATAGTTACACCTCTCATCAGGTTTTGCCGAAGGGCACTAAACCTTGCGGAGAAGTGTCGTCAGAAAGTTCAAGGAGTTAATCAAGAAATTACTCGAGGCGGCGCCTTTACAGCCGTTAGTGTGCGTCGAAATTCGAAACGATGACGTATTGCGCATTGTTTGTTTACATCTGAACCTTCGTCCATGTGCTTTTGCACTTTTCTAAATATGAACTTATACCAACCCACCCAGCTTTAGGTTTCGATGCAGTACAGGTACAGCAATCCCTCGCCATACCGGTCCCCTCATGGCAAAAAAATGGTTTCGTTATAAGCGATATTTCGTTGAAACCGGAAATGACCTGCTGTCAGTGCAGCGCAGTTGAGACCATCGAACATTTCGACTATAGCGAGATGTCCAATGGCGCGATTTCGTTGTAATGAATTTTTACTTTATGACTAGAGCTCTGCCTTACTTGGGACGAAGGGGGCAATTTTTCGACTGTCTGCGAGTTTAAGTTCTCGCGGAACTCCCGTTATTACGAAACTCCGCTTTAACAAAACGACTGCGCAGCCGCTCCTTTGTATGCGCCGCTACGCACCCCAAAAGGTACGGAGGCGAGCAATGGATGGATAGGGGGTCTCACTTCGCGCGCGCGAGAACAAAGGACACTGCCGCTTGCGGATAACAACAGCTCGCCGCACCACCAACACCGAGGGGTCAAATGGACTGATCATCGGCGCGCAATTAGGCCCTCGCTCTAAGCGGGCATGGCGCCTCAAGAGTTCCTGATTCTCTTTTGTTCTGCCGGCGCGGTGACCTCCTCGCCACAAAACCACCAGTAATTTGATTACCCCGCGGACGTGCCCACAGACGCCCGCGCACCCGACCCACCCTTCGTGCGGCGGCGGAGTCGACCGAATGCCTTTGTTAAGACAAGGCTCGCACGCACAAAAACAGCGGCGAGGGAAAAGCACGCGTAAAACACTCCACGAACACGCGATGTACGCGCACGTAGCGCTGCGGCGCTGAATCGGCTTGGGAAACTGGAGCGGCCGTACCTCAGATATAGTGCACCGATACCACCCGAATGCGTGACATTTGACGGCTTAATTTTGAGGTGAGTTTGAGGATATATCAGCGGCTGCGGTGTGCTCAGTGGGTGAAACGTTTTGCCTCAACATCCTGAAATAAGTTTGAGGTTGAGTGGGGTTATCGTCGGAGCAGATGTTGATTTGGGGTTCAATAGGAACGCTCCTATTGAGCAGCTTAACTGTATAAGCCTTGGGTTCTACATATCAACTGTGTGGGCAAATCTGCGTAGAAAAGTAATTTTTCGCACACAATACCTGGTTCTTTACATAAGAATTCAGTGAAAAACCGCATATCAGGGTGCAGAGGCTAGTGAATGTAAGAGCACCGTTATAAGAACAAGGGATCAATAACTATAGAAGATACTCTTACAAGCGACACACTACAATACTAACCAAGGGGCGAGAAACGAAGAAAATTTCGCAAAAAAGTTGAAATCCGGAAGAAACTTAGAGAAAATGTTTGGTGAGACACCCCAGTCACGTAAGAGTGCTCCATACAGCACATTGGAAACACTCAAGGTGTTGTTGCTGGCCTCTATTACGTGAGTCCACCAGCGTAAGACAACAGCCTCTTCGCAATGGGAACAAGTCGTCAAACTACGCGAAGACGTTATCGTTACTGAGATCACTGCACGCTACAGCGTCTACAGTATTGCGGTCATGGCACAGGTATTGCGTCGGAGAAAAAGAAGCTACGCCTTAACATGTTTTCGGCTCACACGCGACCACATGCAAACGCTTACGTAATCTCCGGCGTGCATAATATCGGCTGCAGAACCTATAAGAATAAGAATAATGTTTATTGTGCGTTCATAAACTGTGTACATAAGTGAATATACAGAAGGAGGTCCCATAGCACTAGGCTGTAAGGGGACCTCCTAAGGGGAAGCCATTAATATTGGGCTGGGTCGCTTTCGTGGCCTGCAGGAAAGGCAAGAGCTTCAGTGGCGCGGACTGACCGTTCGATTGGAGGGCGGACACCACGTTGCCCCGCCGAGCTGCGGTAAGCTCCCCTACACAAAGGCGTCTCCTGTTGCAAAGGGTCCCTTACGCAAATAGAAAGTGCAGCCGTGATCCTCACTACGGCTGTGGCAATAAACGCAGGTGCGTGTGCTGCATTAGCGTCACGTGCACTGAGGAGAACCTGCTGCACTTGGTACAGGCGCCGCTACCTTCTTCACGTTTATATATTTGCCACCCGTGAAAGGCTGCAGCGGGAGTTCGATCTTGTTTCGGCAACAGCCTCGAACGAATCACCTGCTTGACTGTTGTACCACAACATTTTGCTATGAAAAGTTTTTTTTGATGCGATGATTCGACGTGCAGAGATTCGTCTTCTCAGAATACACAGGATATTGAAAGATTTTGCAAGATATTTATCATGTGTCGTAGCCGATAATTGGGTCAGGCCAAGCCGCGATGAGCCTTACTGCTACGTGTAAGAGTCACCTATGCGTATAATTTGCTTGAAATGTGTAGTCAATGCATTGAGGCTGCGCTGGGCACAAAACGACTCGTACGATTCATGTACGACTTATATGGCAACCCTTGAATAGCTGTAAACGTGCCTGTAGCGCTGTCTGTACAGGTGTCAGTTGAGATCCGCCCCCTACCTTTCGTCTTCTATTTCTCCTTTCAGAGCGACTGTTTTAAGGCAGAGCTACGTATGTCTCACTGATTCGTCTGTGAGCTCCGAAAACGCATTGGAGGAAAGCCAACTTGCTGAGGAGGATGAAAATTGAAAACGTTTGCAGAACAGGATTCGTGCCCACTCAAGTTTGCTTGAGGGCCCAAGAAAAAAATCATTCCTTTTTTAAAGAAAAATGGTTGAACGCGAAGCTTGTTCCCACGCCACCTGAATCAAAGTCAAAGTCCAAAGCCAATGACCACGCAACGACCCAATAAATGCTAAGTCACCCGGATCAAATCACGTAATAGAACCAAGACATCGCATCGTGATCCTCAGCTTTTCTTGGATACCTTGCGTGGTCGTTGGCATTGGACTTGCTTTGATTCAGCTTGCATGGGAGAAAGCTTTGCATTTAACCATGTTTCTTTAAAAAGGGGAATGATTTTTTGTACGCGTGGGTTCCGTGCTTTTTTTTCTGCGTCTTCAATAATGCATTGCGGCATATATAAGTTTATAGCCGTACCTTAGTAGTCCATTGCGCGAGGCGTTCAAGTTTATTTGTTTGTTTATTACGTGCTTGTTCTGTTTAGTGCCTTGCAAGGGCTTACCTGCTCGTGGTCGCTGCCGAAGGAGCTAGGCAGTGCACGGTGTAAAAGATTTCACTCCGGCCGTGATGCAAGGGACAAAAAAAATCCCGCCATCTCCACGAAGTGAATGATGAGAGGGGCGAAGCTAAAGTGCTTATCGGTAAAACGGTGACACATTCGCCCGCAATTTATATAAAGACTCGACACGTCAAGCTTTCCACCGCTACGTTGACAAGCCCGTCGACGACGTCGATGTTTGTGGTGATTATGTAGGGCTTGTTTGGGACGATGAGAACCTACATGGGTAAGTTGGCGAATTCGGTGTGTGACATTTTAGCCACCTTGGCCGTCGCCTTCTGCAGACCATCTTGTGTCGCCTACCCCCGGTACGTGTCTTCAGCTCGCAGGCGACGAACGACAACCTCTTCTTCTTCCTCTCCTCCTTGTTGGGTAGCAACGAACGCGTTGAACGTTTTGACCTCTTCGGCCAATCTTTGGTTGGCCAATCCCTAGGGGGATCCTGCCACAATCATCATTAATGTGCCGGATACAGCAGCAACAAGGGACGGGACAGGGCCCGAGCAAGAGGAGCTTCCCCCTAAAAGCGCGAAAGACACCATTTTTCATTTGGAATTTTATTACTTTTATCTCGTCGTAATGGGGATACCACGCATGTTTCGGATTGTCGGACGGACGAGACGTCGAAACATATTGGTGTGCGAGTTGTGCAGACCGTCTGCGTAAGGGTACCTTGGCCGAATTCGTTATCATGAACGCCCTCTTCTAGACCATCTACCGAGACTGAGTGACGTCAATGAAAGGCCTCTCACACCACAGCTGCCATCGAGAGTTCGTACCGTTGTTCAATATTCTGTGGCCTCTCATCTTCTCTGGTCATCTACTTTGACAAAAGAGAATAACTCCTGAATTCGAAAATGAATTTTGATATTGACATCGCATCACATTTCCGTTATTTTCAGTGACCCGTAAAGCATTGCACGCTATTAATCAATGTACAACCCCCCCCCCCCCTTACCGGGAATAGAAAGGACAGCCAGTTGTTCGGAAATGGTAACGTGTCAGCATCTCCTCTGTACACCAACGGTTACTTCGCACTAGCAGGCACGTACCCGCCCGACCGGATAGCGTTTACTCTGCTAACGTACCAAACCCAGGGATCTCCATCATGGTAAGCATGTAACGCGCGTATGAATAACTTCTACAGCACACCATCACGGCACCGCCCCAATCAGTCCCACTTAGGTCAGTTCGGTTCAAAACGCACCCTTGCCCCCCCCCCCCCCCCTGCTTCTATCTCACGACGTTATTGGTATGCGGGCGCCGGCGAAGGTAGTTTCTTAAGCAGAGTCAAAAAGGGGGCGCTGGCCACCACGTAAATCCGGAACAGCTCTCGCGCGGTGCGCGTTTCACAGCACGCGAGCTTTTCCTCTAGCGCAGCCACGAAAACAATACGTTGCAGCGAATGATGCAAGCGCAGCGGCCACGGGTGGTCCATTAGGCCGGCATCATCTTTCGGGACGCTAAAAGAGATTGATTGCAGTGTGCGCGCGTTTAAAGGCATCGTTCTGGACATGTATAAACGACCCCTGTAAATGGGAAATAAGGGATACGTATATCCGTGTGACGGACTTTCATAGGGGAAATGCAGGCCGCAACAGGTGGCGGCGGAGGTAGAGGAGTCAGCACAAGACTAATAGTACCTCTGTAATGAGGCATTTCTTAACACTAATCATAGTAATTATTAGCACAGCCAAACACGCTTGCATTCTGAGGCTTTCCACACCTTTGGTGCGTATAATACAGCGGTCTGTGACGTGCAAACGCGCTGTTCGCTGTAACGGCGAACATGTGGCCTTCTAGGCGTATTTTTCTTGTTCTTGTACATAACAGAATTGGACCGACTCAGGGAAAACGACTAAAAACCGGATCTTCGCGCCACCGTTTCCGTGGAGTCATATCTACAGTTATTGGCGTACTCAAAAGCCTGAAACATTTTTAAACGTGGGTACATGATCGTAAGGAAAAACGACAACAGCGTGACTGACGGTTAATGAAGAGACCCACTTGCGCTGTGCGTTTCTCTACGTTCGTGTGACCCGACTGTCGCGCGGTTGTTTTCTTTACTGCGACCAAAAGCCTCACCCCAGCTCTTTACTGCTATAAGGAGTACTCACATCGGTTTTTCATCAAACCTATCTCTGCTAATTGCCCAAGAACTAGCAGAATCGAGCTGCTATACTACCACGTCCGAAGTCAACTATGCATTAATGCGCAATGCTTTTCAGCGGTAACTTTGGTGCGCCAAGTCAACCTTTAGTGTTAAATCAAGTACTGCGATGCACTTACGCAAAAAATGCACAGATTATGTGCTCACTTCATTGAGAGCTTATTTTTGGCTCGAACACGCCCAATGTTTCTCTTGCATTGAAGGTAGACTCTGTTAAGGGGCACAGATGGTGCTTACGCGTTTTCGCGACTGTATACAATCCTCACGAGGTGAAACCGCCTTCAGCGAATGACACGTCAACAAACCGATTATAAAAGGAAGCTTTGCCAAAATCTTGCCGTGGTTCACTAAGAGATGCAGACAATACAATATACTGCTAATACTAGCGAACTGTAACACAAACTGAATGTTTAAAATACACAGCTGTGCAGGAACGGCGAAGGCATTGGCTAAAAAGTAATTTCGACCGAAAGTTTCTCTACCTGATTTCTAAAAATGTTGGCCGCGCACGTGCTTTTTTTCTGGGGATGTCGTCGAAAGACTGTGGTCTTCTGCCGCCCATGCCACCTCTTTTCTCTCCCTCACTCCTCATTTCTTCCCCTCTTTTCTCGCTGCTCCTATACTGAGCAATAAATCTTTCTTAAATTCAATTTAAATTTGCCGGTTTCGCACTTCTCGCACACTGCCTGTAGGACGTTTTGCTTCTGTTAAGCCCAAAGCAGCTCGTGCTGACCGTATTTTGTTCGAGGTTTTCACTTATCTCCCCTCTCTTCAATACCGTTGTTAACGTGTTGTTCTCTTATCTGTTGTCGTTAGTACCAGTACCTGCGTCTGCCCTTAATTAAAGGGACGCTGGTATCTTCGGGTATGTGCTTGTGCTTCGTCTCAATGTGCCTTAGGTTTCCTCTGCGTTGAATATAGTAGACATGTATAAGTTATGGTAGCAGTTTTACTAGTTTCGAATAGTCTTGCCCATGCATACTTTGCGTTCGATAATTCTTTCACGTGTTTTGTGGCCGGGGGGTTGAACCGAAGAGTGACAGATTGAAATACTTCCCGCGTTTAGGAAGCCTTAGAAACACGATCTGTAAAAACCCTTCAGCATACGTCCTCTTGTCTCGAAGGGACAGCTGTCAACCCATTAGAGATGAGAATGCTTGACCTCTGCCACAGACGGAGGGGTTTGCTCAGGTCTTCGCAAACGAGGTTGTATCAATACACACACCACGGCTGCATTCTGAGGTCGCTTCCTGACCACTCCAGCCTGCAGTAGACACGAGGTCGTCGTAAAAGGGTCACTTTTCGTGTGCGTAAGTCATTGCGTAATGAGTAGTGCGCATCCCAGAAGTGCGTCCTTCAGCTTAGCGCTGGAAACGCTCAAGACGCTTAAGAGACAAAGGTTAGTGGCGACCGAAGGGAGGTGGCGGTACAGATGGCCACATCCTGGACGGGGTAGACTGTAGACGAAGTCTTAGTTCTTTGGGAATTTGTGCGCCTCGAATGCGGGAAGGTTGGTGTTGTTGTTGTGAAACTTTATTTTGAGCCTGGGGATGTGGGAGGGGCCCGCATTCCAGGAGACCATAGGACGACCATGCTGTCACAGCCCTGGACACGACGAGTTGCTGGGAATGTAAGCCGGCGCAGGTTGTGAGGTCCTCCCACAGCTCAGGGAAGGGAAGGGAAGTGGGTAAAGGTGGGAGGGCTGGGTTTTGTTGTCTTCTGCTTCCAGCCATAACATATTGTCATACTGTGTGGTAAACAACAACAAATGAGAACATTCTAAAGTTACAAGTACCACAAAAACGAGCAGTTACACTAATTGTAACTGTACAATGGTATGCGCACACAGACCACTATTTCACTAAATATCATGTACTTAAAGTTAATACCTTATACGCGTTTAGATTTCTATGCATGTATACGAACGCAATATCAATAAACAATGAATCATTAATTCCCATGCTTCAGCTCACACGCCAGCCGCATCTTACAATGTACGCCAGTGGCTGGCATGGTTGCTGCCTTTTTTCTGAACAAATTATCGCTTGTAATCATTGTGCTACATTTTGCCATTGTATTTAAATCTTTTTGAAAGTAATAATATCGGCCTGAAAACAACTTTAAAGAAAAACTTGTGTAATGGTTTTGACCTGTTCGAGTGACTCAGAATTGTCATGCTGAGACTGCATAAAACTCTCTGTCAAGCAGCAATTTGCACGGACAGCAAACCCCTTATGCTGTTTTATGATTTGCTTTTTATGTTTTATGCTGGGCCTTATGCTCTGTGCTTTTTATGCCTGCGTTAATTTTGTTTGTTGTCGTGCAAGCGCGTTTCGTGACTTTCTTTTTAACCTTCTGAGCGACTGGCATATCACGTAGATGTTACAATGGGGGTTTGGCCAATGTATGAAGTGAGGTGTATATAAACCATGCAGTCGTGTTGGGCGTACGGTGTCTTCAAGCTGCGTTGTTAGCAGCTTTTTCCCATGCATCCTCTCTCTACTGTTCCGCACCAAGAAAGAAATAAAGCTTCATTCCATTTCATGTGTGCACCCCAAGATCATATCAGTATTGATGTAACAGATAGACGTAGGCTTTATTTACAAGGCATGCCAAACCCCAGGCAAGACGTGGGACAATGGAAACCGGTGAGCAGCGAGCCGTGAAAAAGCCTTCTTCGCCTTCCTATTCTACATGGAAACATACCCCCTCGATCCGTTTCAACTGCCACATACCCTACACAGCCGATTGACTGCTGACCAAAGCTATGCGAAAGCTGTGCGAAAATGGATGAAAACAGCCCCAGCTATGCCTGCGTGATCGACCACAGACTTTTGCCATATAAGTGAAACAAGTTATGGCAAGGTCTGTAGACAGCCCTTGCCTGAGACCAAATTGGCAAGAGGTCAGAATATTAAATTTTTTAAAATAATTGGACCTTCGAACTTGGAGCAATTCTTTTAAAACGTTCTCAAAAGCGGAAGAATTGCAATGGGTCTATAATTTTCGGGGAGGGAAGTGTTACTAAACTTTCACTCTGCACCAAGCAAAAACGAAAACATTGTGTCCCACGAACCGACACAAGGTGCCTACTTCTAAATAAATTATGCATTTTATATCCTTCTACTTGCCGCAGGAAGGGGAGGGCTGAATAGTTCCTATCACATTGACCAGAGCTCTCTGGTCATTTCTACCAGAGCAGCGGCCATGGCCCAAGGGTATCTGGTCTGCGGCCAACCCACCTTACCGATGACGGCTCACTCCCTGCCCCCCCTCCCCCCGCGTTTGCTTTAATAAACGTTTATTCTCTCTTTCTCTCTCTGTTACCCTGCTAGTTATTCCATAAAGAATATTCTCCACTTCAACTTGTAGGCCCTATGGAGAACTTTAGGGGAAAATCACGGCACTGAAAATCTATAGGAAAACAGTAATCATGAAGGACATTGGAAGTTAATACCCGTTCTTCCGGCGTTCTCTGGGAGTGTTGAACTGGCGTCGATAAACACAAACATCGTCATCATCTACCCTGCTTAACTGCGTTGCACGTGGATAACCAACGATCAGGGCTTCCGATGACGTGGTAAGGAAGAGGTGGTATTTTCGATATGACCCTTGCAGGCACGCCAGGGTCACAGGAAACAATCAGCGTGTCTTCGCCCAAAGAAAAACGAAGAAAAGGACGATTTGTAACCCTCTCGCTGAGAGCAATGCCTATGAAGGGACGAAGAAGGAATATGTCATTTCCAAGAATTTGTTATTGATAGTTACGAAAAGTTTCTACTTTACACGCTCTCAGTGGTGACTTTGATGGAAACGCCGTTGTTTCGTTTCTCGCTTCACCAATAGCGCTCAGCCCGAGAATTCAGGGCGAAGGCCTCCTTGTCATGTTGACGTTGCCTCGAGATTCCACAGCTAAGTGCGCAGACACCCCGATTTATAGTTAAGCAGAGTGGGGCATGCGACAAGTTCGTCTTGGAGGCGCCTCTAACGATGTGCCAGACGCGGAGACTGACCGGGCACGACGTGCGGCGGCGCGCAAACAAGCCTCCTTTTAATTACAGCGGTTGTCGTGAACCGGCGGCTTCTGTTTATGCACTCGGAGTGCAGGGATCTGACCAGCATAAAGTTTTTGACAACATGAGACTCTTATTTTGTTTTCAGTATGCACGTGTCAACGTAACCGATTTTAATCAGGACATACCAAGCTGTCTGCGTGTAAGGGTTGAAGGTTAATTGCGGGGTGCTTGGGCTACACGAATAACATTGACGGGGACGTGAGGCAGGGAACTTATTATCGTTCAGGCGACGGGAGAGCAGATAATACACGTTTTAAAACTGTTTGGTTGGTACAGTTTAAGGTTGCAAGGTTGCAGTAAGAACTGACCTTCAGTACCATGCATCCACTAGGGCTCAGTGTATTTGTTAACTATTGGGTAAAAAGCGATGACTAACCACCAAATACGTTTTGAGGAAGGCATGAAAACTGATAAACAACAAATTTAAGCCAGCCCTCATAAAGAGAACCACAGCTTCAAGAAAATAAAATCGGGATGACGCGTATATACTGGGGCGGAAAAGGATGTCCTTTTGGATTTAAACGATCTTAACAAACAATTCAACGTAGAATTTTCTCTAGTTGTGAGTAGACCGTTTGTCTATGAGAAGGAAACACTAATTTTATATTGCGTGCGGTTCTTTCTGCTTAAGTTTGCCATGCTAGCTTATGAAGTGTTCACAGTAGAAATAAATAGTTAAAGAAAGAAGTCTGAGTATTTTGAATAACTTATTTTACCGGCCGCCTGTCAAGTGCGAGCGTAAAGTAGCACTTTCTAGCTTGGCCGTTCCGACGGCAGATAAACTATTCACAGTGTACAGCGAAGCTGTATACGGCACGCGTCTCCTGGGATTTTTGTTTACGTGCAAAAAAATCGGAAATACGACTCGTGATGCTCCGCGCGTCCTTGTAGAGTGAAGTATTGAATAGCATGACATGTTCCGTAGCACGCGCATTGAAGCACTAGCGATACCTGGCCCTCCACACCAGTACAATTCAGAAGAATCGAGAGAGCGCAATGCATGCGGCAGGAAAGAGCAGCGGCGAGGAGTGTTTCAGTCCTATCAAAGCCACTCGAAAGCGTCAGGCGGCAGCGGGTCGCGAAGGAAATCGCCCAGTTGTGTTTCTGAGACGATTCGTTCAGAAGATACGCGTTCTTTTCTTCATGGCACGATCCGAGAGGTTCTTCATGGCCTCTGTTTGCAGTTACTGTCTACTGATACATGTACGGCTGCGTCCAGCCCTGTTGTCCACTTCCGTGAATGGCGGCGCAAGTGTCATAAAAGGTGACAAGTTGCCTACTGGGTGCATTTCGCTTCCGCTCTAAAGGCTAGCCTGGAATGACCTTAATACCATGCGCAATATGCACTGTCTGTACACACTTCCTGCAAGACAACACTACTCAATACCAATTAGCATTCGTCTGAGCCTGTGGGCACCTTCCACTAGCTGCGTACATGAAATTGCAGCTAAAATATAACTACAAATCGGCGGCTTGCACATTTTCAATTTTTCCTGTGGCAAAATGTAGTTCAGAGAATGAAGACACATGCTGACGGCTTGTGTAACTAGTTGACCGAGATGTTTTGGTGGTGCCGTTCAATAGGAGCGCCGCTTCTTGTGTGTAGAGGAGAAGCGTAAATAATAAATATTTAAAAAAAGCCGACAAAGACGGGGTATGCGGCGTTTGACAAGAAAGATAGCGTGCTCAGCCAAGTGCTCGCCAGCCCATTGGCCATTGGGATACGTGATGGGAAAGAGCTGGTGTTTTCATCCGCCATGTGGCGTATAGGAGAACCTCGACTTGAAGGACTCGGACGCCTGTTCGTGAACCGCTTCTTGTTTCGATGACCGCGAAATTCATGGAGGCGACTACTTCATACATCAATATCGTGGTTCATGTGCACCTAACATGATTGTTATGCCCACATTTCTGATACTACATACTTGGTAATGATTAGTATTTAGAGCAGACACAAACGCGTACTGGGGAACATAAACTACCAGCAACCTGCGCGCAAAAGAGGATTTTTGCCTAATAGAAATCAAGCCTATCCAAGGTCAATATCGAACTCTCCGTCCGACGGACATGTATTTTATGCAATAAAATCGTGCCCCCCTCCATCTAACCACGACGATGGTTGAACTCCAAGCTTTCACAAGATGTATTTCTCAGTTGGGCAATCCCACACTGCGGATATGTTTCCGTTGTAGATGTGTGCACCACTTTTCTATCCGCAGCAACACTCAGGGTATGCACTCTGTAGGACTAAAGTTTGGGTTTGGGGTCTGCGGCATGAATCGCAGGTGCTTCTTGGCATCGAGTATTTTTCTGAGTGAGTGCGGGTTCAATGTGTTAAACCTCAAAATGCGACGTTAGGCCTAACATCCTGCGGTTAACAGCGTCGCGGCACGCCGTGTAACGTCATTCCCATTGTACGAAGGGCTGTGGGTATACCGGCTCGTTAGGCCTATATACGTGACACCGTCGCATGCATGCATTACCTCCTCCCCCTGCTGCACTCAAACTTTAGCGCAGGGGGCCTAACGGTGCTGCCGCCAAGCTTCGCATAGAAGCGTTTGAATTTTTGTACACTTCACCCACGATCATCATACCCGTCATAGAAAGAATTGGCCTTCCTGCCGGTCATTTTCGCGCAGGAACATCATCAGTGAAAGGCTGACAGTATCGCTTAAAAATGAGGTAGTAGCTGAGTGTTCGTGATCCTCGTCCTCACAAGCCGGGATGCTTAGTCTCGATAAATTCTGACCTTCCAAATTTACAGGTACATTTAGTTTGTTTTAAGGGAATCTTATGTAGCTAGAGTTCTATGCATTTTCTATCTCTGTGAACAAAAAAGTTTCGTGTCTTTGAAGCGCGAAATGTGTGAAAGCGAACGTTGCGGGGTGTGTGCTGCTAACACGCGGCCACCCTGAAAGTTGCAGGGAGTTAAATTGATTTGGACCTCAAGCCTATCCATCTCATCCCTTGGATATGCATTTTACGGTATATTATTTAATAGGCGCCACTTTCAAGTTTAAGGAATGATTTAGACCTTGACCTTAGACGTCTTATCATTCGAATATGCATTTTGAGTAGGTTAGTTATCACTAGGCGCCATTTCCAAGGTCAGTCTCGGGTAGATAACCAAAGTTTCTCAAAGATTCGCCGCTGTGCGACCCACGTCGGCAATGAAGACGTTCGCACCGCCCTCTCTCTGTCGGCGTTCCAAGCGCTAGCGTGTACGGTTTCCTCCCACTTCTAAGTTCCGCGGTTCCGTCGCAAAGGCCAGTTGCCGTTCTACATTTTAAACTTAACTTCTCTTTTGTCGTCGAAATTGGAATGCCGACTTTAGTCAGGACTCAGGTTTAACTGGTTATCCACCTTGGCGGAGGGAAATGGCTCGCGGGTATTTTTATGACGATAATGCTTCTTCGGCTTCCTAAGCCCCAAAATTCTGTTCTCCTTGCCTGCCTGCCTGTATGAGTTTACTGCCCACCATTCAACAACCTGACCAAACATTACAGCAGTTCCACTCAACGTGAAAGCTGTCAATACGTTGCAGTGATTTTCCAGAGGGTCTGGGCCACCCTCCCTTGACTAGCTTCAGTATCATCCTGGTGGTCATGCCGAAAGTAAAGCGACTGCGTCGCAGCCTCTGAAAAAGCATTTAAAGAGACACTGGATTGAGCTTTAATTAATTAGAGGTAATCTATCCGTTAATTCATGTTTTTTAGGGGCGAAGCTCCTCTTGCTCGGGCCCTCTCCCGGCCGTACACGGCACATTAATGATGATTGTGGCAGGATCCCCCTAGAGATTGGCCAACCAAAGATTGACAGAAGAGGTCAAAACGTTCAACGCGTTCGTTGCTACTCAGCAAGGAGGAGAGAAGAAGAAAAGGTTGTCGTTCGTCGCCAGCGAGCTGAAGAGACGTACCCGGGGTACGCGACACAAGACGGTCTGTAGAAGGCGACGGCCAAGGTGGCTAAAATGTCACACACCGAATTCGCCAACTTACCCATGTAGGTTCTCCTCGTCCCAAACAAGCCCTACATAATCACCACAAACATCGACGTCGTCGACGGGCTTGTCAGCGGTGGAAAGCTTGACGTGTCGAGTCTTTATATGATGTGTGGGCGAATGTTTCACGGTTTTACCGATAAGCATTTCAGCTTCGCCCCTCTCATCATCATTCACTTCGTGGAGATGGCGGGATTTTTTTCCCTTACTTATGTTATTGTGTACTTATTTGCTGCCTAGCAACGACAACTTCCGTTGCAACGGCGTGGCGAGAAGATACCTCCAACACTCGGCATATGAAGAAGGTGTGTCTGTATGGCGCAATGGGATAGACGACGGCTACGAAACGCGAGGTACCGAGGTTCCATCCCGACCAGAAGAACCGCTGATCATTTCGAAGCCTCTGTTTGGGTGTTGCTCGTTACGTGTTACTACGGTGCCTAGATAGAGGGATCCCGGACGAGCTAAAGTGCCCCGCACTTTAAACAAACCAAGTAATGCTTGTACACAAAATCAAAACACACGGGCAAGAGCGTTCCAACTATTAAAAGTGCTGCCATGGTTGATTCAGGTGCATATTATTTAGCGCGAAGGAAACCTTATGCATATTTGAGGCAAAATACACGTACATTGCGTGAGGACCAGCGTGTTATGAATTCAAAATACTCGTTGGATTGACTTTTTATGAAAGCAAAAAAAATGTGTTAGAATTATGTTGTAGAGAGGCATGCTAAACACAAACATAAAAGAAAGATGCCGGCTCAAGTTACTTACAGCACCGTAAACACAAAAGGCTTCAATAGATGGTGCGTTAGCAACGCGAATGCTCGAAAATATAATTGAATTAAGCAAAACTCTGTTGCACTAATTGTGGGACAGGCGAAATCAGATAGAAAGAGACAAAAGGAAATCGGAGAGGGTGTTACGCACCAGGGGCGGCTGAAGACTACCCTCTTTCCCTCTTTCGACGACGTTTGCAGCGAAGCAAGCCGATACGTCGCCATTTATGAAAATTTGTGCAATATTTCACCGCCCAGCGGCCGGGAAAATCCAGCTGTAAGGAAAGTCAACATACATTGCGAGAATCGCCTGGGGCCTAGTCAAGTACTTTTTAACAACGTTTGGCCCAGGAACCTATGCATATAGATCTAGATCTTTTTAGTGAGTAAACTGAACTGAAATGAACTGAACTTGCTGTCATAACCACAGTTGAAACACTAATGTGTAAACTACAAAAGCTGTGAACATAACGCAACTTCGGACTTGCCGACAATGTCTGGTGTAGTTACGTAATGCACAAATCCTCAATAAAAAGCTGGGACTCGCTGCTACGCAGCTTTTAGCGACAAGACATTAAATCTCTTTTTCCGTCGTAAAACTGCCGCCCGCCAAATCCTACATGGTCAAAGCTCAACAGCAGCAGAGGGAAAGAGCCAGTTCCGATGGCGCTTATTTTTTACGGCGAAATCGCGCAATCCGCGTCGCCGTGTGCGTTTACGGCGTTGTCACGAGGCGCCGGCGCGTCTTGAAGACGGCGGCACACGACATATACTGGCATAGGCAGCGGCGGCGGTGGTGGCTGCAGCGGAGCCGCAGAACCTGTTGCAGTCTTTCCGCCATGGCGGCGGGATGGCAGGTGAACTGCTTCGTGTGTGTTTTTGTGCCGTAGACCCTTCCAGCCGCCGCCAGCACTAGACGTGTGTATGTAGTACTTGCCCAGGCGGGGAAGCCTAGCAGCAGTTGATATAATCAATTCATTTCGAGATAGCAGTAGAGAAAAGCGCAGCAAGCCGCCGCCGAGGCGCTTAGAGCTGCGGTAATCGGCCGTTCGAACGCTGCCCGGCACGCGCCTTTCAAGGAGGGCATAGAGTATCGGCCTCCATGGCGGGCCCAGACTCGTCGACCGCCGTGTCCGCCGCTCGACGACGGGGCCCCACAGCGACGCCAGCGCGATAAAATTTGGTGCCGTGTAACTCACGCCCAGCACCGATTAGATATGAAGGCCTGGGTCGCCACTCCCAGGCGGCTTCGCCAATACGTGTGGTCGAGCTTACATTTAAAATAAAGGACATGTAAGCATGTGGCGGTGACTGAAACAAATTGATTGAATGATACAAAGCTGCGGAGGATCGGATCGGGTGTACGACCTTAATTCTTATCTAGCCACGCCAAGATAGAGACTTACTGCGGCCGCGCGCTAGCGTCTAGCGCTTTTTTGTAGTGTTTGGACACAACCGGTCGGTGAATTGGACATCAAACAACGAACCCCTGTTTGGTTTGGTGGAAGTCGGTGTCAGCCGCAAGTGTGTAGGGAGGGATGACTCCACTGAGGGTGGGAAGGGGGGGTAGGGGTGCTTAATGCAAATAAAGGGCTTTGTAAATGCAACTATGTCCCTACTTCCTCATGACATCATCATGGAAAAAGAAGCAGCCAGTCGGCAAGGGCACTGCACGTAGATGGGAAAGCGCCGCATGCGCACGGACAAAACTGTAAAAGCAAAACGCTTGCGGAACTACACATGCCCCGGACCTTGATAAAATGAACAGTACGCTCGCAGATTTCACCCTTTACTTCCAAAGTATTTTGAGAGTAGATCAAACTACGAAAAGTGATGCCTTTATGGCGACAAACTTATACGTGCACTCCCACACTGACTGTTGAAACATAAAACAACGATCATTGATTGATGCGAGATGTTAAGCTCCGCTTTTTCAAGATAAACACTTTATTTCGACTTTACCAACCCTACTAAAAACCGACCAAAAGAATTCCTGGCGCACAGTGAACCCGAACACCATTCACCAGTCCCTGCATTGAAAAATCCTTACGGCAGTTTACTACAACCCAAATAGGGCGCCGAGGTTTCAAATAAGCATTTTAGTGTTATGAACTTCCTATTTGCGAATCACATTTCTAACTGAAGCATAAATACGACGTTCATTTCTTGCAACAGCTATCACCGCAAATGGCGCAGACTGCGCAATATATCGTTTTTTTTTTCTAGCACTAGAACTGGACCTGTAGCATTACCACCAAAGTATTGAAGCCACGACCAACTTTACTTCGGACCTGCCCAGCCAGCGGCGCTCTATGGGAGCGCTTGCGCCGAGTCGCGGTTCGCGCCCGGCCGATAGGGCGCTTTTACGCCCTGTTGCGGCGAGCGGCGGCTACTCTGGGAGTGCGTGCTCGAACGCTAGTAGCAGCCATCTGGCGCAGGAATTCGTGTTTAATCACACGCCAGTTGATTGATTTCGGTAATTCCAAATGAATAAGTATTAGTTTTACGGTGACCATACCTGAACGAATGTTTTTTTTTCCCCGATTAAGCGTGTTAAGGCGGGCGGGTCCCTCTTGACTGGCTTTCCCCGTTGTGAGATGAGGCTGCGGGTGAAACGCGACGCATTAGCTTCGTGTCTCCTATAAGGGATGACAAAAAAGAATATACCTCACATGCCGACAACGCAACTGGCTACTTAACCAAACTGTACGGTTTATACTCGCAGGGGGTGGTTATTCCCGAATATGATGTACATTGGGAAGTTCATAGCATAAGCCAAACTTTGTTAGAACATAAAAAGCTTCCCAGGACTCTTTTTTGTCATAGCAAATACAACAAAATTGAGCTTTCTCTTGAAATTCCTTGTGAAGTGGAGCAGTTTTTTTTACTATAAGGTTGCGAAGGAATTTTCTATACTCGAAAAAAAAAGCCAAATGAAGCACCGAAAATGTTGGTTCCGGCCGTACACGCACTAATAAGCGAAGATGATTTGGCCCCGCCTTTGCGAATAAATTGGAAATTCATTATTGCGAGTGCATCTGAAGTGCTACAATGAACTAGCTGCTACACTACTAACTCAACAACGATGTCATTTTAATTTTATTTACTTGCTAATTTTATTTATATACTCAATGCCACGCTTTAGGCCCACAATGCCACACTGTAGTCAGGTTTTCAGAACCCTAATGAACGCTGCTATCGCACAATCTTTTTCACTTCGGCATTTTTGTCAAGAGTTCATTTTCGTTCACAATTCTGCATTTCACTTAAACAATGCAGCACAGTAGTCACACTTCCAGCACTTTTCTTGGGGCTTGGTTTTCCGCAATTCTTTTCACTTTGCAACGCTTGGCCGCTTTCTCCGCAGCAAAATTTGTGAAAAAAGGTCGGCTGAACGTCTTCCAGAACGAGATCAACCACTGCCCTCGTATGACTCTCTGTTGAGCCGTCGTGGGTGAAAAGCTTGTTTTCCAACCGCCGCGGTGGCTCAGTGGCTAAGGCGTTGCGCTGCTGAGCACGAGGTCGCGGGTTAGATTCCCGGCCACGGCGGCCGCTTTTCTGATGGAGGCGAAAAGCAAAAACTCCCGTGTGTACGAGATTTCGGCGCACGTTAAAGATCCCCGGGTGGTGAAAATTAATCCGGAGCCCTCCACTACGGCGCGCCTCATCGCCTGCGTTGCGTCGGTGCGTTAAACCCTACAATCAATATAATCAAAAGCTTGTTTTCCAGTGCAGCTGGTAGAATCGTTTTTCACAAACAGTGCCGTCGGTTTTTCGTAGGATATCGCAAGTTCTGCGTATGCTTGGACCGCTCTTTCCAATGCACAGATGAATTCCAGGAACTGAATCCTCGGATAAGATAGCCCACCCCGGTCCAAATTGAATATACCCGCAGTGGCAGGTCCATATGAGCGAGGCGCCTTAAGCCGCTCCGCGCAGAGTGAGCAATGATTGTGTTCCTCGACGGTTCTCACAAGGAAGCCTGCAATGAGGCCCAGTGTGCTGGGCTTGATGCCTGGAAGTGGATAACCTAAAAAAAGAGCAGCAATAAATTCTGTGTGAACATGAGAAGTACGCTACGCTATAAAGGCAACGCACCGCGACATGTAGGGGGTATTTGTCTCGAACTTCCGTGACGGGGAACGAGTGAAACGAAACATTTGTCACCTTACCTTCTTCAGTTCCACAATAAGGTACGCAACAGTATACCATCGTGCTCCTTCAAACGAAAAACTCGAATTAGAAGACTGAATAAGCTGTATTTTTCATGTTCAAAACCTCCTGTTGCATACGGCAGACGCAACTTATATTCCACGCCGCGTCTGCAAATGCGCATTCACCCGCGCGTGCGGCGGCGGTGGCGGCGAGGAACGACAGCGCGTAAGTAGCGCCACTCCACTCGGAGCGGCGAAAATTATCCCTCCGATGGCGGTGCTGGGGCCGCACTCGCTGGGCAGGTCCGAGGTAAAGTTGGTCGTGATTGAAGCACACGCTTGATAAATCATCATTTATTCTGGCTCTAATCTTTCAGCAATCACTCCACTCCAAACGCACTGCGGACGATTGGAGGATAGCCGAAGTATCTTCCATTTTTAAATACGGTGATAGCTCTAACCCTACTAACTACAGACCCATATCTATTACGTCAGTTTGTGGTAGGGTATTAAAACATTATACTGTATTCTAAAAAAATGAGCCACTTGAACCTCCATAATCTTCTTGTAGACACGCAGCATGGCTTGAGATGCAATATATCATGCAAGACTCAACTGTACGAACTTGTAACTGATTATCACCGTTCTTTGCATTCTTCTTACGTCGATGCCATTTTCGTCGACATGTCGAAAGCATTTGATCCGCTGCCTCATAAGCGATTGCTACTAAAATTCGTAATCTCCAGCTGGACGCTAATACCACCCGTTGGATTGAGGATTTTCCAAGCAATCGTACTCAGGGGTAGTGAAAATCTATATCTTTTCTGAAAGCGTGCTCGTCTAATCTGGGGTGCCGCAGGCATCAGTACTGGGGCCTTTACTGTTCCAAATATATGTTAATCACAAAGCTATGAATACTGAATTCCCACATTCGTATTTTCGCTGAGGACTGCTCGGTTCATGGAACGATAGTTAATCCGGCTGACGTGGTTACCTTACAGCCCGATCTAAAGAAGTAACAGACTGGTGTCGCACATGGCAAATAGAAATTAATGCAGATAATGCGAATATGTAAACTTTTTTACATGCAGTGATTGAGGATGTGCGAATATTAGAAAAATTCGAATATTATTTGAATAATAAATATGTTATATTCGTACTCGCTTCAAATATTATGTATTCGGAACATTTCGAATATTCTAAGGGCTGGAATAATCGGCTATTATCTAATATTTGGATTGATTAGTTTAATGAGGGGACGGGGCTTTCAACTTCGAAAAAAATGACCAGAACATCGTTTTTTTTAAACCAACATACTCGGTTTCTATGTTTGCTATCCTGTGCGTTGGCAAAATATTCCTGCCGAAAACGATCGCAAAGTGAAAAAAAAAAAAACCTTTTGCTAGCCGCGGTGACAAAATGTCAGCGCCCGGTGCCACCGGGCGCTGCCATTTTGGTACCATTGGATCAGCCAAGCGATCCTCTTTCCTGTCCCGGCCATCTCTGTTATCTTCAGCAGAGTTTGTAGTTGGGCAAGTTGGTACATAATTTAACGAAACAGCGCGAAGCACGTGACAAACGGAAGAGAAGACGACACAAGCGCTGTGTCGCTGTGTCGTCCCGTGCTTCGCGCTGTTTCGTTAAATCTTTTACCTTCGTTCATTCACAGACGCACGAACGGCAGAAAAAGAAAGATGCACTAACGAAGCCAGAAATACATTCTGATGCGCGAATGGCCTTCCGGTCGGCGCACTAAAACAGCCCTCCTGATTGGGCGTCGCCGCGGCAATGCAAGATGGCGGCCGCCTGAAATGCGTAGGCGCGTTTCAGAGTTCATTTTCGCTGCTTCGCTCGGCCAAGTTTCTGTTCAGTCATTTTATCTGTTGTGGTATTTAACGCGGACATTATCGAGATGGGAAGGCCTGATATTGCAAGCCAGATTACGGAAGTTGCGTGGCTCGAAAGGCGGAGGTCATCGAACGCTTCGTGGTGCGCATGACTTTACCCCGGAGGGTGAAACGCGGTTTGCGCGCTTGTGATAGCGGTTCGCAAATGAACTTTTCCTCTGATTTGCGATGCTTACACGCTAAAACGGCCGACGCGTCAATAGCTGCGGCGCGTTGGAGCATCGCCTGACTGCGCAACCGGGTACGATTGAACGCCAGTAGTTGTAATTAATTCCTGTGACATTAGACTTAATCTTAAAAGCGACCTGAAGGGCCATTTGAAGGATAACCAAAGTACGTCATGTTGCGGTATACGAGCGCCGCGATGCGGGCGAGCCATATCGCTTTCTTGCGCAACGTTTCCCGTGCACTTAGAGTAATCATGCAAACAGGTCTGAGATGGGAATAAAAACGTGTTGACGGCGTTAAAAATGTACCTGACTTTCGTAGCATTTAACAAATTGAACTTGTATGGAAATCATTATACCAATGCGATAAAAAATGTACCTTACTGTCACAGCATTGAACAAATAGAATTTTTTAGGGAAAATATTATGACCAATGCATACATCTATAGTTTAATGCATATTGTTTGTGCTGCGAGGAATATTGGATGTCCTGAATGTCAAGAGTACTAAAAAATACGCGTGCATTGAAGTTGCGGTAACGCAGAATAATATACCAAGCCTAAAAGTAGCTCGTTTGTATCGTTCTGGTATGTAAAATTTTGGCAATGAACACCTGCGCGTACGAGTACGAAGTTTCTGCTCCAGGCAATTAAAGCAAAAAAGAAGCCACAACTCAGTTTTCAAATTTAAGTAAAGAAAAAGAGTGTTTCACTTAGAAAATTTTTACGTCCATCAAAAGACAGTCTATTTCCCGAGGCAATAGACCATGTATGTCCTCTGTGTGTCCCCTGTATTGGAATTTGGCCACTACTTTGTGTCCTCCAAGTGTCCTTTGTGTTTCCGTCCTCCATGTGTACAGTAATATTTCCCAAAGGCAATAGACAGCATGCGTCCTCCATTTGTCCAGTATGTTTTCCAGAAGGCAATAGACTGTGTGCGTCCTTTGAGTGCCCTAAAATTGGCCACAGACTTTCTGTGTCTCTATGCGTCCTTTGCATTTCACGTTTCTCTCTGTGCGGCCTGGAGTATCCGTCCACCTTTCTCCTTTCCGTTTTCCTGCGGTTGATGAATGGCTGCAAATAATCAAGTTCTCTTATTCCTCATGCACTGAACATCCTTCGAATGGCAAGCGTGTTTATATAATACTTTGTGGCGCTTAGAATTGCTGCCAACCACGCAGTAAAACAGCGACCGCATTTTTCGCCTTTACAATGTTTATTTGAGTAACATTGTTGAATAATTAAATGCAGGTACTGAAAATTATGGCCATCATTTTGGCCACCTGGCCGCGAGAAGCATTGAAGGAAAGCGATCCGGCAATTTCTTTCTCGCTGACACCAACTCCGAGCACGTAATGCTGCAAAAAAAATGAAAGCAAGAACACAGCAGAATATTATTTGCAGTGCAATCTTAAGAAAACGGTCAACAGAACGAACAGTAACCTACTGACAAACATGCGGTACATATCATTTAAGAGGCATTCACAGTTGTAGTTCGCCTATATGTCACAGGGGTGATGATCAGGGGCAATTATTTAAAGAGCTTCTCCTAAAAAAGCTGCCTCCTAAAAAAAAATCGGGGAGTGCGGCGTTTTGTTTACAAACCATTAACGCAGTTTTCTTTCTTTTCTTTTTTTTTCATGCAACAAGCTTTAGCGGTCGAAATCCACCCAAGCCAAGCGGCGGCCGCTGGCCCGTCAGCATTATAACATTTTCGTCGCCGGTAATGGCAAGGATCACTCACACAGCAGACTGGCCGCCGCTCCTGGAAGCCCATTCATGTGACCGCGCCGACGCAGCCGGTATTTTACAATAAAAGAAGCGCGGTGAGCCGAACACCAAGGAAAATACTCCAACGTTTAACGAAACGGCGCTGCGGCAACGCGTAAGAAAATATTAACATGCACCACGATAAACAATCACTTACGGCAGAACACGCAGCATTTTTCACACGTCGCGTCGACAGACTGGAACTTGCAGTAGAGACTCTTGATTCACGTAGGCACGCACAACTTGTCAGGTGTTTTGTCAAATGGCGACCTCGATGTGCGTTTGCTACAACAGCGCTGTAGGGCGACGACACAGGCGCTTTTCCAGCACTCACGATGTTTCAGGTGGCACAAGAGCACTAACACGTAATATTAGGGCAGGAGGAGCACGTAGTAATTCAAATTCACGTAACACCAGCAAATCGAAAACAAACCACAAAACCTTGCACAACGAACCATACACGTCTTTTCTTGCCCACCATGGAGGAAAAAAAGTTAGGAGACGGCATGACGTCATGCAGCTAGCCTTCGCAAGCCCACCTGCCGTTGAAGCCGCTCCCTCAGCCGTTTCCCTTTCTCAAGCCGCCGTAGTCGGCCCAGCACGTGACCTCCATGGTCCGGGTGGGGCCGGCGGCGGCGGTCTCCGACTCCGCCGCATCTCTCGTGTTTCGTTGGCGGTAGCTGTTTCCCGTCCTTCCTGCATTTGTCTGCTCGGCGATCTCATGCCCGCCGTTCGGCAGGAGTGCCGCGTACGTGCGGAAGACAAAAGTCGTGGGGAAAAAACCAACATATAGCAGCTTCCGCGACAACGGGCCGCAGAGCAGTTTCGAGGTCAGACGAAATTTTGAAGAGTGCGGCGGCCCGCCCATAAAACAGCGGCGGTGCGGTGGGATCACGTGGTGCAGTGACGCGTGGGCCGACTTCGATTTTACTTTTTATGTATAGGCTTCACGGTTCTCTTCTCCGGCGCGCGTCCTCCTAACTTTTTCTTCCCCATGTTTGCCCACCTATAACAATGACTGCATATATGCTAGCCTAGACTAGACTTATTACTACAGTTGGCTATCTAGCAGTCATAGAGTTTTAGCAGGTACTTGGTTTCCTTCATGATCACCCTTGAAGCAAACTAGGCAGACGCCATTATAGTATTTTGTTAAAGTTGATAATAGCAAACATATATATATAATGGCAGTATATTTTCTTGATGCGAGCAACGTCTTTTGTTGTCGTAAGTTGTTGCAACTCAAAAGCAAATAAAAATGGATTACAAACGAAGTTATTATCATCGTCATCTACACCTAGATTGACTGTTTTGGTGTTTTGTTCAGCGTCCAAGCATTCACTGTTTGTGGGCTTTTCACAAACAGAACGCCGGATAAAAAATTATTCCGCACGCACGCACGCACTCACGCACGCACGCACGCACGCACACACACACACACACACACACACACACAACACACACCACACAACACACACAACAACCACACACACACCCGCTCACAAAAGCACGTGCGTGAAATCCACGCAGGCAAAACATTATAAACAGTACGCCTTCAGCATTTAGTTGCAAGGATAAGCCATTTTACAACGACTCTGAAGGAAAACACAGACTAGGACAATCGGAAGCCACTTTTTAGGTTGTTTTTTGTTTTCATTTCTTTGTTTTTCTATTCGGCCTTTTGTTTTCTTTTTAACTTTTGCTGGTCTTTATATTCTTCTCCCTCCCATTTTTTTTCGTAAGCAGAAGGACGAGGCACTTCGAACAGCCTCGTTCAATATGTATCCTTCTTACGCCACTGTTTCATACAAACGTACCAGTTTGTAGATATTAATTTCTTGCGAATTATTCAGACATCACTAGCACGAAATAACGTATACAGTGCTGCAGAATTTCCAAAACCATCGACGTTGATTCTTACCATCTCTAGCCAAGCCAAAAAACTTAACCTTTCGGGTATAATTAAGGCTTACATGCTCGACTTCATGTTTACTTGAGAAGCACAGCACGATTGTTTAGTTTTCGGCTCTTCATAAAAAAAAGAATGTAAGCAACAAATAGTTATATCTTCTACCCAATGCCTAGAGGCAACACAAAAGACATAAGTCAGTCTTTTGACTTCATTTTGCCTTCAGTACATACATGAGCAACAGCATTACGGCACACAGAAAAAGAATTAAGACAGCAAATTTTTCAAGTTTATATCTTCCACCCTTTGTCCCTAGAGGCAACACAGGGGAAACAGCCAAAGTTTTGCTGACTTCATTTTGCCTTGCAGTACACACCGGGCAATAGCATTGCGGAACTCAGAAAGAGGAGAAAGCAAGTCAGTTTTAAAGTTTTATACTTCTCATCCAAAATAAAATCTCGTATACAATTTAAACTTTGTCTTTACCATGGTACATATAAAGGTAAAACATCATGGCTGTTTATCCGGCAGTCTATAAAAAGTACACAGCCTGCTTATGTCCTAGAGGTAACACAAAGGAAAAGCAAAAAAGAAGCCACAACTCAGTTTTCAAATTTAAGTAAAGAAAAAGAGTGTTTCACTTGTTGCCATGGTCACAACACTGCAGAGGGAAGTTGTCCAGTGCAATACAGGCAACTAGCTAACCTACTTTGCATTAAAAGCTATCTCCCACGTTTGAGCCGCAAACTGGGCTATGTATCCTTCACAGAGGAGCTGGAAATTATGTTTTATGGGAAGAAAAAGGCTGCAAAAGGCACTCCAATTTCAAGGCAATGGCATCCATGAAACCCCGTGTTCAAAAGGACACGAAATGCTACAACCCTAGCGACTTTTCATAAATGATTTCTATGTTGCAACCTCGGAAGCCGTTTTCTCGAAACGGTTTTTTTTTACCACGTGCGTCGTTTGTTCCAGTGATTTCTTCGTGACCGCTAGGTGTGTTTTGATTCCGTTCTTTGCGTTACATTCCTTGATGAATAGCTGCGGTCATGACACTCTTGGTTTTCCAGGTTTACTTTTTGTGAATTTTTATTCATGTAGTCGTTCATGGTCTATATGCCGTTTGTGCAATCACCTCTAAAAGGTGAGAACCTAAAAAAATTTGTTTAATAAAAATATGACTATCACCACCTCTTCCATTCATTTGGGAATGCAAAGCACTTCGAACAAGTTCTCTATCATGTTTATTAGGCCGCTAAAGCTCGGTACAAGGTGAACAGAAACAAAATTTTATAAATAAAAAGAGTTTTCAAAATATTACTTTGCAATTTTTATGGTGCTATCACGCAAGCATTTCCAGTTGCTGTGCCAATTGTCATCAAAATCTACACAGAAATAAAGAAGTTGATTTTGAAAGCCCCGTCCCCCCTTAATTATTCGATATTCGATTCGATATTCTAAGCTAGATATTCGTATTCGATTCGTATTCAAAACATTTGATATTCGCGCACCCCTAGTAGTGATCAATTTCCTTATAGATATCCTCAACTACACGTTAGTTGAACTCGTTCTATCATTCAGATATTTAGGAAATATTTTAATGCAAACCGATCTTAGAACCTTCATATTGAACTTATAACAAGGAAATCACTGAAAAAACTCCGTCTTCTAAAGCCCCTTTTACGGCAGGCTAGCTGTATTACCAGATTTAATGCTTATGTTTCATTAATTGTTATGTATGTATGTATGTATGTATGTATGTATGTATGTATGTATGTATGTATGTATGTATGTATGTATGTATGTATGTATGTATGTATGTATGTATGTATGTACGTACGTACGTACGTACGTATGTAGGTATGTATGTATGCAACCCGCCGCGGTGGCTCAGTTACTAAGGCGTTGCGCTGTTGAGCACGAGGTCGCGGGCTAGATTCCCGGCCGCGGCGGCCGCTTTTCTGATGGAGGCGAAAAGCAAAAACGCCCGTGTGTACGAGCGAGATTTCGGCTCACGTTAAAGATCCCCAGGCGGTCAAAATTAATCCGGAGCCCTCCACTACGGCGCGCCTCATTGCCTGCGTTGCGTCGGCGCGTTAAACCCTACAATCAATCAATCAATCAATCAATCAATCAATCAATCAATCAATCAATCAATCAATCAATCAATCAATCAATCAATCAATCAATCAATCAATCAATCAATCAATCAATCAATTATGCATGTACGCATGCATGTATGTATGTATGTAAGTATGTAGTATGTAAACAAATAAATAAATAAATAACAAAACTGAAAGCCCACGCGCCAGTAGCGTCAGGTAGGCGCGTCATGTGCACGTGCAAGGCGTTAAGATGTACCGTCAACCATGGACAAACCGAGAGTCTGTAAAGGTACATCCAAAATCCACGCATACGCTTGGAGTCTAAGTCCATAAAACAAGTTTAATTCAGTTATATTTGCTTAGTTTTTAAGTCATTCTTACGTTAACTACAACAAAAACATCCACTCTAAAATCAGGATCGGAATACTAAAGTGCTTACGGCTAGGCACAGCAGCCTGGCGCGGAAATAATAGCAAACAAGAACAGAAACAACACAGCAGTGTGGCGTGAATTCCGAGCCATCAAGCACTTCTCGGCTAAGAGGCTGAAGCCACCTACCACAGTGCTACGGCTTGAAAGTACGAGAAAGCCGTTATGCTGACAAAGCGGCCGCCATAGCGCGAGAAAAAAAAAACATTCTACGAAAGGCTGAGGGACAATCCTAAGTAATCGACCAGATTTGGACACGACCCCACACAGCTGTGTGCGTGAGACAGGAATGTTAAAGGGATTAGACACGCTTCCGTGGCGATATGTGCAAACATAACCCTCGAGTGGCTTCAAACAAGCCCTTATTTACGGCCACCTTTCCCTAGTAACCGTTCCCCGCAGTGCAAACACACGGGCTAACCCTACTTGTTGGCGTGGATGCACGTACGTGAAATATCACTTGCTATATCTCCACCAACAGTGCATGCAATGCACACACCTTGCCTTTGCGTAGTGAGAGATACGGCGTGGACTCAGAAGGTCGGTACGGGCGCTGTATTCTTCAGACGTCGCAACGTTCTCCACACATTGAGAATCTATCAACGCCACCCAGAGGGCAAGGCCAGTGCGAAACAAACAGCGTTCGCCTTGGAGTCACCGAAATCAGCGAGTCTTATTAGCGGAAATTCCAAGAGAACGCCATCACCCGAAGTCCCACCCAACCAATGTTCCAAGGCATGCAACGGCCGGGAGATAGCCTCACGGGAGTGTTAAATTGCATACCTATTACATGGACACCCTGGTAAGGTTGGAACGGCCACGTTGCTAGACTGGAAAATTCCCCCGGAAGAAGACGGACGGACCTCCGAGAGCGGTGCCCGCATATAATCCTCTCAACAAGATTGGCGCCGGATTACAGTGACCGCGCAGGTATCAACCGACACGCTGCCATGCTTCCCGACAACCGTGCTGGGCCTATTGCTTTGACCCTCCGCCGCCGAAAGATGCCGTCGTTGGCGGCGAATACAAACACGATGGCATTTCCACACACACCACATACACGGTTACTGAGGACGCGGTTCCACCAACGTCGGCATGGGATTTAGAGCGGTTGATAAGAGATGCGAGAAAATGAAGGCAGTGGTGGCTATGATATTCGCTTATAAAGCATCCGCGCCTAATTAAGCGTTCGCAGGAGAATTAACGGGGGAGGGGGTGCGGAAGATAGGAAAGACACCAAGGGTAGCATACTCAAAATGGAACTTTAGGAAAACGAGAACGTCAGAAAGCAAACGACGCTTGAGGAAAGAGTGAGGGAAAGGTAGGGATGGAAATATGAGGGCTGAAATGACAAGACGAATCTCCGTCATATATCACCTCCGCTCTCTGCGTTACCCGAGAAAGGAATTCCGTTGTTCAACAACCAAGAAGGTGGGAAATCCAAACTCTCAACGAGCGGCAACTGACTAATGACCTGCGTTCGCATTTAAAATATCAATGTTTGGATATACTTTAAACGTTTCTTTCCCTCCCTTGGCTTGACGCAGATTTCGTGCCCCCTAATTTTGGCCCGTGAAAAGGTTCTTGAACATGCCATGAGCACAGGCAAATTAATCGGCACGTCAGGAGCGGAAGGTACTACTTATTCTCGCATTCGACTGTATTTACTTGCGCGCTAAAAGCGAGGGCGTTTTGTCCCTCATACATGCTACCGCATATAAATGAGCCGACGAAACCACACGGCACTTATGTCTTCCTTTTGCTTACACTCTCGCCCGGCGGTTTTTATCGAGCTTACTAACGTATTCCGTCGTGCTCTCACATTCACCCGTATGCACGTTTTCTATCTTGGCTGAAGCGTGCGTGACTCTAGCTCCCATAAAATGCTGCCTTCATTCGTGTGGTCACCATGGCTACAGTAATCGGTCGTCCTCTACCCCGTTACTTCTTTTGGTCGCAGTGCTCTTACGCTATAGTGTATTTACTTGCCTATATACTGCAGGTCATTTGTGAAGCCCAAGCAGCAAAACAGTGCCGTGTTATTTATGGCAACAAGGCAAGCAGAAATGCAAAGATTAATGCATAAAAGCAGGGCAATGGTAAGCAACAAAATGAAAAATTCGATATTCAGTGGTAAACGCAGCACATTGAAAACATGGCCATTCCAGGCATAAGTTTTAGTACAGTAGAATCTCGATAAACGAAAATCGCTTAAACGGAATTGCCGTTTAAACGGAATAGTAGCCTGTAAGTTGGTTGGTTTTGTATCCAGATAACGGAAGAAAAAAAACACTCGGTAATCGGAACTAAAATTTCCGCGTCACCGTGTAAACGGAACTAGAAATGGAACTTCTTGTGAAACCCATTGGCCTGAGAATCAGCTTTTTACGTTTCCGGCTGTTTGAATTTTGTTTTTTATTCTTCCTCCATGTTTTTGGACATCGTTGACCTCGTAATCCTCGTCTCATTAGTGGTCAGCCGTGTTAGCGCAATGAATGCAACATCGCAGTTCTTGTTTCAGTTGTTCGGTCTCGAATCAAGACGCTGAGGTTACAGGGCTCAGCTCCTTCCGCCTTGTTCGTGCCATTGTGGTGATTACCGCGTTGCCGTATTCTAAATTCGTTGGCTCGTAACACTCGCGAAGTTGAGGCCTCTAGCCTCCGTGAAGACGCAGTTGCAAGGACTCAAACAAAAATAATTGATGCATTTTGTAGTGCACAGTGACCCATTGTTGCCAAATCAACTTTGTGAATGCTGTGCCTAAAACTCTTGTAGTTTTCTTGCTTCCTTTCTGAAAAACTATCCCCACATTCACCTTCTAGTGCTTACAGTTCCATGAAATAGTATGAAGAGTGCGTACGCACACAAATTTGCACTTTTACACATCTATCTCAGTAAACGGAACTCCCGTTAGACGGAACTAATTTTTTAGGCCCCCTGAAGTTCCGTTTATCGAGAGTCTACTGTAGTTTAGAACGGTCTTGCCTATACAGACTTCGCGTTTAAGCGTTCTTTCACGGATATTTTGTTCGACATTGACCCCCGACCAACAAACCGACTTACCGACCGACCGAGAGACAGACAGACAGACAGACAGACAGACAGACAGACAGACAGACAGACAGACAGACAGACAGACAGACAGACAGACCAAATGTTTTATTTTAGGCTGCCCAGGAAAGGCTATCACCGTTACAATGTTAGTAATTAAAGAAACAACGCTTCTTACTTTATGGATACAAATAAAAGAAACAGCCTTGCCTACACTCGTTTCAACATGGTTTATTAGCAATGGAAATGATAGTAAGTAAGTGAAAGAGCATGATCCAGCTGTTTTGACTGCTCTACAGAAACACTTCGTAGCACTAACTGTCGGAACAGAAGGAACGCTCAAGGCCGCGGAGTTCTCATAGATTCCGGGATTCAAGCAACTCGTCCCTGCCCCTTGCGGCGACGGCCCTCGATAGGGGCGCGGGAGGGAGGCGTCCGTGTACACCGGCGCACCTTTCCCTGACCCGACCACTTCATAGCGACCTTGCAGCCTTGCTCGGCGCGAGTCGTTCTCGGCTGGCAACGGGAGTTCTGGCCGCACCCAGCTCGTCCCTTCCTCCATCCACCTCCTCGAAAGCCAACAACCGTCTCACCGGGGAGATGGGCGTTAATCAGGGTCCATCCTTCTTCGACCCGCTGCCGGAGATCGCGTCGTTTAGTGGTAAACCGCTCTATTTAACACGAAAGTGTTTTATTCCCGGGCACACGAAGATTTCGGTGACGTCATATCCGTCATGGAAGTGACGCCTGTACAGCGAAGCAAGCGTCCTGTAAAAGTTGCACCCCTGCACACAAGGCATTCTTGCGGGGAAGCAACCTTTAGTACTAAAGATTACGTTATACTTAGGGTTGTTTGTTTTCGGGGTTTATATTTTAACACGAAAGTGTTTTATGCCCCGATACCCCAAGATTTCACTGACGTCATATTCGTCACGGTAATGACGCCAGTACACTTTTGCCGAAGCGACCCGCCAGCAGGACGTCGCTCACCAAGCACACCCACAAGACAGCCGCCAACCCGCAAATCATGCTCAGCTGCAGAGTTTGCTGGATATTTCACATTCGTGTTTGACTAATTCCTATGACAGAGTAATGAACCACCGCTTTTCGGAGTCAGACTGCAGGTACGGCTGCTCGGAACTTTTCAAACCGTCGTGAACGTGTGCTATCGTAAACGATCGGCGGCAACAGTTCTTACTACCCGCCTGTGGCTCCGTGGCTAAGGCGTAGTCCTGCTGAACCTAAAAACACTGGTTCGATACCGGCCGCGGGTGGCCGATTTTCTAGTGCAGGCGACAAACGAAAACGTATGTGTTTAAAGGTTTAGGCGCATGTTAAAGATTTCTAGGTGGTTAAAGTTAACCCGGAGAACTCCTATGCGGCTCACCTCGTAGCGCAGGTTTAATAGTTCGTGGTGCTTGGTGGTTCTTTGCTCGGCAGATTCGAGCCTTATTTCTACGGACGTAAGGACTCGATGGTCTCTCTTGGCCTGTCCGAGTACCGTGGTGTCGAGTTGCCCCAGGTCGACCCCATCGCCCAACACCCTGCCGAACGCTTAAGGCCTGACCCTCAAATATCACTGTGGCCTGAGCACACCCGACATGTCAGCTGTGCTGCAGCGCAACTGATTTGAACGTCTCACGCCAACCAGGCCATGCGGACCGCAGTACAGGACAGTTCGTCGTGAACATTTTCCCATTTGTCACCGTACTTATCAGGCCCTCGTTCACCCTCATTCTCCATTTGCAAGAACACTTTACGTCGTAGGACTTAATTGCTGGCTAGTTGATTCATGATCTACAAAGGAATACGTTTGCGCAAAAGGCGAGGACGAATAGGCGAGAGGACAGGACTCGTACTGTCCTCTGAGGACTCGTACTGTCCTCTCGCCTATTCGTCCTCGTCTTTTGCGCAAACGTATTCCTTCGTAATTTACATCGAGTTTACGTTGAGCTTTCCGGTCAAAGCTTTCTCCTTAAACTTCATAGACAGACACTGTGCAATTATTACTTTTGCGCGAGTTGCAATACTCCAAATTATTATTGACTGGCAAGGGAGCTCATAATCGTGGGACTTGGCATTATACCCCTGTCTTCACTAGATTGTTTCATGCGAGTTCCTAAGCCCACACAATGTTTACAGCATGAAACTTGGGTTCACTTCACAAGGTGATTCCTCAAATGTTCAAAGCGAAAGTTCTGCTGGCCTACTTCAGGGATTTTTGTTCGGGGGAACAGTTGAAATTTGAAGTGAAGAAGTGATACCCCGTGAGTCGCTGCACAGTCAGCCGCGCGCCGCCGCCGCCGCCACCTCGCCACCTGCGTTCACGTGACTATCACGCGACTCGCCGGTCTTTTGATAGGGAGGCGGCGTCGCCCTCTGTCCGCCTCGCACTTTCTAGCTATTACCTTCCAGTTCTTCAGTTCAACCGTTGTGCGGTGGAAGGAGGGTGCGAGGAAGCTGGTCCATCTGTGCGAAGTTGTCTTTGGCGGTGCAACATGGCGAAAGTGACAAGGCGGGCTAGGGCTGTTTAGAGAATAAAGTTTTCTCTCTCTGTCTGGTCCCGCAATCCTACAGATGTCCCTCCGCTTACTTATGAGTCAAACCGTAAAAGCGAGTACGAGCGCAGAAAGCAGCAGGCTGGAACGAGTGAAAGCGATTCGCTTTACAGGCGCCAATGGACGTCTCGCGCTCTACTCTGATGATGGCTTCGGAAACTGACAAAACGACAGTGTGAGTCCTCAAATGTTTTCACTTGCACAACCGTGACTAGCCGAGCTAAACCAAAGCAATTTTTTCTGTGTTGTTTGAATCCTTTTGTGATAGCCTGAATAATTGTATCAGATTCTTTAGCTCTCAGCATCATAGTACATCACTCCTTTGTTGAATAACGTTAGGTGTCTTGAGAAGGGCACTGGACAAAATGACAGTGTGAGTGCTCGAATGTTTTTACTTGCACAACCGACGTGACTAGCCGAACTAAAACAAAGCAATTTTTTCTGTGTTGTTTGAATCCTTTTTTGATAGCCTGAATAATTGTAGGAGATTTTGTAGCTCTCAGCACCATAGTACATCACTACTTTGTTGAATAACTTTAGGTGTCTTGAGAAGGGCACTGGCTGAGGGTTAGGTTGACATGGTGCGTCCGTTATTCTGCCACAGCTCTAGGAAAAACTTCTATGCTGGATTATCGTTCCCTTCCGTGGGGACTATGTTCTAAGGGGGACATTACGCTTGCCATGGTCTTTAAGGGACACTGAAGAAAAAACAAACTTGGTCTAAATGGATAGATTGGCATCCACAGAAAACGAATATACCAGTGTGTGTGTCAGTACCTTGTAAATAATTGGATAAATAATTACAAAACGAAGCTATCAGCCGCCCAACAGAGATGATGTACACGGCCACTGAGCCGATGTGCCAAAGGTCACGTGACGACCAACAGAACAAGAACCTCGCACACAAGCTATCAAAAAACACAAAATCGTTTTTTTGCACGTTAACTTCCATACGTAATGGACAATTATAGATGCACAGGCATTATTCAAGTCGCGCCGACATTCGCAAGCTGCCAAGCCGCAGCGCCGGTGGTGGTTCCGGTGGTTATTGCAGGGTCGGCGTAGTCACATGCGTGTGCTCACCTTGCTTACATCATGGCGAGAAGTAGCGTGTAGGCCTTCCACGGTTCCGCCCTTCCGTGGACAGTGATTGCGTCTGATAGAAGTATTTTTGCTCCCGCACGCTGCGCTGTCTGCCCGAACGAAGATTTCACATAGGCCGGCGGCCGAAGTTTTGTGTGTGTGTGCTGCAATCGCATTCGTTTCGCGATGAAATGCGACGTCGTGCTGCTGCGGGCGGACTGTGTTTGCTATGTTGGAAATATCACTAGCGATTATTTAACGACGCACCGGGTATGTAGAGGGTGCGAGACGACTTGCAAAGTGACTTGTTCACCTCCGTAAGCCGGAAAAAGCGAGTGTTACCCATACGACGAGCAGGAGGCAATCCATCGCCTGTTAATTTCCCGCTTCGGCCTCAAAGCGCTTGCCGTGACGATGAACTTACTCGAATACATTTCTCGATTGTCTTCAAGTTGAATAAAATGTGTATGCAAAACCGTGTCTTTTATTTCAGGGTATTGCGTGCTGCTTTGCTTCCACTGCGGTGCGTACTTAAGTAGAAATGATATTTCTATGATTTTATGCGCCTGTTTCATTCCATACTGTTGCCAAGGCGTTTGCTAGTGGTGGTTTTCGCGCTCTAGACACACTTCTGGCAAAGGGGATAATAGGCAACTATCTCCACAAAGCATGCAACAGATGGCGCCACGTTGTTAATCGGGGTTCAAGGAAGCGACTAACACACGACTATTCCTAACGAGAATGCAAATAAAAAGAGCACCCCTGTCGTCGTTCTGGCTGAGGTTGCGCTGTTCGCTGGACGTTTTGTAGGTAAAGCAAAAGGCCGAGCTGCGCATTCATATTGTTTACCCGCCATCTGACGTCCCGTGCGGCATTAAGGTTGACGCATACAGAGTGGAAGGTTACGGAATTATGGGGAGGGTAAGTTGTTGCGCCGTATGCGCCGAATGCTGGACCAGTAACTCCTGCGGCCGCGGAGGTTCGGAAAGTAGGTTGTAGTTTTCCTTCTAGACCACATCACTGTCTCACTCACTTCCGCCCTCCGCTTATGTACGAGAAACGTCATGAAATGGCACGAGCAATGTAATGCGCTTTTCAATTGGTAATTTCTCGCTAATTCAAGGATCTTTCGTCGTCGAATAAACGCTGATTAGGCTTCGGGGGAGTTGAATTTTCGTCTGAGCCCAACTTGCTAATTTCCATCAGTATCCCTGTAAGTTTGCTGCCAACTATTCAAATGTAACCTGTGCGCTACAACCAGATAATTTTCCCGCAAGTCGTTTCTCTAATCCAGATTTTCAGCCTATACACGGTAGTGCTACTGTGTGAAGTTATTAAAGAATGTTCCTGTACACATTCCGTGGTGTAGTGGAGCGAACAATAGAAGCTCAACATGTGTGCATTTATTTTACAGCGTCAAAAGTGGGGAGGGGTTCACCTCAGGAACACTTATTGCAATGCTGGTTTATTCAAGGGAGCCTGGAGTTCCAAATCTCGTTGCTTATGACATACAGTAATACTTAGGCAACGAATTGCAAATAGCACGATTTATGCCTGCGACGCCTCTATGACAACTGAAAAGAGATCCCTTTTATTCATACGCTTTATTGTACAAAGTTTAACTTTGTATAAACATTTGTTGATAGGACGAATACTCTTCATGCGAGAGATCTTCCCACCATCTCGCCATCGCAGTCGTGTTCATGGGCACAGCGCCTTTATTCGAGCGGGATTTAGTGCTGCAAATAAATTAAACATGCTTAGTCAACAGAAACTAAGTATTTCTGGCGAAAAAACACAGATCAAGTTTCTCCCATTCCAAAATAAGAATGCAGAGTTTGAGTGCATAAATTACGCGCAATCTTTTCCATTTGTACTGAGGCCAGAAGAACAACAGGAAACGTGCACAGACCCGCCGTGGTGGCTCAGTGGCTAAGGCGTTGCGCTGCTGAGCACAAGGTCGCGGGTTCGATTCCCGGCCGCGGCGGCCAGCTTTTCTGATGGAGGCGAAAAGCAAAAACGCCCGCGTGTACGAGATTTCGGCGCACGTTAAAGATCCCCAGGCGGTCAAAATTAACCCGGAGCCCTCCACTACGGCGCGCCTCATCACCTGCGTTGCGTCGGCGCGTTAAACCCTACAATCAATCAATCAATCAAACGTGCACAGAATTACAGAAACGTGTTGCGGTGATACCAGCGGGATGACAGATGTCGCACCTCCTAGGCAACCGGTTTAAACATTACCAATACTCTGTTAAATACATTGCAAACAGAGCTGTTCAACATACTTCAGCTGTTCTAGATCGGCAGTCGGGCACGCTCTTACTATTGCGAAGGCATCAAATTCCTTATTGAGTGAAGCAGCCGGCGCCGGCACCAGAAGGCGAGAAAAAGCTCTGACACCAATACGACAAATTCCACACAAACCTCGAGCTCCACGTTAATAAAAAATGAGCCTTCCTGCACTGACTTAAGGTAGCAACGCTGATTTTAACAGAGAAGCTGCCTCGAGTTCCCTACTCGTAAGACTGAGCTCCATAGAACTTCTCAAAGCTACAGATCAATTTGGACAAGGTCAGCCTGGCAAAACTGCTATCTATCCGTTTGCGTACGGCATCGGTTTTCGACGCACGGGCTCCGGGATTCGCCAAACGAAAGCGTGCCCATTTGCGCACTCTCGCTGGCGCTCCCGAAGGGCGGGTTCTTGTACCGTATAGCGCGCGATATTACCTATTTCCGGAACCACACTCTTAATCTGGTTTCATATAAGTTCCAGTTAAAAAGCTCATAAAGGGTTAACAGCGCAGAATACGACGACACACAGGAAGAGAAGACAGGACAAGCGCTGAACTACAACTGATTTTTTTTTATTTCGCCATGAAAGACATATAAACCAAGGCACATCCAATAACAAGGCCCAAAAAATATGACATAAACAGTTATATCGCGCCCCTCCTACTACGATCGTTGCTCCAGATACTGTTGTTCTTTTGTTTATGTCATATTTTTTGTGTAATGTGTTATGTCATGTGTTTTGTGTTATCTGTGTTATGTCATAAGTGTTTATGTCATATTTTTGGGCCTTTTCATTGGATGTGTCCTGGTTTATATGTCTTTCATGGGGAAATAAAAAAGTCAGTTGTAGTTCAGCGCTTGTCCTGTCTTCTCTTCCTGTGTGTCGTCGTATTTGTGCGCTGTTAACCCTTCATGAAGCTACACCAACTAGCCCACCAAGCCATCGTCGCGAACTCCAGGTAAAAAGGGTGATCCACATATTTTATGTTGATCCGAACGAAAAAATAACTGGAACGAGGCATATAGGTGGATCTTATCTGGAACCGTCAACTTGTTTTCTTTGTGTTTGTGCTTTTTATCTGGAACCGAAAAAATGGGGTCATGCGATGTCGGAAGTTCCGGTTACTGTTCCACTTATGTTCCAGTAAATGTTTTTGGAGAGTATGTTTGTATATTTTTTGCTCGTGCCTTGTTGCACACAACTCGTGCACGGCAGTGAAGTGTGCACTCTTTCATGCATCAACTGTAACAATGAACCGCGTATATATTTGGTGCTTTTTGACCGAAGATGCACTTGCGTGTTTATTATACACGCGCACACCGCATATCGTGAACTTCGCCTACATCTATGACACTGCCTTCAAGCAGTTAACTTTCATAATACGGCTAAGGTGCAGTTTTAGTGATGTCCTTTGACAGAAAACGAAATCCCACTTCTTTGCCACTGCAGTACAAAGCATTAAAAATGTCGATAGAAGGATATCTTAGGGAAAAGAAGAAAGTGCAGGAACCCGTTTCCAGGTGTTCCCGGCGGCACTAAAACCGCTTTCGTGAACATCTTTTTTTTTCTAATTTGAGGCGTGAAGTACAAAATCACCAGTGCCTTGAATTTGAGAAGGACTGAATGTCTTGTCTTTCCTAATCTGCAGTTCGGGTGAAGCCATAACTGCTATAGTGCTGAATAATTCGCGGTGCTTTTGTGAGCACCTTCATAACGAAATACTTGTTGCGGCTATTACACGTTATGCATTCGGCTTACAATGCTTCGCAGAAACGGCATGTCTGTTCAATGCTCAGACATCATCTCGCTGTGGTGTAGTACGCGCACAATTTTAAGTGCTCCAGAGGAATGTATAAATGGCTACAGCCTGCGGCGGAATAGGTACTTATAAGCCCGCGTTACTTATGCTGCGGTTGGGTACATACATAATGTTAACCGACTGCGTCACATTTCACACTGCACACATCACGCTACGCATGCAGTTATATGCTTAGAAGTTCGTTTGTGTTTTTTGTCTCGTCCCGGCTCTTAATTTTCACAAGCAAAAACGAAAGCCCCTTTGCAGGAGGAGAACGACACAAAACCTGGAGAACTAAATCTACCCCACGGCATCTGCCTTACATTCTATATATCAACATTGAAATGGCATTCTTATTTCAAATTATGCATTGAAGTATCGGGAAAATCCGCAGTGTTACCCTAATGTTGTTAATTGTCATAGTAATTCAAGTTCACCGAATGACCTGCCTTCTCCTGCTGTTCCCCCCGTTGCTGTTTTCCTGCACTATTGTCGTTCAGGAAGAAAAACTGCTGGAAAACGGGCAGATGTATTAGTACTCGCTAATTAGCTATGTCACACTGCGTTCACTATACACGGAAGTTGCTTTCTATAACGTGGGTGTCAAAGAGCGTCGCAGTATATTTTATTGGTATAAGAAAGGCTTGTTGAAAAGAGAACGCAGTCAATAAAGCAGCGTCGTTTTATTTTCACTGCAAACAAGGAAGTGAAGCTGTCATCAAAGCTTATGCACACATATCGCACGCACTCACGGCCCGCGGCGAGAAACAACTTTAGCCACTCTAACGCGTTAAATTGGCTAATATCTGAGCTCTTTGTTCCAGCCTCAGAGCCGCGTAGAGGTTCGCTTAGAGGCCAACTCCCATTTTCCGAAGCAAATAAAAGCGATCAAGGGTGCAGAAATTGTGATCTCTTCCGCGGACTGGTCACTGGCCACGGCGTGCATCGCCCAAGCCACGCAGGAAGAAAACGTTGGCCCAAACCATTACAAAATGACCGCCACGTGACCGCCACTTCAGTGCGGCATGCCGTGCGCATGATTTGGCAACCGCAAGGCAGCGCCGTTTGCGTTGATGCATGGTATAGTGGGCGGCAACGGGTACAACAGCGATGAGGGAAAAACGGGACCGCGTGAACACTTTTAATGACAGCAGCGCCCCTACCTCTCTATGTTTACGCTAGCTAGTTTGTTTTGCCGCATGCAGCGCCACCAGTGGCGTTCTATAGGGGTTTTCTCGATTGCTCGCGTTATGCGCCTGATGTACAGCCGGTAAAAGGCTTGTCTATAACACAGCTTTCGTACTCTCAGCCCTGTCCTGCCCCGCCGGAGCGGGATTTGAATAAAACTACTGCGGAATTCTGAAGTCTTAGCCCTTCGCTTTTGCCTCCAACATGTTTGGAACGAGTATGTTTCGGCAGTTTTCGGATGCAGCTGGTTGAAGTTGAAATCGCTGTTATAGACAAGCGTTTTACCGACTGTACTAGATTAACAGTTGGTCAGATTGGCGGGAACAACAGGAACGGTTACCAGTGTGGTTGTTGCGTTAAACTGCGGATTTCTTCATATCCTCGGGGTGTATTTACTGTTCGACGAAGTGAACTTTTTCCAGGAGACGCAAAAAAGGTCAGTGCTGCTTATTTATGTTCTGGTGATGGTTGTTGTTCACTGACTTGTTCATCACTGCGTCCGATAAACATGCCACTCCGCTGCAAGTTGTTCGTGTGCGAGAAATGTTTGCTGCCGTTATTTACTTCAGCTTGGGTGTTTGTGGGTCGGAGTCGGCTTGATATTTCTGACTGCGTATGCTAGCTAGTGCTATTTAGAAAGTTTCTGGTGCGCGCATTTCTCGAGTCTGCGTGTCGCCTTATGGTGTGGTGTTGCTTAGTTGTATATTGACGGCTGCTGTACCTGTCAGCGGGACTGAATCTTCTTGGGTTAGTTTTTCGCTATTGTCTCGCGCGCAGAAACTGCCCAACTTGTTTGTCAGAGCGTCTGTCTTAAGTCTTATCGGTATTTTCAAACTTGTGTGTTAATTGCGTTGTGTGGTCTGCTGAGAACCATAAATGTACTGTGCTAATCACGCTATTCCGCGTAATGTTGATGTGCGTTAAAGGGCGGCAGCCCTGCTTACGTTTATCTGTGCTGTGTGTGTAGTTGTTCCATGTTTCATCCAATGCCTTCGATGAATTCAGGTGTTCTATTTACACTAGTCAACTTTAGTTGGCTCCCTGACGTGTATTTAAATGCAAGGGAAAGTGGTTGTCTCAGCAGTAGCGTAGTAACAAAACGTTCCTTTTCTGGAGGGGAAGGCAGGTGGAAACACGCAGAAAGTATGGTGCCGCTTCTATGCTGTCAATGTCAGTAGCGACCTGAAACGTCAGAATAGTTACCCATAAAGCTCACCTGTGGACTATTAGAAGTTCTAACATCACAAAGTAGGTTTAAAAATAATCCATTCCTGCAATTTTTTGCTGTCAATGTCAGTGGCAGCTCGAGAGTCGGAATAATTTTCCAAACGCTTAGGTGCAAAGTTGTTGCATCACGGTGTGCACCAAACATTATCCCATTTCTTTTCTCCTTTGAACGTAGAAATTATGCTTCGAAAGCAGAATGCTACATTCTGTATTCATCCTCTATGACCTGTTCACAAAGGTCTATGGCTGACTGTGGAGACATTTGGCCCTCCACTGATAAGTTGTCACACATGTTTTTGTTCCTCTGCAAAATAGATACGAAAACAAATTATTTCAATTCCATACATGCACCTGCGAAGTCATGGCTGTGGCATTCACTGTGGCTGAAGACATCTTCGGCATGCTGAAGGCTCGTCGGGGAGAATGTAGCGGATTATGAATGCCCTGTGGAGCTTATGAGCCACAAAAGAGTATGTTTCGAGTCGTGCATATTCTGCACATATTCACCAGTTCGCATAGGCCAAGGAGAGGGGAGCTCAAAGTATGTACAGACATTTTTATATCTGAAATTGTTTAGCAAAAAAAGATTACCAGGGCTTGCGCTGTAAAAGACATTCCAGTTTCGTGGAACGAATCAGATTTTGTTCAATATTTTATCGTGCTCCCTGTGTAAACCAAGGCATAAATTTATTCTATGATATTTTTGTACTGTTTATTTTCTTCGCAATAGGGTGAACATAGACTTAAAATAACGGAACAAGGAATGCTTATGGCCATTTTAATTTTATTTCGACGCCTTCTTGGAAGTGTATGATTACAAGGCAACACATTAAAGCTCTTGCACCGGATGAAACCATTGCATTCTACAAGTAAGTACGCACTGCCATTTTTGGGTCTTTCATTGTGCGTTTTTAGGTAGTTGCTTTATAAATAAAGGTTTTAAACTTCTTTTCAGCGACAGCTTGGCCTGTGGTTCAAGGTGACAGTAGGAGCTTTTCGGAACACGTTGGCAAAATTTCCTGGGTGTGCACTTTGATACGGCCCTGGCAGAAACACCCAGATGTTAATTTTGGTTGGGTAAGCTGGCATTTTGTTTTTGCAGGACTCAATTTCTGGGAGTGCTTATCTTAATAAAATCTCACTGTGAAGTATCGTGAACGACAATATTGGCCATTGTGTTCACAATCCGCCTATCACGGATGCTCCAATAATGGTCAAAAAGACCGCTATTTTGTATTTAAATTTTGTAAATATTTAGCTTTTACACATTGAGAGTTGTTGCTATGATTTGCCAGCACCACGGACATGCCGAACGTGGTTGCTGCTCAACAATTAGGTGGCAACTGAAGATTTAAATTTCCCGCTTTTAATACGCCCGTAGTACCAATAATACTCCCAAATACATGTGTAGCATGAGTAATGCTTGCATTGGATTTTGTTAGGTGGCTAAATAAGGGGTAATTCTTTTTTCAAGGAAATTGTTTGATGTCTGCAATAAAATGTGCTATAGTGTTGATTTATAAGAAAATTGTGCAATAGCCTAGTTCAGCATTTGTCAGCTCAACTTCTGGCTCATACCACTACGCACCATCGTGGTAATACATATCGAGAGGGAAATATTTTAGGTGGAAATAGCTCCATAAACAATTTCTGCCGCAGTGCGATATTTGTGATTTGCTATGACTGGCCATTTATTTCTTTGCGGTAGAAACATCGTTTAGCTGTAAGTTATATTTAGGCAGCCTCACTGCAGCATTCTAGGGAGCACATTATACAATACAGAGAACATTTATTGCAGTGAGAAGGTGTTTAAAATATAATGCCGAAATGTGATTATATTAATTACTATTTGATTAATAAACAAAACCTCTCAAGGATGAAAAAACCTTCTATTCAGGATACTGAGGCAGCAAAGTGGGATACTATCAAGAATCAGGGCAATTTCATTGGTTGTCTGTGCTGATATTGTTTAGCGCACTTTCACGTTTAGCGGCAGTCCCAGAAAAAAAAACCCAAGAAAATCACTGATTTTAAATCGATTACTGTGTTATAAAGGGCCTAAGCAACTCACTCATTTAAAGCAACCATGTAACAGAATTTCCTTGTTTCCTCAAAGGTACATGAGGTGAGCAGTAAGTCTTCTCGAGGCACGGCTATTCTGAGAGAAGGGAATGGCGGCATCAATACTGTCCGCAAGAAACACATCACGGATTCGCCGCCTACATTGTCACTTCGAGATGTGGTCTTCCTTTTCGCAGCATATGTCATCTTTTAAATCGTGTCATCATGTTCTTATGGTTATGTGCCTTTGGAAAGTTCTTGGGGCTTTTGCAGGGAGTTCTTGGGAAGCATAAGAAATTTGACAGTGGCCTGGCGCCATTTAAGTTGGAGTCTCTGTTGAAATACACGAAGTGGTCAGCTCTACGTGGGATTTTAAATTATTGGTAGAGGTTAAAGTACCTCTTGAAAGGCATGAAGGGGGTCAGGTGAAAGGCATGAAGGAGGTCAGGCCAGATGAAGAGGTTTAAGTTACTGGCACATGCAAGTTGCATGTCAACTTAACACTGAAGTCGTGCCTTGCTTTACAATTTTTCATCATTGGCACAATGCGCAGGCTGCCTTTGAATCTATAGTGGATGTTAATGTAGATAGTGGCACCGCATTGTAACGTCCTTGTGATTCAAGTGTAGGTCATGAGATTTTTTTTCGTGGCAGTGCTGTTGCTGATGCAAACGTGACAGTGCTTATTGACGCAGACGGCTTCCGCCTTCATTGATACATTTTAGTACTGTATGGGAGATGACACCCGCGCACTAGAAGAATTGAAAATGTGCGCATCTGGCTCGAACAATTTTTCTCCTTTGAACAAAGTTGCATTTCTTGCTTGGCAGAAGCAGGGCTTTGGTCACAATTACACTGACAGCAAGAAGGGGCGGTTTTTATAGCACGCAACTGTGAATTTTGCCTCAGGTGAAATGTTGAGGCTGGAAAAAATGGTTTCAACGCTGGCTTGTTTGCTTCTTACGGATGTCTGACTTGTTCCCGTTTGAATTGATGGCGTGTGTATAATTAGTCTGCTTGTTAAATGTGTAACATGCTCCCAGCTACCTGGCTTGCAAAAATATAAGATTCACGCTGGCATTTATGAGATTTCTTGAGTTGAATTATTTCAAACTACAAATTGTTTGGGCAAGCAATGTGCCTTAAGTCAAAGGCCTTTTCAGGACGCTCATACAGTGCGTTTTGGCTGCAAATAGCTTGATGTTACACTTACGTCTGGTGTCAGGAAACTACTGTCTTTAATAATCATGTTTTAATTGTGGCATACTGCCACATGTGACCTCTCGCGTCGAAATGTTTTATCGTTAATCTTGGCTCGAGCATTCTGTTCCTAAACTCTTGCACTGCACTGTTGTAGGTTTGTGATAATACAGCCGTGTATGGCTTGTTTTTAGGCCTTTCCCTACAATTTAATAGCAAACTGCATTTTCCCAGGGTGTTATGTTTAAACATGGTATGGCAAGCGCAATGGGTATTCCGCCTTTGAGTTACCTTGTTTTATATGATAAGACAGCATATTTGATGCTCACGGTTGTATAATGTCTGTGTCAGTGCCGCGGTAGACGCACAAGTCTATTTATTTGTGAAGCATTTGCCCCTAAAACCGTCTTTATTACCTATGTTTTTGAGTAAAGGAGAATATGTGAAAATGCCACTTGGAGCCTACTGTTATCGTTATGGTATTTATTCCTTGTACGTTGGTCATTTTCTGTGAAATTTAAAATAGACAGCTATCCATATCTGAAATGTATGCACACTAACACCCAATAAAGTTGTATAGTATATTGAAAAGCAGTGTATGAGTCATAATAGTTGGTTTCGTGGTATATTGTTTCTTTTACATGCAGCTAAAACCTAGAAGAGGATTCCGCGAGTGAAGCCAAAGAATGCGTGCCGCTCTAGGTTCCTCAGACCAACTTTTACATAGAACTGTGCTCCGAAAGGAAATTGTTGGGAACTGTCAGGGACCACACTGCTGCAGTGGTTTCTGCTTTCCATTTGTTGGTATCCCTGCGGGTCATATATCAAGGCTGTGTTAAAATGGTGCTTGCGGTTTCCTGCTGATACCAATGCATCCGACAGCCAGGCATATGACCTCGGTGTATACCGACAAGAAAGCAGAAATGTTGGAAAAGTGGAGTCCCATAGACAGCTTCCCAATGTCTATAGGAACACCGTTTTATATAAACAGCTGGTCTGAAGGTACCTGGAACGGTGCACCGGATAAATTCCATAATCATTTTACATGGATCAGTGTTCCAGTAACCTAAATACCGTTTTATTTGGAACAGTGATCCGCGTACTTTTATTTGGAACACAGATCCACATAATTTAGTTGCAAAATATGTGGTGCACTGTTCCACTTAATTTTCAGGGTATGTGGAACACGGTTCCAAATATATAACTGGAACTTTTTTGCAAAAAAGTTCCAGTTACTAAGTGGATCTTACGTGGAACCAGATTAAGAGTGCAGGAATGACCATCAAGCCCACTGCTCCATATATGACGCTCCTCCGAACCATCTGTTGGACACGCGCTCTCCAATTAGCCGAGTACTCTCCTCTTTTCTCTGACTACGCCCACCTGCGCTCGGTGTCCCCTCCTGTCTCCCCAATTACGCTACGCCTGTAGTTCGGGCTCTCTCTTATCCTGGCAGGCTTTGCCCTCCCCACATCACTGTCCCCACATTAACTGGCCAAGTTACATGAAAGCATAGAACAAGAATTGCTTCGCTGCTTACACACAAGTGAAGGACCACGCTGCTAGTCCACAACTGGGCTTGTGCAGAGCCACGTGAAAAACAGATCCTCCAGTCGACATCAACACAGGATATGACTGCGTACAAGTTGTTCCGCCCCATGCTACAAGAGCCTTATAAGAGCCGACCGAGGTGTCAGCCCCCACATTCGACGACCCCGATCTTCTGGCTGCCCTTGCGCGTTTTTATCTGTGCAGTGGCCTCGCAAGAGCTGTCTAGCATCTGTGCATTGAGTAACCGATTCTCGCCCCACCGGGATCTGGACGTGGACATCACCTCCTAAAAGCTTTGTCCTCCCCTCAGACCCCCTCCAAGGGCCCTTATTGAGTTTGTGAAAAACCTTCATTCAATCACGTTATTTCAAGCACTCGACCCACAGACCTCACACAGCGGCGCATCAGGTACTGCTACTCCCAGCGCAAAGCTGGAAGGATCGCCCAGCGGCGTTCAATTGGACATTCGTGCCTTCGTATTCACCACCCACAAAAATTGTCCAGGTGTCTTTAACGTTTTTCTGGCGCGCTTTCAAAAGGAGATGGACCGAAGGGGACAACGTTGCGTGGGCACGCCGTAGGAAAACATTGACCCCCAAGCTTGTGTCTTTGCATGGAGCCCGATCAGACGGAGACAGCTTGCTCAGCTATCAGGAAACAAGTGCACATTAACGCCTCGCCCCCACCCATTCCTGTACGCGCATACTGCCCTCTCTCGCTCTGAAGAACGCTTAATGTGTCTCCGACAATCCAATACCCTGCCATGTCGTGTAAGAGAGCATCTAATTCACACTCCTCTGTACTCAGCCCCACTCTGCCCGGCAGGTGACTGGAAGGACACCCTCATTCATGCCATATGGGCATTGTAAAAAAGATTCATTGCCACTAACCGTACGATCAAGCAATGAGCGACGGGGATGTGTAGCTGAAACCTGCAGTTGCAGAAACGTCTGACGGAACGGGCTGCCCTGGTCACCGGCAATCTAGCACGCTGGAATTACCGGTCGCCGCCCACTCCTAACCACTACTTACAATAATTTTTTCTAGATCTCTCCTTCTCTCTCCGCATGTCTACAGCTGTCACTGCAAAAGTGTTGGAAATGTAACGACGTTTGACCTTTTTTGTATAATATTTTACGACCTTCTGCCAGCGTTCGTAAAACATTGATTTATAGCAGTAGTAATATGTCGTTTTTTTTCTCCAAAACGCAAAATTTGCATATCAGTACAACGTTTTGACTTTAACAGACCTAATTAAGACTTTCAACAAGTTCTAGCGACATAAAAATCGAAGTCCATAGGGAGCCCCCCGCAAGTGAGGTGGCCTGCTTAGCTAAGAAATTATTAACAGGTGAAAAATGTTTACTCATTCGCACGCGAAAACGAGCCGCATGTTTTAAGTCGCCGAGCTGTATGCCGCAGTTTAAGGCAAAATGGACAAGGTTTGCCGACAGCTTTCATTTAATATATAATTCTGGCGTATCTGCTTGCGTCCGTAAAAACCTCGTCGAAAGACAATACTCGTGTCCCTCCCCTGCCACTTCCTCCTCCGCGCGCCGCTCCCAGTGCTGACGTCGCCCTTCCCCACTGGCTCTTTGTGTGACCAGCAGAATGTTGGCCTTTAAATATATATAAACCTTCCCGGCTTCTCACTGCTCGCGCATCATCTGTTCATACAGCACATCACCTCCTAAAAGCTTTGCCCTCCACTCATCCCCCCTCCCAAGGCCCTCATTGAGTTTGTGAACGACCTTCATTCAATCTGCCCGGAACAGCACGAGCAGTATCCCTGTTCTTTATAACAGTGGAAACGCCTAGGCCGAGCATTGCGCGTCCGTCGCACCAACAACCTCGAAGTGGGAGGGAAATTGGTGAGAAGGCAAGCAGCCCACGAGCAGGTTTTGGAAGTGCGCGCTTCAAATAAAATGTGGTCGGGGAGGTCGAGCAAGGGACCCCGTGACGTTCACGCCGCTAACCGGCAATCTAACCACTGCACCAACCCAAAACGCTGAGGGGTTGCGCAGTTTTGCACCGGCGGGGAACAAAAACGTGTGCAGCCAAGTGGACCAAAAAAAAAAAAAAAAACTCTTCTGGTGGCCAGAATCGAACCTGCGTCTATCGCGTTATGAAACCGACATCTATCCTATTGAGCTATCCGCATACGGGGTGCCCAGCATTTTCTTTGGGTTCGTTGCCTGAATGACTGAGTGAACAACTTAATGGTGCAATCACAACAACTTTTGGGCAAAATAACGTTTCTACAACTACTTGTACAACTGCTACTTTGGGTTTGTAGCGTGAGCATTGGCTTTTGACTTGGGCGCGCATTCTAACGCCTGCTAACGCGGTCAACTTTGGGAGGGAGAGATGTGAAAAGCTTGCGCTTGAAACGATCCGGGTCTGCCAGCCAAGAACCTTCATGAGGCAACTTCAGAAATAAATGGGAGATGCAGCATCCGGGTCTCAGACGAAAGGAGAGGGTCCGCCGGCTGTGCGGTTTCTCCAGCGTTGCGCAATTATTGGAAGCTGCGCAAATTTTTCGCGCGTAATTTTATCGTGGACAAGATTGAGCCTTTCCGCAAAATTTCTAGGCGTTGTTTTTATTGTAACCTGCTATTAAAAAAACCAACCCAAGTACAGAAACGCGTGTACTTCCAGTTACGTACCTGAACTTTCTCTCAAATGCGCCTGAGCTTTTCTTTCCGCTAAATGATGGCTGAGTGTGTGTATGAGTGGTCCTGGTTATGTAGAATTCTCCTTGATCAATTGCTGAGACTTTTCGCCGAAAGTCTGGATCGAGGGACAGACATGCCTCCAGAGGGACCGATAAAAATTTTCTTTTTGATTATCCCCGGGAAGATTATCGCTTTTAAACGATTTTCTGACACGCGATAAATATGGCCTACAAAACCTGGGTAGTTCTGATATTTTCCCGTGAAGACTCTTTGACACTTCCTATGCACCAATACGACATTCGAAGGTAATGTCAACGATCACAGACACGTGTTTACGCTCTACCCTCGAATAATTCTCTCAGTCGGTACGGTATTTTCGTCGGTAAGTAAGCAACGTCTGAAACCGAGGTCGGCACTGCGATGCGGCAAAATCCTGTCCGGGGCATTCATCTGCGTTGACACGCCTGTTTCGGCGCCATCTGTGCCGTCTGTTAAGCGAATCTGTTTCCTCCGTTGATGGCCACCTTCTTGTACTTCGCAGTGGAACGGTGGGGCTCCGGCTGCCATGGCGCTGCCTTTTTAAAACCTAAGCTTTCTTTGTTGGAGCGAGGATATCCTGTCAAAAAACTAATCATTTCTTCATATCCCAGGTGGTCGACCAAAAAGCTCTGGTTAAGATCTCTGCATGGCACACGGCGCATGCGTGAAACCTTGCTTCCATTGTGTGAAGGCGGATATTTAAAAATTGCAAAAAAGAACGGTTCTGGGTAAAACAATACACGCATCGATCATAAAGAAGGAATGCAAAGATACACCTTTATCTCAACCACTCATCGGAATACATTTAGATCATTCGTCGATGCGCTTACTTAAGGCGCACAAAATCGTAGGATGGATTCCTTATTTGCTTTCAATTTGGGTCTTTGGAGTTTTGACGTTCGATTGGACGCACTCTCAGCAAAAGATTTTGAAGCATACTTGAAGCAGTTTCGATGTGAGACAGGTTTCGCGCTTCCTCGAACTTTTTTATGACGAGATGGTAAAGTTTGATTACGTTATTTAGCCTGAGCCGGTGGCTTTGTATGGTTGGCGCATTGTACAGAGCTCGAAGTTCACTGCTGGGGTGTTTGCATGGGAAAGATTGCGTTGCACGAGCGCACACTCACGAAGGCGACATTATTCATCAGGTTGACCACGAAAAATATGCCTGCAAGATTAGGTCACGTGTTCTTTATTGCCCCCAAACGCTATTTAGGCATATTTAAACAGAGTTTTTAACGATATTAAGGGATATTTAAAGATAAACTCATAGAGGGGACGATCGTGCCTGCGGAAGCGCTCATATTATAAAAACAAATGTTTACTCATGGAGATAACACCCGTTGCTGTTGGATAAAATGTTTTTTCAAGGAAGCCGTATTCAGACCTCAAAAATAGATATGTCGTATGTGCTTTCAAACGGGTGAGACAAACACAAGTTTGGTGCAATAAAAAGGCTGCTTTATCGCCAACTTTAAAAAATAACCCAGGTATTAAAAAAAACATATGAGGACTCCATAGCCCCTCACCCGCAATTATACTACACGTGAAACGATCATGTATGTGTGATTGGCGGCCGACGCCCTAAGCCAAGGGAAAAAAATGAGTGGTACATTGTAGTAGTGCCTTGATCAGCTGGATGATGTTCAGCTTGCTCGTATCAATTAAATGCTAACTCGCAGTCAACGCACTGATAGAAATGTTTACAGTGCCGTTCCTCATTGGTCACTCCTGGCCATATTTCGTGACTAGATAGCAACATTTTAGGGGTGTTCAATACTTTTGCGTTGATTAGGTTAAAAACGTCTTCCCCGCAGCTTTAAATAACCAGTCTCCATCGGTTAATCCAGATTGTAGAATCATTATTTTTTACACAGAAACTATTCCCTGTCGGGTTAACGTTCACTTACATACACATGACTTGACGCAGTCTTCACATCTCCTAAAGTTGTTACGGTTGCTTATGCCGCTTTTGTGCTCAAATGTCTTACAGGCGCTTGCGTCGTAGTCAAAATACCAGCGTTGTCTGGGTGTTCCATCGTCGGGTCCCGGTTCAATGTCTAACAAGCAGTACTGTTCAGGCTTGAAGTCAGCTAAAAGAGAAAATAGGACGTTTAAAGCGTGAGTAGTTTCTTGCTCAATATATCATCTTATTCACATAAGGACACAGTAGTCGAGTCGCATGAAATGCACCAAGTAAAATCATGGCAGGTGTATCCGAAGGTCTTTTTTTTAGATTCATCGGTTGTAATCGTTGCTCGAATAATAGGCTGCTTCTTAGTGTGCACACAGTAGACTCACTCTCATGCTCCTAGACAAAGTTGATATTTTGCAAACAAAAAGGAAAAATGGAAAAAATGATCTAGCTGTGGAATTAGTGGTGTCGCATTACAAATTCTGGAAAACTACTTGCATGATCCGTATCAAATAGTTGGCATAAATGACATATTATCTGCCGAAATGAAATTGAAACCAGGTATCCCACAAGGATCCCTAATTTGCCCATTATTATTTCTTGTGTACATAAATGATATTGTTAAAATACCAGGTTCTTCTGATATTATTAAGTATGCAGAAGACACGAATATTTTTTTCTCATCAGTTTAACATTTCTGGAATGTATTGTAAACGAATATCTGGTGCATCTTTAAAACTGGTTACAACAAAACAAGCTCTGATTAAATGCCAGAAAGACAACCTATATAATTTTCCGCCTAATCAATGAGCCCTTAAATGAAGATATCAATCTCAAATACGAAGGTCATGTAATTGCACGGGTACATGAGCAAAAGGCCCTTGGTGTTTGGTTCCAAGAACAGTTAAACTGATAGTAGACGTAAACCATTTAGTTACGGCTCTGGCATGAACAGTTGGATGCCTGTATAAAATATGACACTTAGTACCGCTATGGCTAACAAGAAACATGTATTATTCTCTTTTCATTCTAAACTAACGTACGGAATCTTGGAGTGGGGAACAACCTCACAAAATAATTACAATAAGCTTGTTGTCCTGCAAAAAAAAAGATATTACGATGTTTCGAAAATTTTCAAGAGAAATTCCAAAACCTGCCAACTTCACCTTTGTTTTCAAAACACTCAGTACTTAGAACTGACCAGCCGCATTACTTTAGACTTCTCCAGATGGTACACAAAAACAAGCTATATGTAGATGGTGACGCAGAAAACCGTCATTACTGTGTGCGGCGTCCAATAAGACGTACACTCAAAAGTAGGACTAATTACGGCAAACAACCGGCCACTTGTCAAATTACCACATGTCTTGAACATCCTAGCGGATAATTTAAAATTTAACACTAGTGAAACCGTATTTAAGACTGAAACGAACGTGATGTTTATAGAAAATAAAGTGAGATATGACAATCACTAGGCGTGTCTCATTCTAAGGAATTTAAACTGTATCAGTGTGTGAAGACGTGATTTTTTCATAGACATGACGAATAATCAGTCAAGAATTGTGTCGTGTTCTATTGTATCTGCTGCTAACAGGTATTGGAGAAAAAAGTTTTATGTATAGTGTGTAACTTGGGATTCTCATTATTGGAAATGTACGATTTTTTGTATTTTTCTAAATTTACTTTTTTCTCTCCGTATTGCTGGATCTTATTGCTACGCACGCATATTTGATATCAACATGTCCTCTGCTGTGAACTCCTCTCTTGTGAACTCCAGAGGTTCAGGAGCCCTCGTCAGGCATTCAATGCCTTTAGCTCCTGCCCCGTCAGCAGGCATTGTAACAACGTCTGCTGAAAAATATCTTCTTCTTCTTCTTCTTCTTCTCTTCTCTTCTTCTTCTTCTTCTTCTTTCTTCTTCATCATAATCATCATCTCTTCTTCTATTCTTCTCTTTCTTCTTCTTCTTCTTCTTCTTTTCTTTTCTTTCTTTCTTATTCTTCTTCTTCTTCTTTTCTTCTTCTTTCTTCTTCTTCTTCTTCTTTCTTCTTTCTTCTTTCTTCTTCATCATCATCATCATCATCTTCTCTTTTCTTTTTTTCTTATTCTCCGTTCTTCTTATATTATTATTCTTCTTCTTCTTCTTATACTGCGAGGAGGCTTAAATGGGAGAGAAAATAAGTGCGCGGTGGATTCTATAGATAGCCGAGTTAGGACGCCTGTCAATTTGCACACAAAGGAGTTGAATTCAATAACACGGAAACTTCACAAAGGATTGGTAATTCCCGCATTAGGCACAATCTGGCACTTCCGCTGTGACGTCACCGTTTGTGCGACCTAACCTCGGCCAATAAACACTGCATCCGACTGTTTCGGTGATCCTCGTTTTGGAGGTCACACCGCTTGAACGTTAAACTACCGTAAACGTACCGATCTCCACGTTTTCAGTGTCTTACCAACCACGTCACTCCTGACATTTTGCAGCGGGAACATTATAGACTGTGAATTGCGAGTTACAGGCTAATCAGTAGTGTACGCTACGCTTGCGTTACCGTGTACTGGACCCGACAGCTTGTGTACGTGCTGCTTCCGCACGCTAAACCAGCGCTTTTTAGCGTGCAAGTGTAGTAAGTTTGCGGCGTCATGGTCGTCAACCAGGGCTGCCTGCTCTTGGCACTTATTCGGCTGCGCTCAAATTAGGACTGATGAAGTGTAGGGGATGTAATTATTCGCCCTAGCTTAGCCATGTACCCATATTGGGCCGTCCTAACTAATTCCTAAAATAGTTTACACGCCACTCATAAATTCAAATTCTCTTGAGACTGCCGCTTCAAGCTACAGAAGAGAAAATGTTGGTATAAGCTGTTTAAGGAAGCATTCTTTCTTCCATGGTGACAGCAAACGATGTCGGGCGGGAATCCTTTGTCAATCCGAGTTCTAAAGGTGGGCAGTTTTAGTTTGTTTCCGTGCTGCGATATTAAAGCGATACTGGCGACACATTGTATTACACTCCTCAACTAGGGTGCGCTTCGGATATCGAAAACAAAATCAAAAAGTTTGCGGAACTCTCTTTTATCCAAATCATGCGTTGTATTTTGTTTAAGGCATGTCGCTCCTTTTGATCACGCCTTTTTTGGCTCCCGTCAAATTTTTGATGATGTTTCACCACTGCTCCCCACCACAACTTTTATATCGTGTCACGCAGATATTATTAATATTTTGGCTATGCAACCCCGTCTCTAAGGTTTCACGATTGTTCAGTGCTGCTTTTTTCCATTACAATAAACACCACAATGTATGACAAAAGGCGCCAAGCGATTACAAGTAATTGCTTCGCGTCATTTAGTTAACTTCCAGAGGAATTTCTGCGGGATTTTTTCCTCAGGAGTGAGAATGTCCTCATGTAATGATTTGTTCGTAAGTGAAAATAGGGGTTTACCGTCATTGAATGATGCCTCGGTAGTGGCCGTGCCAGCATCTGCGAATGAAAAATTTACTTTTTGCAATGCGTAAATTGCCCCTCGAATTAAACGGCAAGCTCAACGACAAAAGCGCAATTCTTTGGTACACACTTTAGTACACAGTGGGCATTGTAGGAGGTCATTGACATTATCGCGCAAGGGTTTTTTTATTAGCACAATACAAAGCACACGGCAAAGCAGCTGAGGGAGAAAAGCACAGCTACAAACTACACACGTTCACAGTAGCACGTCCTAAGTGATGAGAAGAGAAGGAACACTTTTTATTTGAGGCAAATAAGCGGATTCTCAGCGAAGTCCTCAGTCCAAGACTGTGCAAGATCTTACTGCCGCCATTGTCCCGTCGACTAGATGAAATTACTGTTCACAATCTCCTCTTGACACCTATCCGCTCCTACGCTCTAAAATGGAACATGTTATATTTTGTTTCCTGATTCTGTGTACAAGACGAAACCGTGTGATGACCTGTAGGAAACTTGTAGCTCAGCGGGTATACCTTTAGAAGCAATTATAATGTTTTCTTCATACCATGACGAGATTTCTTTTTCGGCAGTAAGGACATAGCTTCGAAATCGTAGGTGCCTTCGGTACTTGCAGTATTGGTTCTAGCGAGGTGCTCCTTTCTTCATACAAGCTTGATAAGTGGAAGTAGGCGTCACAAATTCGCCACTTTTGTGACGGAAAGACGAAGGTCCGTGGCTTGAACGCGCTGTTACCTTTGTTTTTTTGAAGCGATCGTTTATGTGCTCTTCACCAAGCATTTGTCTAACCAATCAAGTCCTTACACGCTTCAAAATCAAGGCAAAAACGCTATCAGGGTTACACAATTTTAGAAGGCCTGACAATTTACATAAAGAAAGCCTCCCCAATTTTGGATGTCCGACAGGATAGAATTCACTTTGTGATAACAATAACAGACTAAGCGTCAGACAGGTCTGGACATTGGTCAAGAAGACAAACGCACCAAAGCACAAATTGCGTGTCAACAGAACTGAATACCATGCGCTGTAATCTGTTACTAGTGTTAGTGTAATCCCTTATTAAGGCCTCTAACCTTCCAAGATCCCGCATAAAAGTTTCTGTAGTCACGTCCTCATGCTTTGTTTTAGAATGTTGATGGTCATTTTTTCATGTAAAGTTGCCTCTGAGACCTCGAATGTAGAGAAGGGGATTTATTTATTTCTTGCTTTGTTTTCTTGCGCAATCATTGAAGACAACAGAGGCAAGCCTAGGATTTTACTGCTGTAAACCGGATCACTAAAGGTAGAGTCCTATCTTTTTTAACGTCTAGAATGGGCCTAGGGTGAATATTAGTTATCCACAAACAAGGTGCAATGAAGAACGCGCAATCCCGATATGCAAAAACAAACAGTTGAGAAGCATACGAATAAAGCACTCGTTAAGGGATTTAAAGTGTGCTAAATACATGAGGATCACTTCACGTATCTCTTCGACGTTTCGCTAAAACTTTACGGAGAGGTGATCTTAAGCTAAGACAAAAACGAGGTCGTATCAGCTCACCCAATGACAGCACTCGAAACGGTGCGAGTCCTGTCCGCACAGGTACTGCGCGTATCAATAATCTACTTGCACTTAGTGAATACCCGTGGGCAACTCCAGGATAAATTACCGGGCGTTTTATTTGCAATAATGTGACGGTAACGTGTCATGGTTTTCCTTTTAAATAACTCACACGGCGTTTAATTGGCCCGTAAACCGATTTCGTACTTTGACTATGTAAACCTACAATAGACTAGTAAATATACAGCAAAGTGACTGCTAGTGTAACATTTGGTCTAACAGTTTCATTCGCTTTAAAGCTACATCATACGTTACCAGGAGTAGAAGGAATCTTGATTTCGTCACCAGTGCCAGCCGCGACGTCGCCTCCACCTCCGCCTCCGCCTCCGCCTCCGCCTCCGCCACCACCTCCGCCACCACCTCCGCCACCGCCTCCGCCTAAACCTGCACCTTCGCCTAAGTTCGTCTCCTCACCTGCGTGGGAATTTTAGTCCTTTAAATTAGCTCGACGCATTTGCTTAAAACTGGGCGTTTTGTGGCCACGAAGTTTGCGCCTTTTGTATGGACTAGTGAGAGGAGTGCTTCCAATGGTTGAAGGCGATAATTGCAGAATGAGAATAAACGTGTGGCCTACAGTTTAGAAAAGCGATGCATTCGAAGCGGGTAACCGCAAAGGTAGACTCGGGACAAAAAATGTTTACCCTCTCATCCGCTCAAACATTTTTTCTAGAACCACAACTCGACATTGGCTCAGATCAATTCCGCATGTAACAAAAAAAAAAAATAATCGGTCGAGAATGCAGGAAGTTGAACTGAGTAGGAATAGGTTGGGCCATACACGCGTGGACATGCGAACGTATTATGTGAGTGCCTATATGCTATTTTTTTCTGTATATGTATCAGTGCATAAAAATCTTTTTCGCGTTTGTTGGAAGCTGTTTCTTAGTGCGTAATTTACCTGTTTTTATTTTTTTCTTGTGATGCCGTATGAGTTTGTGGTATGTACTGCTGTTTAGCCCTTTGTGATGAAGTGCCGGTGGACGACGTCAAGAAAGCGAATTCTTCACGGCGTTATGTTGGAGCCGAGAGTGCTATCGCTAACCCAAACCAGTTTTAGAGATGCTTAAAAAGCAAGGTTAATACTTTTTAGTCATGCTTTTTATGACAAATGAACAAAAAATAAGACAGGAAATTAGTCACAAGGCAGTGTTTCTCATAGATGCTTGGTTTTTCGATAGCAAATGTACATCTACTGCAGAAAACCGCCGCCTCCTGGCGGCATATGAAAAATGGTCTCCGAATTTCAAATATCAGCCGCAAAGGGTTCGCACAACATCCGACAGATGGCGACGAGTGTACTGGCCAGTAGGAAGACGCAGTGAAACATCCCCCTCGCGAGGGGCACGATCAAATGCAGAGCATTTCCGGGTGCGCACGACGTTAAGTAGTTTGCGTTACGTTAATGTTGTTGCACTTGTGGCAACTTAGCGCTCGTCAGCAGTAATTTGAATGAGTCAATGATATAAAGCGCGTTAGTAGCGTCCCATTCTGTGTCGGCTTTGTGGCGCAGTGGGTAGAGCACCATGTACATTGCGTTGCCCGCAGTGTCGAGGGATCGAAACCTGGCGCCGGATAGTATTTTCTTTTATATAGTGTAGGGGAGGTGCGGACAACGACGGTGCGGACTACGACGACAACGCGGGTGACATCGTGAGTTACAATGCTCTGAGTGCGTTCGGAAGAATCGTTCGGGAAGCGTTTAGCGGACGCCTTTGACGCACTGGGCGAGTGAGCGCGGCCCTGTGATAGGTTGGAGCTAGCAGCCAGGGTCTCAACCGCTGCTGTCGCCGGAGAGCCGTCGGCCGCTGAGCCCGGTTACCGACGTCTGCCTGCTGGCCGTGCCTGGATCTGGTGATCCGCTGGGGCAGAGGGCTCGGTTCGGGAAACACCGGCCCACAACCGCCGCTGGGCCACCGAGCCGTCAACCACTGTGCGCAGTCCTTGACGTCCGGCCGCTGTCCCGCGTTCGGCCCCGACGTGGCGTGAGACTCCTCATCGGGACAGCCCCGCCGTGGTACCTCGGCCGATCCCACACGCTTAGGGAGGAGGCCTCGTGACTCTGCTGTGCCTACTGAACTATGTAGGACGTTTCCTCTCTTGTTTTCTTAGTGAACAGTTTTTTAGCCTGTTACCGCATTTAACGCTGTTTGCTTTAGTCTCGTTTCCGCTCTGTGTTTCCGATACTCTTTCTTAACTTCCGCTATCACCTTCCATGCATAAAGCTATCCCTACTTGCGCACGTATTAGTTACCGACTGACTCGTGACTTTCTAGCTGGTCCTAGGCCCATTCATGACACCCTTTTCGACGTGTCTATAGGGCATGACGTCTCATCAAGCTTCTCAGTGAGCCGATTTGTGTCCAGGACCCATTTGTCGGCTGGCAAACAAGAAAGTATTGTCGCGAAGCCCCTTTGCTTTTTATATTTTGTAGTATCCCTCTTCGGTCGCCTAGCCCCGTTTTTTCTAAGAAGCGCATGCGGATTGTGTGTCTGCCACTCGGCCGGCCAGGAGACGCCGGCCATTGAGGGGGCGAGCGGTCGTCTCGGCTTGTGTTACCGCGGCGGCCGCGGCGTTCCATACCCCCAACGTGGCGTGTGCGCTGGTCGCGTTCGGGCTCCGTGTCTTCAGTGTTCTTCCGACGACCTTCCTGTTTCTTCCCCTGTTTACTTTAGTGCGTTTTGTCCAACTACTTGGTCTACGACCATAATTCTCCAAGCGCTCGTTTTCGAGTCGAAACCTTGTGTCTGTGTTTTTTGTTCCTTTTCACTTTGGCGGGAACGTGGCTGATTGGAGCTAAGAAGCGTCTCCCCGATTGGCTGCAGAAAGCCTTGTTCCCTAGCGTCCGCACTCTCCAGGATGCACTTTTTCCCCCAATACATCCCCCACCAGACCGCTTAAGCGAATATAACTCGGCCCCTCTGGCGACTGAGGGCGGCGGGCGACCTGCACCAGGACTCACTTCAGAAACTGTGCCGCCCGTCGTCGTGCCCTCCCGTCGGGAGATCGAGATCCAGTCAGCCATGTCCCGCTAAGTAAACTTAATCTTTTGACTGTCTTTTTTATCTATGTAATAAGTGTAATTGTTTCAAGTTTGTATGCTCTAAATGTCATCGATGTTACCCGTAAATTAAATCAGTTAACTTTAAACCCTCTTCAACGCCTCGACTTTTCGCTGCAAAAGCATGCTACCGTAGCGGCAGTATGTGACCAAAATACGCCGTTACAGTATTTATAAATATGGTTGGGGAAGTTTGGAGGCTTCCTTCATACATATTCACATTATTCAACATCCCCAATATCGTTTTTTACTATTTTATATTTCCACGATTCTTCGCGTGTGTCGTGTGTCATTCATATGAGCAGGTGCAAAAAAACCAATACAGGCTTTTTTTGTATTCCGACTCAGTTGCAAAAAAAAATGCTTCATTGCGCTGAAGGTTCTCGTGCGATTAGCTTTTTAGTAGACCAGCCGGTAAGAGCATGGTTCGTCTTACAATAAAAGGGGTCAGTAATGAATGTACATTGATTTACTTGTTTTGGTGAATACAATGAAAATTTGTTTAAACTAACTCACCCGCGTTCGCACGGCTCACCTGCAAGCTGTTCGGACAGCGTGCCTCTGCTTCAGAATCTTTCGTTTCTTTGTTATTTGAAACTTCACAAGCTAAGCTCGGTTCTTTTTGCGTTGGTTTTATTTTGCACTCCAGGGCCGTTTTAACTCGTTTCGTTCTTAATTTGCTGTTCCAAAAGTCAAGCCAATGTGTATTCTTAAAAAAAGAAGGCACTCTACGTTGAGTAGCTATATTTCGCCTCAAGCGTGCCTGGCCTTTTCTTTGCTGGGAATAATGCGAACTTACATCACGCGTGGCACTATCCTTGGTAAATGGGAACAGTGCTACTTTTACATTCACTGCCATCACGTTTCTTCCATTCTGGCTACGAGGCTGAATCCAGCGCCAGACAGACAGACAGACAGACAGACAGACAGACAGACAGACAGACAGACAGACAGACAGACAGACAGACAGACAGACAGACAGACAGACAGACAGACAGACAGACAGACAGACAGACAGACATTTTCGCATTGCAGTAGTCCATGAAACACAATAGCCTTTTAAAATGTCTCACCGGAGCTGAAGAGACTGGTGGTCGCAGCCAGTGCGATAATGACGAAAACCGAACACCCCAGGCAGAGGAGGACCCAGGTGACGGGTGTGGAAGACTCCTCCCTGCGGTTGGAATGATTTCAAATTTTGTCATAAAGCCATACCACTTCATAGCAAATATTGACCTCGTACAAACTTTCACGTTAAAATGACAGCATGCAATAAGAAGCGCCGAGGTTGCGCAATATTTTTCCCGCTATCCCTGAACAGAGAAATGGTGATGAGCTGTGAAAGGGACATCTCTAAATTTTTGTTGGTCTCTAGCGCTTATATAGAACAAGAAAGAGGAGAAAATAATGCTCCCCAGGCGGCTGCTCCTTGGTTTCCCGTCCCATGAGGGAAAGGTGTTCATCATATTAGTCCGCCGCACTTTGGCGGCCTCTACTGCGGTTTCGTGCGGGCAATGGTGTTATAACCGAGCGAACGATGGGAAGACCGAAAACTAAAAAAAAATGGAGGAGGAGATTGTGGCGAAATTGTGTGAGGGAGGACTGTTTGCGCAGTCTACGCGAGATGCCCGTCCGAAAGTGTGAGGGGGAAGGCGGTTGTTGCCGAGCCCGCGCCAGACACGTGTGTGAAAGCCACCCTCGAAGTCTACTGGCGCAGGAAAAATAAAACAGAAAATAAGAAACAAACCATGAAAGCCAGCATCTATATCGGTAAGTTCCCAAAAAGCACAGAAGCCCAGCACTCGCTGCGTGCTGCACGTTCATCGGGCCTTAAGGGCTTTGTCGTCGTCCTTGTTCCGTGGACCATACCCTTCACGAGACATTTGCTCGGGAGATTCGAACACGATTTACAGCAATATGCTCGGCGGCGCCGACGCGCTGCGAGGTAAAGGCAGTGGAGCCCGCGCGCTCTGTGAGCTCGCCGATTACACCTTTGCTTCCTGAGAAACAACAGCAACACGCCTTGACCGAGAAGACTGCAGTTTATTTATTTATTTATTTATTTATTTATTTATTTATTTACAAAACCCTCAAGGCCATAAGGCATTGGAGAGGGGAGTGGTTAGTTACAATAAAGTCATGAAAAAAGCAGTAAATGGCATTACAAAGGTTACAAGAATGGCTTAAAACATACAATTAAAGCTTACGCATAATAAGGCAAGAAGAGAAATGACAAATTGGCTTAAAATTATACAATGTTAGCTAATGCGCGATGAAGGGAAAGGACACAAAGGAACCTATAAATATACAATATTAGCTATAGCATGTTTGAATAACTCATGATCAATAATGGCAGCTGTTGATGAAGGAAGGTGGTTCCATTCTACTGAAGTTCTGAGTATGAAGGACTGAAAAAATGCATTGGTTCTTGACGATGGTATTCCAACTTTATTAGCATGATCCAGACGGGACGAGATAAAATGGGGAGGCAAAATAAGCTGGTTACGTAGGAGTGAGTGATGTGCGGTACGAAATTTGTTCGCGTGGCGCACAAATTTCGCATTAGTAACTAAGTGTATGTATGTATGTAGTTGAACTTTTGAAGATGGTAGAGAACGCAGGAAAAGAAAACTTTGAACAAGGTAAAAGCCCGATTGTTGCCAACGTTTCAGCAAAGAGACTTGATTTCGTATGTATGTATGTATGTATGCATGCATGCATGTGTGCACGCATCGGTGTATGTATGTGTGTATGTTTTCTGTTGCAAGGGCAATAAAGTCCGAAGAGCGCCAACGCAGTGGTTGTGTCGTTTCTGGGGTAGTATTCTTAATAAAACAGAGATGTCATTGTTTAGTGTGGGGTGTATAGAGCCCTTAATTTAGAACAGATATGTTGAAGTTAGCCAAATGACTATGAGGTTAGGGTATAGAACAAACGTTCGATCAAAGCTACCCTCCTCTCCGAGGGGCTTCATTGTCATGTCCGATATGAGATGCCGTTTGAAAATCAAAAGTCTCTAATGTAGGAAAAAAGGCGTGTACTTGGAATGAAGAGTTTATCACCTAAAGATAATGGCGGATGAAGTGGAATCATGCGAGTGCACCCCCTCCGGAAGTGCTTCTTACTCGCACTGTGGAAGCTTGTACATCCAGCTAGAGCATGCATAACTCAAACTCGAAGTCCACAACTGTTTCATCGTGGCGGTGGGGCTGTATTTAAAAGGTCGGAATGAGTAGCATGTGTATGGCCTATGCGTAATCTGCACATGTATGCTTCTGCTGTGCTGCGAAGTTTTTCTGTGTAATAGCTGCCTATTTCGGGTTATGTGGTGTGGAGGTTGTTGTCGGCGTGTATGTCCCAGTGTTGCAGCCAGCGTTTTCGCAGTGCCCTACGAATGAGCAGCTTCATGTCTTGATAGGACAGGTGATAGGACAGATGAGAAAATGTGTAAAAAGGAGATGTTGAAACCCCGAGTTTCCTGTCTCGCCCTAAGTGATTAACGGCAAAGAAACGGACGGGCGATTTAAAAACAGTAGAGATGTGGATGTAGCATTAAAAACAAATTTAAAATGATGGTTATTTAGCAATGAAATTTTAAAAGCCTAAAGCAAGTCCATGTACGTTCGTTGGTTCTCAAGGCACAACTTGTTACACTCAGCATACAAACTTTGGACGGGGCTAGTGCGGAAGGAACCCGACGCAAGGCGAAGCCCGAAGTGTAGCACTGAGTCGAGCAATCTTAATGCTGTTTTTGTCGGCGACCCAAACACCACATAGCCATAGTCCAAACGAGACCCAACCAAAGGAGTATACAGGCGTAGCAGGTGTTCTTTGTCGGCAATACGATTGGTGTATATATATATATAGAAATGAGGGTTGGCAGTAAAAAAAACCGGAAAGCAAAGGGGAGGATGTGGTTGGTCATTGAAACAGATCAAGAATTTGGAAAGAAAGAAAGTGGAGACAAAATGCCCGCCAGGTGGGATCCGAACCCAGGACCTCCAGAATACCGGCACTGGCGGGGCGATTTTCCACTCCACTTTCTGGGGTACTAATGTTCAAGTATTTTTGTTTCCTGCGCTTGGGGGTGGTAGCCCGCGCCACTTGGAATACTCGGGGTGAAGGGGACCTTCGTTTCAACCCCCGGGCCGCGACTCGAGTGTCCACGACATGCCGAGAGTGGTCGACCAGCGTTGAACCCTCTTAAGCTCCCTATGGCACCAAGACTGCCAGAACAGAGGCCCTCGCTATACATGTAGTGAATCAGAATAGGAAATGAGGGGCTTGTTGAAATAAGACAAAATTAAGGGTTGGCAGTCAACAAAACCTCGGAAAGTGAAGGCAAGGATGTGGTGGGTCATTGAAACAGATAAAGAACCGCGAAGACACTTTCCATTTACTTCTTCTAAAGTATAACCACTTACGCATGTAATCGCAAACCCCACTCCTTCACGCATCCCTTGTTCGGCTCCCCTTTTGTGTGTCAGGGTTTTGGGGATGGCTGGACCCGACGCACGACCCGTCTCCCGGGGGCGCGACGCACGATCCTTCTTTGAAGGGGCTATTCTTTGTTGCCGACCACAGTGTGACACATTCCCAAGACGAAAAGCGAGGGCGTGCTGACGCGCGTTCTCCAGTTCCTTATCTCTTTCTGCCGCCTTTATTTCTTTCTCTCCCCCCTTGTTTTGTTAATTCCTATGAGGAGGGGTGCCAATGTGCCTCCTTCCTACACGTACCTTTCCATTTTTGTTTTCTCGTTGTGTTGTACCACGTGCCACGCGCCACTAATTACTTCTAAGCAGGGCGTATTGTAGAGCACCTTTTCTTCCAATAAAGAGGTAGGGCAGTGCATTCCCTCTCATGTGCATGTCTTCCGTTTGTCTTTTTTTGCTGAATGATGACGTGTGATTTCTTTTAAAGCGGGCGCACTGTAGCGCAACTTCCTCTCTCTACACGCACCAATAAAAGCGTGCTGCAGTGTACTGTAAATGTTACTCCGATGAAGACTGGACCTCCAATCGAAACGTTAGTAAATAATGTTTGTTTTTGTTTTTTGAGACGTGTGTCGGACTCTACTTTTTGATATTTCTTCTGGACCATTGGAAACTTTTCTTCTTCGACCGTATATGTATATATATATATATATCGGGGGAACATCGCTAATACTTCCCCCGGAGTTACGACGACCCGCTTCTCACAACAGATCACCACGGTTCCGGCAATCTCCCCGTAGACACAATGCATTAAAAATTCCGTTGTAATGACGGTCGTGTGCAGGAGGTCCGCTTCATACGACGGATCCTTCCGTGGATAAACCGGCGTTTTTCCCATATTTTACATCGCTTCGCCGCCTCGTCGCGACCTTCTTTATTCTTTATGCGACGAACCGCTTCGTACGACGGATCACCGCGGTGATCCGTCGTACGAAGCGGGTAGTCGCAAGTCCGGGGGACGTAGTATCGGGGTTTCACTGTGTATATATATATTGCAGCGAAGAGTATGAGCGGACGCCTCAGAGCAAGTAGACCTAGCGCATTGCTATCCGCCTAAGCGGGTATGCGGAGAATGGGTGTAGGGAGAAGAAGCAGAAGAACGCTCGGTGCCTTGTCTGGACTCCCGGAACCCTTCTCTCGGTCCTTGCGTGTGCACGTCGGGACCGCGAATAAACCCTCTCTAACCGGCTACCCAGGCGTCGGCTATCACTTTTACAAGTGGTGAGGTGCAGGGTCTCGATCTAGTCCAGGAACTCCGCAGCCGCAAACTCCCAGCCGTCATGAACAGCCAAGACAGCCAGAGCGCTACGCCCTCGCCGCCGATTGCGATGTTCTCCGGTGCCATACGTGAGCGAGATCCACCGGGCTTCAATGGCGCGGAGGAAAATGACGCAGTAGATTGGCTGTCATCATTTGAGCGAGTGAGTACACATAATCAATGAAACGAAGTCATGAAACTAAACAAAGTGAGCTTCTCCGTGAACGCTGGCGCTGAACTTTGGTACGAGAACAACGCGCATCGCTTCAAGACATGGGCTGATTTCAAGGCTGATTTCTTGGTTATTTTGTGGCCGTCCAGGAATCCGAAAGCTTCGCGCAGAACAGCACTTGCGCCAACGTGCACAGCGCGCGGGGGAAACTTTCACAAGTTATATTGAACATGTTGTCGACCTCTGCAAGTGGGTAAACAGCAGTATGACTGAAAGATATGAAGTCAGGCACATTCTGAAGGGCATTGATGACGACGCCTTTCAGATGTTGCTGGCAAGTAACCCGCAAACGGTTGGCGACAGCATCAGTAATTTCCAATCTTATGAGAAGCTGCGCAAAGATCGGGCACTCCCGAGGCGCACAGTCATGCATGAGCCCTTGGCAAGCCTAGCCACTGATGCCGACGAGAATCCCGCCATGCTCCAGCACATTCAGCAATTGGTGCGAGAAGAGGTTGCTCGCCAGCTGTCTCTTCTGCCGTACACGGAACCGTAGCGCTCCCACTTGCCGCTACTGTTCGGAACGTCATTCAAGAGCAGGTTGCGGAAGGACACCCTTGTGTACGTCCGCATCCTCCTCTGGTCGCTCCTTTGACGTACGCCGACAACACCGCTAGATCATTTGCCGACGTCGCTTCGCCCAGGCCTTTCCACGACGCCGCGCTGACACCATATGCGGAGGTCGCAGCGAGGCCGAGGATCAACTTTCCATGGCCGCTCCTACCATCACCACTGTGGTGCCATCAACGCGTTCAGCATATCAGGCTGGCAATCCCTGGCGCACGGCCGACAATCGTCCTATCGGCTTTTCGTGTTGCATTCCGGGAAACGTAGCTCGTTACAGCCGTCGTAACATGGTACCTTCGCGAGGAATTCCCCGAATATTTACTGTTCCTCGCCGCCTTTCAACCCGCCGCCCACTGGTCCACTGCTCGATTCTGACCCTTCTGATCACCGCGACTTCAACAATCGTCGTTCCATGTCCCTACGGCGGCGCTCTGTATCCTATGCGCCGCAGTCCTGCCTCCAGCGACGCGGAAAGCGACGCAGTTCCGGAGGCAAGAACTGTGTCGTCGTCAAACTGCCGAGATAGAGAGAAGTAACTTTTATTTGTCCAGTTTGTGGAGGAGAGCTAGACCTCCACCCTAGGCGTCGGCCAGGAGCCCTTGGGTCCTAGCAGCGTCTTCGGCTATCTGGATGGCCCATACTTGATCCGCCAGGTCTGAGCTGAGCAGTACGGATCTCCACTGCTCATTACTGCTAATTTTGCGGCTCTGAGGAGTCGCCTGAGGACATGCCCATAATATATGTGCAAGAGCGGCCCGTTCCTTGCATATCCGACATTTATCTGAAAACTGTCCAGGATAACAATGACAATACGCGACGGGGTTCGGGTACGAGTTCGTCTGAAAAAGCCGCCAAAAACTGATTGTCTTTTTCTGAGGGATGGATGAGCGGAGGGGTAGCGGGCTCGTTCAAGCCGGTAATGAGTAGTCAGCTCCCTGTAAGACACAAGCATGTCTCTGCCCGTCCAGAGATGCGAGTGAGCATCTGGGTCAGAAGGTCGACGCCAGCTCGGTCGGCAAAGCCTCGAGCCGCATTGTGCGCACACTGCTTCCGGCCAGGCCCGAGTGGTACCGGTGCCCATATCAAGTATATCTTCCTGTTCCGCTCGTCGTGGGATCGGGATTTACGGATTTGGGACGCCTCGGGTGAAACTCGCCCTTTCGAATAATTTATAATAGCCGACTTAGAGTCGCTAACAATGAATTTAATTTTTGGAGAAGCTGTCGTCGCCAGGGCGATGGCCGCTTCTTCGCCACCTCTGTGTCCGTCGTGCGGACCGAGCATGAGGCAATTAAATCCCCACGGAAATTGACCCACTGCGAGGGCTATGGCGTCGCGAGCAATGTAATCAGCGGCGTCTACGTATACCACGTCCTCAGATTTTTCATATCTTTTGTGTAGGGACCTTGGCCCTGGCTGTCGCCGCCTTTGTTATGTACGGGGTGTATGTTTTTCGGTAGCGGTGGTATGTACATGCGATCCCCTATTTCCGCTGGTAGGTCTAGTTTGGCTCGGGGTATCCCTGCGGGAAAAATGCCAAGCGATTTGAGGATCTGTCTTCATGTTAGACTACTGGATAAGTCGCTCCCGCTGTGACAGCCTTTGAGCTTCGATAATCTCGCTGAGGGTATTGTGAAGCCCGAGTGCCTCGAACCGTTCGGTTGGGGCTGTTAACGGGATCCCTATGGCCTGTTTATGAGCCCGCCTTATCCATGGCATTTAGCTCGGCTTCTTCATCGCGTTTCAGGTGCAGGAATGGGGCGACATATTTTACTCTACTAATGACGAAGGCTTGTACCAATCTAACGAGGTTGTGTTCTTTCATCCCGTGGTGTCGATTGGCTATACGTGAGGCCAGGGGAGTTGTTTGGTGTACGCTCTTTTCGAGAGCGAGTATGGTCTCTGAATTGTGTCCGTTGGCCTGGATGCGGAGGCCCAGGACTCGAATACTTGAAACTGTCGGGATGCGTTGGCCTCCGCATGTAAAGAGCTGAATGTCCGGAGGTACTGAGTCTGTCCGGCGTCCCCTGCTAGTCGGGCAATAGAGTAGAAGCGCTGATTTCTCTGGGTAGCAGTTCAGGCCACGAGAGATCACGTAAGTTTCTATTACCTTTATTGCCCTTTGTAGTGTCTTTTATATATCCGCACTGCCACCCGGAACCTACAGCGTGACGTCATCTGCATATAGGCTGTAGTACATGCCGTGACTGTCATCCAGGAGTTCGGGGAGGCCAATCATGGCTACGTTGAACAGAAAAAAACTGCCGAAGATCTAACATTTTACCATCTAATGTAATTGATGTCGCTGTCCAAGGTGTCGCTACGGGGGCACTCATCGACACTGGAGCCACTGTTTCGGTCATAGACGCAAAATTATGCCGCCGTTTAAAGAAAGTGACGACACCACATTCAGGACTGTCACTACGCACCGCTGCCGCAGAACACATTTATCTTTTAGGCGCATGCACCGCACGAGTCGCCACAAGGACGAGACCAACTTCTGCAGTTACTACATCGCTTTCAGTCGTCCTTCGATTCTTCAAAGACATCCCTTGGCCGAGCGTCAACTGTAACCCACCACATCGACACCGGATCCCACTCACCTGTACGGCAGCGACCCTACCGCGTGTCCACCACTGAGCGTCACACCATTGACGGTAAGGTAGACGACATGCTGCAGCTGCGGTGTTATCCGCGCATCAAACAGTCCATTGGGCTTCCCCTGTTTTCCATTGTAAAGAAGAAAGACGGCTCCATCCGCTTCTGTGTTGACTTACGACGTGTAAGCGGGATTACTCGCAAGGATGTCTACCCTTTGCCACGAATAGATGATGCCCTCAACTGCTTGCAGGGAGCTGAATTTTTCTGCTCCCTCGACTTACGCTCAGGATATTGGCAAGTGCCCATGGCAGACGCAGATCGGCCTAAAACGGCGTTCGTTACTCCCGACGGCTTGTACGAATTTAATGTCACGCCGTTCTGTCTACGCAACCCGTCCGCAATATTCGAAAGAATGATGGACAACATTCTTCGTGGCCTGAAGTGGAAGACTTGCTTGTGCTACCTTGACGATGTCGTGGTATTTTCTTGGGATTTCTCGACGCATCTCATTCGCCTAGACCAAATACTGGCGTGCATGTCGGCAGCGGGACTCCAACTAAATTTTTAAAAACGTCACTTTGGTGCTCGGCAGCTGATGATCCTCGGCCATATCGTTAGCAAGGATCAAATCCTTCCCGATCCAGCTAAGCTCCGTACGGTGGCGGAATTTCCCGAAGCCAACCACGCAGAAGGCTCTTCGCAGCTTCTTCGGCCTTTATTCTTATTTCCGCGCTTTATCCGCAATTTTGCATCTATCAGCGACTCCGTTAACTCAACTGCTCGGTGACGACAATGGCCTCTCAGCGTGGCCACCGGCTTGCGACGACGCGTTTGCTACACTAGCTGTCTGTTGACATCTCCGCCGATCTTGAGGCCTTTTGACCCCACGGCCACGATAGAAATCCACACTGACGCCAGCGGCATCGGGTTGGGAGCAGTCCTGGCCCAGAGAAAGCGCGGATTTGATGAATAAGTAGTCGCCTACGCCAATCGCACCCTCAGGAAAGCAGAGACTAACTATTCAGTCACTGAGAAAGAATTTCTATCCATCGTTTAGGCCCTTACGACGTTCAGACATTACCTATATGGCCGCCCATTCGACGTTGTAACGGATCACCATGCGCTTTGCTCAGTTGTCCTCGCTAAAAGATCCAGCAGGTCGTCTTGCGTGGTGGGCTCTTCGTCTGCAGGACTACGATATTCGTGTTGTATATCGCTCAGGACACAAGCACAACGACGTTGATGCCCTTTTGCGTTCTCCTTTGACGTCTGATGCTGACAGCGTCTCCAGCGCAAGCTGCTATGTAGTCCCCCTAGACGCTGACTCCATGCCAACCGAGCAACGCAAAGACCCGTGGATCGCTGCCGTTTAAGACCACCTTCCCGGTGCCACCCCAACTGCAGCGTCTCGCGCACTTCGGCGCCAAGCATCTCACTTTACCATTTATGACAACGTGCTGTATCGACGCAACTATCACTCCGACGGGCGCAAGTAGCTTCTCGTCATTCCTGGCCACTTACGCTCAGAAATATGTGGCTTCTTTCACAGTGAGCCTCACTGCGCCCTCGGCCAGTGTCCTGAAGACCTACCGACGTCTTCGGCTCCGCTACTACTGGCGGGGCATGTACAGCTTTGTGCGCCAGTACGTTCGCTCTCGCACACACTGTCAGTGCCGTGAATCCCCGCTTCAGCATTCGTCTGGCCTCATGCAACGATTATCTTGTCCAATGAGACCATTCGACCGCATCGGAATTGATCTGTATGGGCCTCTCCCATGCACCTCGGCTGGCAACCTCCGGGTCATCGTTGCAGTTGACCAGCTTACGCGGTACGCCGAGACTGCTGCCTTACCCGCTGCTACGGCCCGCGCAAGTTGCGTCCTTCCTTACATATGTACATATATGCAGCAGGATTTGAATTTGTTGTATCTTTTGAATTTGTTGCAGAAACTACGCTTTGCATCTGCGTTTGCACTTCTTCGAGTTCGGAATCATCATCATCAGCCTATCTACGCCCACTGCAGGGCAAAGGCATCTCCCATTATTCTCCAATTACCCCGGTCTTGGGCCAACTGCGACCGATTTATCCCCGCAAACTTCTTGATCTCATCTGCCCGTCTAACTTTCTGCCGCCCCCTGCAACGCTTGCCTTCTCTAGGGATCCACTCTGTTAGCCTTAATGACCAACGGTTGTCTTGCCTTCGCATTACATGCCCTGCCCACGTCCATTTCTTCTTCTTAATTTCTACTTATAAGTACTTAACACCAGTTTGCTCCCTCACCCACTCCGCTCTCTTCTTGTCCCTTAATGTTACACCTATCATCTTCCGCTCCATTACCCGGTGAGTCGTTCTCAATTTAAGTTGATGCCTTTTAGTGAGCCTCCAAGTTTCTGCCCCGTAGGTGAGTACCGGTAAGATGCAGCTGTCATACACTTTCTTCTTCTGGGACAATGGTAGGCTGCTATTCATTATCGGAGAATGTCTGCCGTGTTCACTCCACCCCATTCTGATCCTTTTAATTATCTATGCCTCATGGTTGGGATCCGGGGTCACAACTTGGCCTAAGTAGATATATTGGCTTCGACTTCCCTTGCCTCGCCCCTATCACAAACTGGTGTGCTGTCCCCATGTTATTGATCATTACTTTGGTTTTCTGAAGATTAATTTTCAGGCCCACGGTTCTACTCTGTTCGTCCAGTTCGGAAAGCATGCTTTGCAATTCGTCTCCCGAGTACTTAGCGAGGCAACGCCATCAGAAAACCTGCGGTTACTGAGGTATTTTTCATTATTCCTTACCCCCAACTGTTCTAAATCCAACGTTCTGGATACTTCTTGTAAACATGCTGTGAATAACATTGGAGAGATTGTGTCTCCTTGTCTGACGCCCTTCCTTATAGGTATTTTACTGCTCTCCTTATGGAGGATGATGGTAGCTGTGGACCCATTGTAGATATCCTCTAGTATACTTACATAATGCTCATCTACCCCCTGGTTCCGTAATGCCTGAATAACTGCTAGGGTTTCTACCGGGTCAAATGCTTTCTCATAATCTATGAATGCTTATATAGTGGTTCAGTATACTCAGCGCACTTCTCTATCACCTGATTGATCGTGTGAATATGGTCCATTGTTCAATACCCTTTACGGAACCCTGCTTGTTCTTTAGGTTGACTGAAATCTAAGATTGCAGAAATTCTGTTAGCGATTACCTTGGCAAGTACATTGTAGACGACTGACAGTAGCTGATCGGCCTGTAATTTTTCAAGTCCTTAATGTCACCTTTCTTATAGATTAGGATGATGTTCGCGTTCTTCCAAGATTCCGGTACGCTTGCAGTAATTAGGCATTGCATATACAGGTTTGCCAGTTTTTCCAGTACAATTTCTCCGCCATCCTTCAAGAGGTCTGCTGTTATCTGATCCTCACCAGGTGCTTTGCCCCCTTTCATTTCTTTCAAAGCCTTCCTTACTTCTTCGGTCGTTACTGGTGGGATGTCTATCTCCTCTGAACTACTTTCTCGGTCGTCATTATCCTGGATGTCCCGGCTACTGTACAGATCCCTATAGAACTCCTCGGCCACTGTGACTATTTTGTCCCTATTTGTGATGACATTGCCTTGCTTATCTTTAAGTGCATACATCTGATTTTCCCCCACGCCAAGAAGCCTCTTCACTACTTTCAGGCTACCTCCGTTCTTTACAGCGTATTCGATCCTCTCCATATTATACTTCCGTATGTCGGCTGTCTTGCGCTTATTGATTAACTTAGAAAGCTCCGCTAGTTCTATTCTCTCAGTTGGGGTGGAGATTGTCATGGTTTGGCGTTTCCTAATTAGATCTTTCGTCTCCTGGAAGTTTGCCAGCACCCTGTCCAGCCATCGTGCCCACGACTTCTACTGCACACTCCATGATAATGCGTGTAAGGTTGTCGCTGGCTTCCTGTGTCGTAAGCTCGGCTTCCTCGGTAAGAGCTGAATATCGGTTCTGCAGCACGATCCTGAATTCTTCTACTTTGCGTCTTACTGTTAGCTCATTAATCGGCTTCTTTCGTACTAGGTTGTTGCGGTCCCTCCTCAAATCTAGGCTAATTCGAGATCTTACCATGCGGTGGTCACTGCACTTTACCCTTCCGAGCACTTCCACATCCTTCACTACGCTAGGGTTGTCGCATATGAGGTCTTTTCATTTTATGGTCCCCATTCGGGCTCCTCCACGTCCACTTCCGGCTCTCCCTTTACAGAAGAAGGGGATTCATTATAGCGTAGGTTATTCCAGTTCGGCAACTCACTAGTAGGTGCCCCTTGCTATTTCTGCAGAGCCCAGACCATAAGTTCCCAACTGCCTGTCTCCAGCTGATTCTGCCTACTTTAGCATTGAAGTCCCCATAACTAACGTTATACTGTGGTTTTTACTTGAGCCATGTCCGATTCCCATCTCATAGAAGCGTTCCACTACCTCGTCGTCAGTGGGTGGATGTGGGGCATAGCCCTGTACCCCCTGAGCTTGTACCTCTTCTTGATCCTAATTACAAGACCTCTGCCCTTTCGTAATGCTATGTATTCTTCTGTGTTGCCAGCTATGCTTTTATTGACTAGAAAATCCCACTCCCAGTTCTCTTCTGGCCACTAGACCACGGTAACATAGGACGTGTCCTTTTTCAGCACCGTAAAGGCTTCACCTTCCGCCCTAACCTCACGAACCCTATCACATCCCATTTAATGCCCTTTAATTCCTCGACCAACACCTCTAGACTCGCTTCTACTAGATAAGGTTCTCGTGTTAAACGTTGCCAGGTTGAGATTCCAATGGCGGCCTGTCCGGGTCCAGGGATTCTTAGCACCCTCTGCTACGTCACAGGTCTGACCGCCGCCGTGGTCAGTTGCTTCGTAGCCACTGGACATTGACGGGCCGTGGGTTAAATGGCGTATTCATTCATGGGAGGTTGTATTCATTCATGGGAGTTCGGAAAGCTAACCATTAATTCTATGATACCGCGCATGTCATTCATAAAACAGCACGCCCAGTGTACCATAGCATTCCTTTCGGCCTTACGTTTACACATTTTCTCTTCCGCGTTGTTTCAAGTGTTCACTACAGCCTGCGTGGTTTTCTTGCACACTTCACGGGGCAATTAAGATTGTAGTGTTTTTGAATGATTCAAAGGAGTTTAAAAAGAAAAGCAAGCCTTGTACAAATTCCGGCACACGCCAAATATTACGCATGTACTATTATGCAGACGCAAACACTGTAGTGTAAATACGGAAAGCAATAATTTTCAGGTTCATTGAACGAACAGTAATGTCTCTTTACTTGTTCTCTAGCTTGGGCCATAACTGATGGCCAACGCAATGGCAATGTGCGTAAAGTTCTGACAAGCGCGTTAGGAATATCATTTTAAGTTTGGCGTGCATGGTTGGTGTGATATTTGTATCAGTCTTGCCAATATTTTAGTAACTGTACATATACTTACTGTGTTTCATGTGATCCACCACCTGGAATATATGGTCGATAGTAATTGCAGGGGTTGCCAAGTATTTTGTGGAATTATGCGGCATGTGATGAAAGACTTCCCACATTACCTAAACGTTCCAAAGTGTTACCAGTATAAGCATGTTACCAAATTGGCCGCGAACTACTCATTTTGCTGCACATTTTGTCGTCGTCTTCTGCCACAGGCACGTAAGTGCCTTTTCTCTCCCCCACATCCCTCTCACGAAATTCGTCTTCATTTTTTCTCGATCGTCCCCCATAAACTCAGTGGAGGTTCCATTAAGTAAATTCACTTTCCCGCGTTGCACGGCTCCCGCGCCACCTCTTGGAACCTTTTGCAACTGTAGTACCTGGAATGTCGCCGCGATCTTATTTGTATATTTGGTTCAAAATATTGCTTTCGACGCGTTTTTTTTTTATTTGCAGTCGCAAATACTGAGCGCACAACTATTCTCAATTAAAACAACACTGCCTAGTACCAGTTATGTATTCATTTCTGGAAAACAAGTATTGAGATTTGTGCCAGACTTGGGGGGTTTGGAAAGGTTTCCGCATATGAACTTCTCGTTCACGAATTATTTTCTCTGTTGGCGTGATACTGAACGGAGGTACGGAAAAACATACAAAGAGTAAAAGTTTCGTGTTTAAGTAGCCTAGAAATCGCTATGGTCTAAAATCTGGCTACTCTTTGTCTGGATATTTCTACACCACGTACAAAATAGTCGAGACAAATACTTTTCGCGTCGGTAAATAGGAGAAGCTGGCACCAGGCTTTCTAATTTCCAGGTGCAGCTTTGCAAATGTCTCCTCGGCATGCCTCCCTTCGCACTCGTCCGCCACAGCCCCCACAATGGCAAATACCTGGAGCAGATAGGAACGTTCACTTGCTTGCGTCTGTAAACTTTTCTTCAGTACAGCCTCGAAAATTACCTTAAGGACTTTCTTGCGTCTGTTGCCACAAATGCCTGCGAGGCCTTGGACAGACAATGGAGTGATTTGTAAACACTGTCTGACTATTTCTGTACATGAAATAACTCTGTTGTTTTAGGCCCCTCTTCGACCACTCTGGGTGACTTTACGCGAATTTAATGACTTGAAGGACTATTTGAAACCACAGCTTTCCTCTCTTCATTGAGTTCTTCCATTTGGGGGCGTTCCTGTCGCGAGCAAACGGGTTTCACATTGGCGTGGCGGCACCAACTGCGAGGATTACAGAGCCACCGACAAAGTCTAGAAGATGACGGCGGTGATCGCAAAGACGTTGTGTAGTAAAAAATGCGCCCTGAAAGTATTTCCGCCCTGACTAATGTGGCCCTATTTTGTTTGTTTCTAAAATTTATTGAGCTTAGTAAGGTCCATGATGGTAAAATAACGCCACGATAGTGCATAAGCGATGGTATAGCGGAGGTATGCCGCGATAGTATCGCTTATGCCGCGCCTCGCTGACCTCTCTGCAGCTAAGTTGTAAGCTGCATAAGCCTGCGAAATTTGTATGCTTGTTGAAAACACGATGTCATTTAAGAAAGGAGGAGGGTTAGTGGAGCTTTTTCAGTCGATAAGGATTGCAAGCAGTGCAAGGAAAGAGACACGACGGGTACTTTTCAGCGCCTCCGACAGCTGCTCATTCTCGCGATAGCAGTGATGGGACACGGGTTGCCCGAAGGGGCAGTGCCGACAATCTCCCGACTGCGGCCTTTTCGTGACAGTGCCACTTAAGACACAGAGACGAGTTCGGCTGGCTCCGAAGACGTGGGCTTCGCCTCGCAGCAGAGCTCGCCGACTGCGGGTACGGCATTCAACCCCTGCAGCGTACTCCTCGAGTCCGCATTTGGCTCTGACTGGTGGAACATTTTCTCGCCCTGAGCCGCGCTGGGAGGCTTATCCCGCCACCTTTCTAGTCGGAAACGTTGTAGAGGGGCGGCATGTCGATTTTTGAAGTATCGGAGGCCGCAACCAAGGATAATGTCAGATGCCAAGCAGGCTGTCGCGGGGAACAGGAGCAGACACTGATGTCTGCAGCACTAACAAAACCTCAAGGACTGCATTCTGCACATGAGCTTGTTGCATAGGTAGGTAAATTACATTACAAAAATACATTAACGTAACTGGAACTGCGTACACATCTCTTTTGAAGTTTGTACATTGCCCAATCGGATTACAAGTATTTTGGGATAAATTTTACGCCCCTCCTTAGTCTCCTATACAGCTTGCAGCCACCACAGATACTGCACGGGGTTTCTTTTCTCCGCTTTTATAAATAGATACTGCTTTAGTGTTAGAACACATCATGAAAAGTGTGTTTGGAGTATAGGAAATGTAAAAAGAAGATTGACAAACTCACTTCGGGGCTCTTTTAGGTTAAATTGGTAACGTCACGTGAGCTATACTCAGCTGACTACACGGCAAACCTGCATTTCGTATCCTCGCTTTGATTTTTAAGAGCAGCGCTTTTTAAGCTTTTAATTTCCCGGTGGAACGGTACCAGAAAACTGAGCCCAGCCGAGCGGTCGTGAGATTGCGCCTCACGAGGGGCGCCCGGCGTCGTCCGGGCTTGAGCGTGGGATTGCGGAACGCAAAAAAAAATATAAAAAAATACCGAGCGTGCCTTATCTTGCGCCTCGTTAGGAGCGCCAGGCGTCGACCAGCTAGACATTCGAGAACACTATGCCCAGCGTTTGTGGCGTGATCTTTCGCGTGCAGTTCTCGCCAGTTCACGTGCGTTGGCTCCTTAAATGGGGAGCACAAAAGCCGAGTTCGCGAAGCAGGGTGCCGCGGGTTCTAGCGCGTGCTAAAGCGGTCGAACGCGTCCTTGCGAGTGAAATACGGCTGCGGACGAACCCACCCGGGCATGCTAGTCATGAGAACTTTCAATGCAAGTGCTAAAATCCGTGTGAGGTGGAACAGCCGAGTCTCCGACGAAGGGAGAGCGGCCGCCAGCTCTGTCGTTTCCACCAGATTTGCACGACTAGAGAAAGCTGCTCAATTTGTTTGCGCCCGCGACTTGAAATCACAGCGCCGTGAGGAAAAAAGCAAACCAGTAAGGGGAAAGCTTCGGGATAAATCAGTTGGCGGCGAAAGATGCATCATAGGTAGGCTGGCTCCTTTTCGTTTTTTTTTTATCATGGGGGAGGGGATGCCAATTTTTGGGTGCCAAGGATGGGTGCCCAATTTTTAAACTGGTAATCGGGAAGAAATCTGGGATTGTTGTAATTGCAGTACGAAATTCGACTATTTTGGTGTAAATCTACACATGTGCTATATAATACACTAAGTTTATTTTTTAAGAAAGTGTCACGAGATTATCTAATGCGTTAGAATTGGTGTTTCTTTCAAGGCTGGTAATCAGGGGACGTCAGAATTTTCTCGCAAATGCTCTCCGAAATTTGCAGTTTGTGTCGAAAGAAATCAGCAATGACGGCAGTAACGAGCATGGACAACTTCTAAGAAATGGAACATTTTATTCACAAACAGCTGGCTCTCTATTTTTTACGCGTCCTTGTTTGCATACATTATCATCTGCATGTGAAACATGTTGCTCTCTACTCGATACCTGTCCGATCGCTCAACGCATCTCAGTTGGGAGGACGTTTTCGCGACATCACCGCTTCTGTTAGATAGGCACGCCAATGTCAGTGCAGCATTTGCCAGCCTTGGGTAGCGAGCGGTATTGTCATACCAACACTCAATGATGTCAAAACTGTGCGAAGGAAAGTTTGACGTTCCACCCAAATGCAGCCGTACGGCTACAAAGGAAAGCTATACAGCTTTCTCAGAAACTTTGCAGTTGAAGAAAAATTCGTCCTGGTCCAGGATTCGAACCCGGGACCAGGACGAATTTTTCTTCAACTGCGAAGTTTCTGAGAAAGCTGTATAGCTTTCCTTTGTAGCCGTACGGCTGCATTTGGGTGGAACGTCAAACTTTCCTTCGCAGAAACTTACTCCACCTTGGGGATTTCCCTAAATTTGGTCAATGTCAAAACTGTGCTTGCGGGGATTGCTTCGAGCAAGTACCCGCTGGGAACGCCGCACCGTCAGCCCACAATTGTGCAGATCTATCCATTCAGGGAAAAAAACGGCTTTAACACGATTCTGCAGAAAGAAGTTAGTGGCGGTAAAATCGGGTGAAATCGGATTTTATCCAAAAACGAACAACCCTAATTGTGGGGTGCCTAGAATGGCATAAGGTATACGATGCTGGATCAGTATGAATAAAGGTGGATTAGGTATATCTGGTTGGGTTTGGGAAGCTTAGGGTGGAATAGAATAGATTAGGAGTATCAAGGTAGATTAGCGAGCATTGGGATAAATGAAACTAAATTAGGGAAATATACAAAATGTAAATGATGGTGACGGCGACACTCGTAGATTGACATGACTGGGTATAGTGAGATAAATAAATGTATTAAGAAAGAAAGTGGTAAAACAAGTGGATAAAAGGTTAATTAAGGATGCTTTACGAAGATATTGTGAGAGTTTGTTAATGGTATATATGGAGGAATAAAATTGATTACCATATATTAATGTGGAAAATGCTAGAATAATGGGGTTTTGGCGGTCAAAGTTGAAATAGTAAGTAGATTAAGATGGATGTGGATAGATTAAGGCGCAATAGCTTAGATTAGGGTTGTTTAAGAGGCGCTAACGATCACTTGTGATAGAATAAAAAAAATCAGTTGACTTAAGGCACGTAAAGGCTGATAGGGATAAATTTAGATGAATTTAAATGATTGTGGCTGTTTTTATTGCACAAAGTGAATTAAGGGAGGCTAAGGTAGACAAAGTGGGATCTACGTTAGTTTAATTTGGGGTCTGCCAAAGTGGGATCAACCAAAGTTTAATTGCCGTTCGCATGATTACGCATGCCAGACAGTCTGCACCGCCGCAAAGCTCCTCCCTTCTGTGACGTGCCTTCTGTGTACGGTGTTTAGTTCGACAAAGGGGTGGAGGCACAGAAAAAAAGTGATAACTGGCACCCATTCATTCTTGGCTGGCATTATCGCAATCTTCAGTACTCGGGACCGCTATCGAAACACAGAAAAAAAGGGAAAAGCTATGCGCCGGTCTTGACTTCAGGCATGCGTAATCATGCGAACGGCAATTAACCTTCGCCGTTTCATATCTCGGACTACGGATGCGCTAGAAGAATTCTGCCAATTGAAACTGCGTAGAAACACGATTGCGTCTAACTTTCCAATACAAACATGTCTGGTAACTGCAGCCACTAAAAGTTAATTAATCAAGTTTAGTTAATTAAGCCACCTCCATCAATAATTACCTCCTAATTATGTGTCCCCCTGAGAGCGTAACCACACTGTAGAGGTGGTCTTCGCGTAAATCTAAGCGCCTATTTTTTAAAAACCTGTCTTCTTAACTTTGATCACCCTGTATATGCCACACACAACACGGATTCTTCGGTAAACTTAAGTCTGCTGACGTTTTTTAAATGCGAAAGCGTTATGGCTTTCACCGGCAATACTTTAGGGCGCCATCGCTCGTGTTTGATGCTGGTTCCGCGAGGCTACCGTACTACCAATTCGAAGATCCTCAGTTAAGAGTTCAAAACAATGTTTCAGATTGCGAAATGCCCATTCAATAGAATACTTGCCAGTGTGACTTTGAAACTGCCCTCAAGAGCTCATGGAGCAATCTTCAATCATCTTCTTGTTCAGGCACTCAATTTACAGCCGTAGAATTACCGCACACTGGTTATTGAGATAGGACAGTAAAAATGACAGCTACCGATGGGAGCTTTTGCACAGATGCCATAGTGTCTTTGCATTCAAACCACGTAAGCAGATATAAGTGCTTCGAGTTGTGCTTCTGTCGATGCACTCGCACATGTACATTCCCGATCTCGACACAGGCTGTTTAACCCAGAAACATGACACAACCAAGCATTTACCAAAAACGTGTCTGTCTGGCGGAAATCCTCCGTGTCGTGTGGTAAAATCTTCGACGAAGGTTGCGCCGTCCAGTAAGTAGATCCAGGTGTGGTAGTTCCTGAAGCAGCTAAATATTTGAAATTGGATCATTATTACAGGGACGCTGAAGCGATTTATAAACACTGAGGGATTACGCGCGAAAGTTAGTCCATAGACCAAGCCCATGTTTGGGCCCTGGTCTGTGTGTCTAGGGGAATTTAATTTGTAGAAACATCAGTTCAAGAGTGCTGCCTTCCTCTCTGCATCCTTCTTCCAGATTTCCTACGACATTGCCTTCTCGGCAATGGTCTAATTAGTGTCGCATCATGGCAGCGATGGGAACAGCCATAGTTGATGTTACCGAACCGGCCGAACCGCTTCCGTTCACTGACTAGCCAGAGTCACTGTTAATTATTAACAATGACTCCGCCTAGTAAGTGAGCGGAAGCGGTTTGTCCGGTTGGGTAAAATCAAGACGGACTGATCAGTTTACAGTTGTTAAACGATACCAACGAAAATTGCCGTACTGGATGGGAGCAGTCTGTCTTGATTTTTACCCAACCGGCCAAACCGCTTGCGCCCACTGACTCCCCGGAGTCATTATTAATAATTACTAGTGACTCTGGCTAGTCAGTGAACGGAAGCGGTTCGGCCGGTTGAGTAAAATCAACTGTGACTGCTCCCATTGCCGCCATTAGCGACACTAATTAGACCGTTGCCTCCTTATCCTTTCTATTTAGCCCAAGGATTTTTTTTAACCTCCTTGGTTTTGCGACTGCGCCTACTGCGCGGCTCGCCGCAGTTCGTCCGCTCAATTAAAACTGAGCCCGGGCAAGATTTGTCCATGCCCAAATGAATGTGTTTTTATTTTGTTAGTCCATAAACTGCACCAAGTTCAGTAAAATCGGCGAATTAAAAGTAGCTCCAAACTACCGCGCATGCAATACGTATGTTAGCTTCCGACGCTGCGCTGATTACGCTTTACTGCAGCTGAAAGCAGAATATGCCAGTTCGACTGGTGCGCTAGTAGAAAAACTAAGGCCACTTAAAGGCAGAAAAAAGTCAGCGAAGTTAAAACACGTAGTAATGACTCAATTTCAACTGAACGCTTTGTTGTAAACCGTTTAACCAAGGTACGAAAGGCACGTTTTTGCGGGGTAAATAGCAGAATGAGCTGCACCACACATTTGCAATTAGTTTTTCTTCCTGAAAGAAAGCATCCGCTGATAAAATATTCGTGACTGCTGGGAGGAAACGTACTTCACAAGCGTGATACAAGAAATGCTCAGCTTAGCTACTCGTAACGCTGAATTCCAAGAAATAAGCAGCAAATTGCACGTTGGGGTAACCGTTTGAGAACTGACTGTATCGTATTTCTCCGAGGTCTGATACGTTATTGTAGCTCAGACAGTGAGGATAGAGTGCCTTACAACATAGTCATGGCGCTGGGCCTCCACAGGATATGGTGCTCGAAGAGAGCAAGGCTGAACAGTGGCGTTAATGCGCGATTTGGAAGACAGAACTTCAAAGGTAGCATGTGGCGATTCGTTGAAGTTATTAAATCGCAAGAAGTATTGCCCGATTGTCTACCACAAAAATAGAGCAGCTGACCGCTATGAGTTCACTCAGATTCAAAACGTCAGCCATATTGGCTGGCAACCTGCCATTTATATGCGTGCAATTTTGCAGTGCTCAATTGTAATGTATTTTACATTGTATATGCCAGACAATTAAATATTTTTTTCGCTCAGTAATCTGGAGCCGTAGAAGAATGTTGTCGCACTGTGCGGGTGGGAATCTGGGCAGGGTTTTTTCATTGCCAATTACCGGTCTCTTGTACATGCACATTTTGGGACCCGGTTTTCAGTACAAAGCGGAGGCAGCTGAGCTCTGAAGGTGCAAGAGGAACTCCTCCCAATTAAGAGTGTCGGCTCACTTTGGGTAGTTTAAGCACTGGCTACGCCTCGGCTCGTACTTCGTTCCTGCATGGAGCGATACTTGCTCGCTAGAATCGGTGATGTGTGGTTCCTCTCGCTCGTTTATGATGCGCAAGGGAAGAGCGGGAAATGGCGATTCCGAAAGTAGCCGCTAATGCGGTTAATTGATCACGATAAGTGTGTTTAGAGAACGCCCAAAGTTTCACCGCGAACATTACTGTTGAGACAGACGTCCCAGAACCGGCAAAACGGAAACACAGTTCAAACAACTCGTTGTTCTGAAAGTTCAAAAATAAACCACAGTTGCAGCGAGTTTACATGCAAACAGCCCGCTCATGCCGAAATTGTGCAGACGAGGGAGAAATTGGCTTCTTACTGACTTACTGAAACGACTTCAATGAGGAGGAAAGCGTGAAACCGTAACTGCAATTTGCCTTCGGGCAACGAAACTGGTATGCATTGTTTGTTTATCAAGGTTCCACGGTTATAAGCGCACACACAACACAATTTATTCAGTGCCGTATGCAGCCAAGCATTTCTTTTCGTGGCAGTGGTGTTATACGACAGCACGGAAATTTGTTGACAAAAAAAAAATGGTTAATAAAGGAAAGGAGAGCTTTGCATGATGACTGGGCAATATTTTCTCGAGATGTGCACGTGATGTTTGCGACACATTGCAAACACTTACCTATGGAACGTGTGTCGGTGTCGCGCACCATCTCGTCCAGCTGACCAATTCCAGGAACAAAATTAGGCCGAGCGTTGGCCCTACCGTCGCACCAAATTTGGCACCAAGTGTTGTCTAAGGTCGGTGGCGCGAATCGAGTGACCGGCTCGAGAAAACTGTCGAGCACGGGAAGCCGCCATGTTGATAGCCTTACTCGCGCTGAGTCTCCACCGCTCGGCGACGCCTCTGCTCTCCACTTCGCTCTAAGGGGGCAAGCTCTTTGTGCTCTTCGAGTAATGTGGCCTACAATACATGTGTTTAGGTTGGGACCAGAAGAAATTTCGAATAAAGCGATATTTCGAGTAAAGCGAGTTCGTTATAAGCAGGGATTACTGTAGATATTTAGAAAAACCGCATGCTGACACAGCCCGGTGAAGTGACTCTCATAATACCGACATTTCATTTACATAGTGTCATCTGTTAGTTCACAGTGTAGTCGTAAACAATTTAATATATTCGTTCTGGCATTACGTGGGCCATTTACGAGTCGCATAAATTGCCTTGGAGTCACAGAAAAATAGGTGTATTAGTCGGCCGCAATAGAGAGGGTTTGTAAAAGATGTAGGCTGCAGAATGCGGCTCTTGGTCGTATTTATTGCAACCATGAGTAATGGCCGTGGCACTTTTATAACGAATAACATCAAACACCCGTTTCTAATCTGTTGTAGCCGCGTCACGTATTGACCGGCTGATGCATGTCCGGCAGGAGTAAAACTCCCATGTTATTAACTGCGCAAATTCGGAATACTCATTCGCAAGCTACCAGCAGTCTTGTTTTGTTTCTTGATCTCGTTTAGGCGGCACCCCGGTCAACCCTGTTATTTTCCGTTTATTCCTTTATTTTCTCCTTGAAACCACATTATACCGGGACCACTTTTTGAAGACGGTAATGTTTGCTATGCTACCTAAGCATGGAAGCGTTCCTTCTCCCTTTAATTTAAAAATACTTCTTCGAATGGTTTTTAAGATTACAAAGGACTTGCTCGCGGGGTCAGGATTGCACGGTAAAGCTTTAACCTATCCTTCTTGCACGCGCCGCCATACTGGAACTTCAGGAAACAGAATTCTTCTGTACGACGTCTCTGGGGCTCGCTTCGACTGGAGAGAAACAAATGTCGTGCAATGTCTTCCCGCAGACTTACCGACGCGAACACGCGTCACTACGCTTTCCACATGAAAACGACACGTGAGGCCGCGACGGCGAGTTATCCCTTTACAAGCAGTGAAAAACAAGTGCTCAGGGTCTCATTTCGTTTTTCCTTCTCTGACCAGTGCGCGTGGGAGAGGAAACGCACTTAGGGAAAGTGGTTGTTCAGCACGTTACGCCGACCCTGGTTTATCTGCAAGGTTGAAGCTGACCGATCAAATCCGCAGGCATGCACGCATTGTGAACAAATAATTTAAATTTCCGTGCGAGCCGTTCAGCGCCAGAGTTCGCTACAGTTGCTCAACGTAGCAAGCCTTACTGTGCCCAGGGCGTACCTCCATTACAATCTGTCGCAAAGAAGGAATATCTAGGGCGTGAATAGGTTACAGGCAATCGCAAAGGCAGGTATGTTCTGTCTCTTATTGGCGTCCATTCTAACTCATTGCACAAGTTTTTAAATGACAAAAAAGACCTTTTACCATAGTTGCTGGCTGTTGGAAATTCTTTGTCCTCGTACGGAAGGTAGCCTACTTCGCCCGCCAGTCCTGCTTCTGCCGCTGTAGGTCCTGATGGAGGAGAATTATTTTAATGCGAGAAATAAATCCGCACCCGCCATATGAATAGGCTTGCCGGCAGATCCGGCCTTGTTAAACGGGGATGGGGAAAAGTGCGAAACATCTTTAAAGGGGCCGTGAAAATAAATGGTAACTTGTCCAAGTTTGACGGAACTCGCGTTTGGTATGTGACTCAGCTCTATTACATCTACGAAAAAAAAAAACGCAGCAGCATTTTAAATTTTCGTTCAAAAATGGCTTATGGGCAGGAGTGACATTACATGATCCAACTCTAATAAGACGCAATCAGTGCCCTAAATGGGCTTTAGCATTCAAGTGAGCAAATGGAAGGGGAGTATAGGCCCCGCTACAATCCTGCCGGCCGTTTTATTGCAGGTGGCTTAGGTGGGCGGCAGGCGAAAGTACCACCAAAATAATGAGACGTCATTGAAGATTCTGAGTCGCCACTTCCTGTAGTGTATCCCCACTAGATGTTGCTGCTCGAGAGCTTACATTCTGAACAGGCCCTTAGCGTCGAAACCTCCCATGGTCCCTTTCAGCTCTAGACAGTCTCTTCACCTTCCGTGACATTAGGGCGGATTACCGGCTGTCACGCACCAATCTCCCTTCTGCCCACAGCGATTTATTACGCCGAATAATGGCTATGGTGACTTGTGCAAACCCATATCCTCCCTTTTCGCTACCTCCTGCACCATATGTTTCATTCCAGCTGCCCCTCCCCCGATTTACTTGCTTGTGGAGCGGTCAAAACGCTCAAACGTCTCCTCTCGAGCTCTGCCCACGATGGGGGCAATGGGCCGAGGCACTGGGCAGCTCTGACCTGGCTATCAAACGCGAAGTCACAGCGTGAGCGGCTACGGTCACCGGTACGCCTGTCACCATGCTCCCCTAAGGGGCCATTAAAGTCTCAATAAACGATTTGTCTCTCTCTCGCTCTCTATTTTTTCTCTCTCTAATGTTCATGTTAGGTTTGAGGTTTGCCATAGAATTGGCATCACTGTTTTCGAGAAGCAGCAGTCGCTCTAAGGAAATGACTTGCATGTTATCTCCATGAACCCTTTAAGGGGCGGGTATCCACTCTTGAAATCGTCAACATCAGCCTGCTCAGTTCCGCCGCAGGACGAAAACTCCCTCCCTTTGATCTCCAACCGCTCCTGTCCTGCGCCACTCGAGTCCACAGTTAAACCCCGAAGTTGCGTATTTCATCCCTCAATTCTAGACCCATTTCTTGGTATCCGCTCTGGTGGACTAAATAATTGCCCACCGGTTGATTGATTGATTGCGGGGTTTAACGCGCCCACGCAACGCAGGCGATGAGGCGCGCCGTAGTGGAGGACTCCGGATTAATTTTTACCACCTGGGTATCTTTAACGTGCGCCGAAATCGATAACAGAATTTCTGCAACCTTAGATTTCAGTCAGCCTAAAGAACAAGCAGGGTTCCGTAAAGGTTATTCAACAATGAACCATATTCACACGATCAATCAGGTGATAGAGAAGTGCGCAGAGTATACCGAACCCCTATATATAGCTTTCATAGATTATGAGAAAGCATTTGACTCGGTCGAAACCCTAGCAGTCATCCAGGCAGTACAGAACCAGGGGGTAGATGAGCATTATGTAAGAATACTAGAGGATATCTACAGTGGGTCCACAGCTACCATCATCCTCCATAAGGAGAGCAGTAAAATACCTATAAGGAAGGGCGTCAGACAAGGAGGTTATTCACAGCATGTTTACAAGAAGTATTCGGAACGTTGGATTGAGAACAGGTGGGGGTAAGGAATAATGAAAAATACCTCAGTAACCGCAGGTTTTCTGATGGCGTTGCCTCGCTAAATAACTCGGGGGACTAATTGCAAAGCATGCTTTCCGAACTGGACGAACAGAGTAGAACCGTGGGCCTGAAAATTAATATGCAGAAAACCAAAGTAATGATCAATAACCTGGGGACAGCACAGCAGTTTGGGATAGGGGGCGAGGCAGTGGAAGTCGTAAGCCAATATATCTAGTTAGGCCAAGTTGTGACCCCGGATCCCAACCATGAGGCAGAGATAATTAGAAGGATCAGAATGGGGTGGAGTGCGTACGGCAGACATTCTCAGATAATGAATAGCAGCCTACCATTGTCCCTGAAGAAGAAAGTGTATGACAGCTGCATCTTACCGGTACTCACCAACGGGGCAGAAATTTAGAGGCTCACTAACAGGGTTCAACTTAAATTAAGAACGACTCAGCGGGCAATGGAGCGGAAGATGATAGGTGTAACGTTAAGGGACAAGAAGAGAGTGGAGTGGGTCAGGGAACAAACGCGAGTTAAGGACATATTAGTAGAGATTAAGAAGAAGAAATGGACGTGGGCAGGGCATGTAATGCGAAGGCAAGATAACCGTTGGTCATTAAGGCTAACCGAGTGGATCCCTAGAGAAGGCAAGCGTTGCAGGGGGCGGCAGAAAGTTAAATGGGCAGATGAGATCAAGAAGTTTCCGGGGTAAATTGGTCACAGTTGGCACAGGACCGGGGTAATTGGAGAATAATGGGAGAGGCCTTTGCCCTGCAGATGGGCGTAGATAGGCTGGTGATGATGATGATGAAATCTCGTACACACGGGCGTTTTTGCTTTTCGCCGCCATCAGAAAAGTGCCCGCCGCGGCCGGGAATCAAACCCGCGACCTTGTGCTCAGCAGCGCAACGCCTTAGCCACTGAGCCACCGCGGCGGGTAATTGCCCTCCGGCTGTCGGTTCGTCTCACTACATGGCGAGCCCAAGTCCATTTCTTTTGCTTTATTTCAACTATGATATCGTCAACTCTAGTTTGTAGTATGATCCAGGTAGCTCGTTTCCCGTCCCTGAGTGTCATTCCTAACATTATTCGTTGCATGGCGCACTGAGCTGGCCTAAATTTGCTTTGTAGTTGTTTTGTAGGGCGCCAAGATTCAACTCCGTCTGTCACGATGGGCAATATGCACTGGTTGCAGGTTTTTCTTTTGAGTGACAGAGGTAGTTTACTTTTCATTATTGGGGAGTGCTTGCCGCGTGCTCGCCAGCCCATAACTATTTTGTGCGGGATTCCTTCTCGTGGTTGGCACAGCACTATAGGTCCGGGGTGGTTATGTTCGCTTAATTGTTCTTGCGTTTCGTTGCTTAATCAGGAGTAGATGTTCTTGGCATTCTTGTTTTTCATTAATGAAGATTTATTCATATTTATTTTCCCACGGCCCTGCTTTCTGATTGTAGTTCCTCAATCATTGTTTGCATGTGTTCTGCAGTCTCACTCAGCAAGACTATGTCGTCCGCAAACCTCAAATGGCTCAAATACTCCCCGTTTGTCCTTACTCCTACGTTTTCCCAGTGGAGCTTTCTAAATACCACCTCCAGACATAGTGTGTTTTGGTAAAGGTATATCCCTGTCTTACTCCCTTTCAGTTAGAAAATTTGTGTCCTTGCTTTTTATGGTTATCCTGGCCGTGCATCCCTTATCTATGTCTTCTAGAAGTCTTATGTAGGTTTCCTCTATTCCCTGGTCTTTTAGTGCTTCTAAAGCGGCTGCGGGGGGTACGGAACCAAACGTTTCTTGTAACCTGTAGATGCAATGAGAAGGTGTTTAGTGTACTCTGCGGATTTTTCAATCACTTGGTTGACGACATGAATGTGATCAATGATGAGTACCCTTTCCCAAACCCAGCCTGCTTACTGGGCTGATGGTAATCCAGGCTGTCACCTATGCGGCTAACTATAACTTTGTTAAACAGCTTCAACTACTGAGCGTAGGCTTAAGGGTATAATTTCTGAAGTCCTTGGCACTCTTGAAACAGCCTCTTAAATGTGGCGCAAGAGCTACAAGCATGGGTCGGTTTTACGAGCTGCGTCACATTTGCAGTCGGGGCACGGAGTAATACGGGGCAATATTTCACTTCTACATCGCTTGTCTTACGCTAGTTACATGAAGTTATCGAAATGCACATTTGTATCGTATCAGTACGGAGTTGGGAATGGTAATCGAAATGGCCAGGTGAGCACTTAAAACGGTATCGGCCAGTGACTAGGACAGCTACGTCAGGAGCTCACGGCGAACTGTTGGATGCTCATTTCCGTCCGAAGTCAACAAACGCATGCACAAATACCGCGTGCTTAGTGTGATTGGACAGTGAAGGTGATAACTGCTGGCATAGGCTTGCGCCACCAATTCCTTATGATATATAGTTTTACCCACTAAACCACTTAGGCACACTTAAGTGCTCGTTTTTTTGTTGTTGTTGTTGTTGTTGTTCAGGCACTCTAAAATCCCAATAGTGGCTAGCCGTGCAAGTTCTTCATTATAAACGTAAGAAAACGAAACGTTTACCATATGTGCTGAACGTCGCAAATCCTTTTGCATCCTGTGCAGGCTGGAATTCTTGGCCTACCACTCCGGTTGTTGTAGGTGTAATTCCTGAAATAGCAAAATTACGAGCATTATTCAACTATCGCCATCGCCACACGTTTTCTGCCACATTTGGCCTTGTTCCGAAAGGAGGAGAATAACCAGGGTGTCCAAGCGGAACCGAACCGAAAACTGGAACCGAAGCAGAATTTTTTCCCGTAACCGTAACCCAGCCGAAACGGTATTTTTTCTGCAATTCTGAAACTGACCCCGAACCGGAACGAGTCGAAGGATCCGATACTAACAGGTTCCGGGAACGGTTAGAATGAATTGAAAAATATCGAGTCGGTCAGACCAACATCGATATTTTGGGTGTCCTTAGTATTTGCAAATTGCGCGGCGATACCCTTTTCAAGCAATGACAATTTACGTGCACCAAAAAATCCGGAAAGTTTCGCGGATTTGCAAATTTTGCGGCGATCCCCTTTTCAACCAATGAGATAATTTACTTCAATCGAAAAACCTGGAATTTTTCCAGGGATGACAACCTAAATGCTATACAATGGCCTTCTTTATGCACGTATTGAGCTGCAATGATGCTTCTAGCGGAAAATTGACACCTTGCATTAAAATTAGTAAAACTTTTCTTGATGCATATATTGTATTCATCGAAGAGTTCTCGAAAGAAGTATTTTTATGAAGTAAGACAAGGAACCAACTAAACGGAAAGAAAAAAATGGCCGTGTATCTGCTCCTTGCGTTGCAAATGTCGCGAAACACGATAGTTGACTGACGCCCCTTCCAAGTAAATACCTCCTTTTTTTTTTGCTCACGTCTCCTGCTGTTCCTCTCCCGTCTAGTTCTTCCCGAGATAACACCACGCTAGAGGTTTGCTCAATTTAGTCAAATTAAAAATACCTATTTTCATTGCTCCAGGTCGGGTGCCTCAATGACAGCGCTGCCGTACGGCGGAAACGCGTGTGAATCGAGGCACCCTATGCCACGGTTATAGAACCACGTTGTCCTATTACCCGAGCGTTCCAAGCGGAACGCGGAACCAGAACCTTTTGTTACTGTTGCCCTTTGTTTTTTTAAACGCCCCCAGGAGCAATAGCTGCGCGGGCAACAGCAGGCGACGGAGTGTAATTTGTTTCTGCGGTTGATGTAGTAAACCAGCATCCCTGATCTTGCCAATATCATGGCTGTGACCCTTCAGGCAACCGCCTTAGCATTACGCCTCCTGGCTGATGGGAACTTCTAACAAAAGTACGAAATGCGCGTCAAGTGGGCAAGACGTAGCGGCACGCGCCTTTGGAACGCCCGACTGCCCACTGCAACAGAAGGTGAATGGCAGTCGTACGTAATGGAGTGGCAGTACGCACTGCTTCACATTTGCATCCAAGCAGTACAATACTCTGTCAAAATAGGTTTGAAAATGGGGCGCAAGAGCAGTGTCAATAAATGCGCCACTTCACCACTACTTTACCCCTATGCCGTGCCCAACACGGCTTTTTGCGTACTCTTAGGGTGCTTTCAATGCGACAGCACTATGGCTTTTGTTACATGCTGGTTCCATGGAGCTACTATGTTAGAGACTCACACTACACGGACTCATTTCCTAAAAGAAAACTAACATGCCAGACTTTTGCTCAAGCTGTCATGTGAATCTGCAACTTCCAAGATCCCAATTTATTCAGTGCCGTATCCAGAATTTCTTTTCGTGGGTGTTACACGCCAGCACCAAAAACATAAAGGAAAGGAGGCTGCACGCAAAAACTATCAGTTATTTTACAAGGAGAGCTGTTTAGGCCGAGCATTGTTAGTCCGTCGCCCCGAACCGTACCGAAGTGTGAGCAAAAGTGGCGAGGAGAAAAGGAGCTCAAGAGAAGGTGTGGGAAGAGCGTGGCTGAATGCAAAATGTGGATAGGGAGGTCCCGGGAATCGAACCCGGGATCTTTATGCCGTGCAACCGGCAACCTAAACACTGGGCTACCCCAAAGGCCGAGGGGTACGGGCTTAGCTGCGGCGGGGACAACAACGTGGGAAGCCGATTAAAAAAAAAATTACCGCACCTTCCCGCGAGGGGAACCCTTTGGAGATGCGACGCATCTTGGGGGTTCACTTGGTGTTTCCGTTGGGTTGATTCTCTAATTGCGTGAAACGTGTGAGGAACGCGTATGATGTATTCTTTATTTCTTTGGCCGGTGCTGGAACGACCGCGGCTATGACGCAACGTGGCGCGGCTATGACGCAACACAATCCAACACAATCCACTTTAATCCAATCCAATCCAAATCCAATCCAATCCAATCCAAGCCAAGCCAAGCCAACCCAATCGAATCCAATCCAATGCCCCTCGCGAGAGAGTGTTCGCTATCGGAGAGGAGAGGGGGTGAGCGGCGGAGAGCGCAGCTCGCGCGGCGAGGAGAATGGGGGAGGGGTGTGGACGGACAACAACAACGCCGTATGGAGGGACAAGGCGAGTGAATGAGATGCAGTGGCATCTAAAATAGAAACGCTTCCCGTGGAGGGAAGCGAACCTGGGTCCCTCGCGTCATGAAACCGAAGTCTTTCCGATTGAGATATCGTCGAATTCCAGACGCACACCATTTACTTTCGGTTTGTCAAGATAGGCTTTGCATTTGTCCACGGGTTCTTACGCGTGCTGAGGCGGTACACTTTGGGTGACATGTGAAAGGCTTCGGACTACACAGTCCTGGCCTGCCAGTCACGCAGAGCTTTCCGCAGAAAGTTCGGAGGTCCGTGTGAGGTTCATTTATACGAAGGAAAAGAGGCCGCCAGCTACGGCGTTGCACCAATAGTGCAAGCAGCGCCATTTGTTTTGTTGCCATCTTTCTCTCTTTTATGTTAGTTTTACACTCGTATTAACAATGCGGTGTGGAAATAGCACGAGCAGAAAGGCCAAATGAGGTGTTGGATGCAGGGTTTAGAAAATTTGGATGTGTGTTCGTAGACAAACACCGCCTACTCCCCGTCATTTAAACCGCTGAATATATTGCTTAGATTTCAATAGCGTGTCAATGCGAGACCTTTTAGGTTAGAATTTAGGTGTGAGAATTTAGGTGTGATCTTTGACTAATACCCGCAACTACCCTCCATTTCCCTGTCGCCTTCTCACCAAAATAAAGTCGATTGAAGATTTACCCACTGGTATTGCGTACACAGAACTTCTCAGTACAGCGAAGGCTTTTGCCGAGATGCTGCATGAAATGCGCCAATATCCAACATAGCTGTAATACTCGGAGTTTCCCGGTTACGGCAATATAGCAACGGGCATAACACACTGTGAGTAATCCGGGAAAGACGCGTAAGCATGCCTAAAGATAGATTAGCTTCCTTAGGTACTGCTGGGGATAAACAGTGAAAGTAATTTGTATGCATTGGTAAGCGTTACCTCTAAGACCAAAGGTCGAATTGATATCTGCATTAAAACTTTGTAACACGACTATGAATCCCCACTACCCAAAAATACTTTTTAGGCTGATTCAGTGAAACTGTACCGCAACCCGAAACTGCTTCAACGTGGCTCGCATTCATATAGAAAAAAAAAAAAACCCAAGAAAGCAAGGTCAGCATTGCGGCAAAGCCAACTCTTTCACGAATGCTCTTTCGCGGTCGAAATCACGTTGACATTTTTGAAGAAACGCATGCTGACATAGGCCTGCAAAAGTGACTGTCATAATACCGACATTTCATTTACATAGTGTGATATGTTAGCTCACAGTGTAGTCAAACTTCTTTTGCTTTCTATCAATACGTGAGCAGTTTGCGAGTCGCATATAGGTGAAGTGAAGTCGTAGAAAAATAGGAATTTTTGTCGGTCGCCATAGAGTGGGTTTGTAAAAGATGTAGGTGGCAGAATGACGCGACTCGTACTCGTATTTTGTCGCAACCATGAGTATTGTGCGTGGCACTTTTCTAACGAATAACATACAAACCCCCGTTTCTAAGCCGTCGCACCGTGTCACGCATCGACCGGCTGATTTATGTCCGACTAGGACAACAAACTTATCTTTTGAAGTCGTATTGTGCAAATTCGGAAGAATACTCATTCGCAAGCTATAAGCAGTGGCGTTTTGTTTCCTTCCCTCCTTTAAGCGGAACTCCGATCAACCCTCTTCTGTGTCCTTTATTCGTTTATTTTCGCCGTGAAACCCAGTTTACACCGGGACTTGGTGGCAATTTTCGAAAACGTTAATGTTTGCTGGCCTACCTAAGCATAAAAGCGTTCCTGCTCTCCTCAATTCAAAAACACTTCTTCGAATGGTTTTTAGGATTACAAAGGACTTGCGCGCGGAGTCACGATTGCGCTGTAATGCTTTAACCTATCCTTCTTGCACGCACCGCCATTATGGAACTTCAGGAAACAGAGTTCTGTGCGACGTCTCTGGGGCTCGCTACGACTGGAGAGTAAAAAATGTCGTGCCATATCTTCCCGCAGACTTACCGACGCGAACACGCGTCACTACGCTTTCCTCATGCAACGACACGTGAGCCCTCGACAGCGAGTTATCCCTTCGCGGGATGAAGGAGGAGGATGACGAGTAAACTTTATTTAGGCGAGCCTAAGGTGCTGATATCTGGCACCCGCCTGGTGAGGGCTTTCCTCTAGTCCGGGATGCCCTGGCCTGCACTGGCCACCCGGGCCATCTCCACCAGGCTACGCTGGGAAAAGACGTAGCTGGTCAGCCGTGCCACCCACGACTCGTATGTAGGCTGGGTATTAGGCTATGTTCAGACTACCGACGCAGTGGCACATCATGTCCTATGGACGTAAAAAAACGGCCTGTCACGAAGTTCGGTATGCTTAGACCTGAAAGGACGTCATTCTTTGAAGTTAAAACGATAGTTGTGGCAATAGTCAGAACCCGGCCTTAGGAGTAAGGTACGGGATTTGTTGACATCCCCATACCAGATGGCATAGCCTGCCAGGGGGAGGGGGAAGTATTTGCAAGATGTGGGGTAGCGGGTGAGGTACATTGCATGGAGTAGGGTGTTGTGGGGGCAAGTGTACAGTCGTCGTCGTCGGTTTATTGTAGTCGTCGGTTTATTGTAGCTTCGGTTCTGAATGTGTATTGGTGGGGTTCTGGGTATTGGTGGCGCCCGCGCCGGTAGTGGGTGAGTATGTCGGCGTATTTTCGCAGGGGCATAGGCTTGAGGATGTCATCGTTTAGGTTATCACCCTCTCGTGAAATGGCCCGATGTGTATGGGCGCTGGCAGCGGCGTGTGCCGACTCATTTTCTTGAGGAATTCCTGGCGAAGTGACCAGACAATCTGTAGTTCTCGAGGTCCTTTGATTTGTTTTAGTATGGCCAATTCTGCTAGGGATATTCGTCCGATCAGGAAATTGCGACATGCAGCTTGGGAGTCTGTCAATATAACTGTGTAGTCTTCGCAAGTGGTAGCGGCTAGGGCGATAGCAACTTCTTCGGCTGTTTCAATCGATTTTGTGCTGGTCGTGACCGCGGTTAATTCTTATCCGTTGGTGTCAGGTCACACTGGCACCGTGGGCAGATTTGTGGGGGTATGGAGAGGCGTCTGCATAGCGGGGGAAGGCGAGGTGGTCATACTGCACATGTATTGCTCGTGCCCTTGCTGCTCGTCGTGCCTTGTTATAGGTCGGATGCATCTTACGTGGGATTGGAGCCACTCTGATGTGTTGTGGAGTGGACCCGGGAATGCGTGTCTTCTCGTCTTGCTGTTGTGGAGTGGAATACCCTAGCCGGCGGAGGGTCGCTCTTCCTGTGGTGGTGAGTTGCAGCCGCGTGAATTGATAAATTTCATGCGATTCTTGGATTACTTCCCACGTATCGTGGACTCTCAGTTGTAACTTGTTTGTGGCCGTACTGGAGGGGGGGGGGGGGACGGAGGCAATCCTAGTGCGGTTTTGTAGGATTGCCGTATTGCAGTGTTCAGTTGGTTTTGTTCGGAGGGTTTAAGGGCTAGGTACGGAGCACGGAATGCAATGCTGCTGATGAGGACAGCTTGAGCGTAGTATCTGATTTTTAAAGACCAAATCTTCGGCGAGAAACTCGATGGATAAGGTGCAATGATTGTGAGAGAGTACGTTGGAGTGGTAGGATTGTTTGGGTACCCGTCCCGTCTTAAGGAATAGTGAGCCCCAGAATTCGGAGATTGGGGACGTTAGGAACGGTTTGATTATTGATGCTGAATTCAGGATCCGGTATAGAGTTGGCGCGCTGTTTAGGTGTTCGTTTACACAGTGCAAGTAAGGCTGATTTTTCGGGTGCACGTTCCAACCCCCGGGCTTGCAGATATTGTTGTGCTACTTTGATGGCACTTTGGAGGGCGTCTTGTTGGTCTCCTATAAAAGCCGTAGGAGTCCAGAGTGTGAGGTCATCGGCGTATAGGACGTGTCGCAGGTTGGGGATAGTCCAGTGAAATAAAGGGCGGAGTGTCGTATTTCATTGACCGTTTTTGACCGCTACGCGTTGGAGAGGAAATAAACTTAGCGAAAGTCATGGGATAGCGTCTGACACCGCCGTTTCTTTATCGGCAAGATTGAAACTGACCGATCACAACCATGCATGCATTGTGCACAAAGCATTTAAATTTGCATTCGAGACGTTCAGCGCCAGAGTTCGCTACAGTTGTTCAGATTAGCAAGCCTTACTGTGTCCAGGGCATACCTGCGGAACAATCTTTCGCAAAGAAAGAATATCTAGGGCGTGAATGTGTTACAGACGATCGCTAAGACAGCAATGTTCCGTTACTTATTGGCGTCTGTTCTAACTCTATGCATAACCTTTTAAATGACAAAACAAACTTTTACCATAGCTTCTGCCTGGTGGAAATTCTTCGGCATCGTACCGAGGGGCGCGTACTTCGCCGGCCAGTTCCCATTTTGCCGCTGTAGGTCCTGCCGGAGAGAAATATTTTAATGCGAGAATAAATCCGCAACCGCCACAGCTATAGGCTTCCCTGCTTATCCCTCCTTGTTACAAAGGAGGGGGTGGGGGGGAGAGATCGCGAGACCTGTTTAAAGTGCCCGTGCAGATAAAATAAAACTTTTTCAAGTTTGAATAACTAGCGTTTGGTATCTGAATCCGCTCTATTCCATCTACGAAAAACGCAAGGAGCGTTTTAAACTTTGTTCACAAACGGCTCATGGGCAGGAGTGACATTACATGAGCCAATTCTAATAAGACGGTAATGAGTGTTCTAAAGGGACGTTAACATTCAAGTGAGGAAATGGAAGGGACTAGAGGCCCCGCTACAATCCTCCAGTCATGTTTCTTGGAGGTGGCTTGGGTGGGCGCCTGCCGAAGGCGCAGACAAAATAATGCTGCGTCATTGAGATTCTGAGTCACCACTTGTAGTATTTTCGCAGTACATAGGACTGCTGGAGACCCTACATTCTGAACAGGCCCTAGCCTCGAACGCTTTCACGGATCCCTTTCAGCTCGAGACAGTCTTTCCACCTTCCGCGACATTACGGGATACCAGCGGCTGTCACGCACCTGCTCCCTTCTGCCCACACAGATTTATTCAACGCCGAAGAACGGCTATGGTGACTGGTGCAAACCCATACCATGCATTTTCGCTGCCGCCTGCACCGTATTTATTATACCTTCTTCCCCTCCCCTTATTTCCCTGCCTGTGATGCGGTCGAAACGATCACACATCTCATCTGGAACTGTCCCCACAACGTGGGCAATGGGCTGAGGCACTGCAGCTCCGACCTGGCTATGCAACGCGAAGTCACAGCGTGGGCTGCTGCGGTCGCAGGGCCCCCAGGCCTTAAAATACCAATAACCATTTCTCTTTATCTCTTTCTGTCTATCTCGTTTTCAGTTTGCAAAAAGAAATTAGTATCATTGTTTTCGAGACAAAGCAATCTTTCTAATAAAAGAACTTGCATTTTATCTCTAGGAACGCTTTCACTGGTGACGGTACGCACTTTTGAAACACCCTAATAAATGCAGCGTAAAAAGGTACAAGCATGGGTTGTTTTTACGTCATGCTTGTCATTTTTACCCAGGGAAAGGAATAATCCGTCAAATATGCAGTGATGTGAAATACTGCGTCACTTCACTACTACAAAACGCCTAGCCGCACAGAACACGGCTGTTGATATGCGCCTAATTATTCTAACGAACTTTGAAGCGAAAACAAAGATCTTTGTAGGCAATATTTTACTGATACATCGCTTGTTTCATGCTGGTTTCACGAGGATACCGAAATGCAGATTTGTATCTTCTCAGTACGGAGTTAGAAATGGTAATCGAAATGGCCAGGTGCGTACTTAAAACGGTATGAACCGGTGATTAGGACCGCTGCGTCAGGAGCGAATCTTTCCATGCTGGTTTTGATCCGACCTCAGCAAACGCACCCAAAAATACCACATAGTGAGTGCGATTGGAGAGTGAAGATGAGAGCTGCTGACAGAGGCTCACGCCACGAATACCCCTGGATATATTGTTTTACCCAATAAACCACTTGGTCTCACTTAAGGGCTCGTACTACTTTTTTTGTTGTTGTTGTGGCCGTCGGAAATGCCTACACTGGTGGGCCAGAGCGTTTCTCATTATAAATATAATACGAAATGTTCACCGTATTTTCCGGATGTTGCAAGTCCTTCTGCATCGAGCGTAGGCTGGTATTCGCCTACCACTCCGGTAGTTTCAGGTGAAAGTCCTGAAAAAGCAAAATTATGAACTTTATTCAACTATCACCATTGCCACAGGTTTACACCCCAACCTGACATTGTTACAAAAGGAGGAGCATAACACAAGCCCCGTGGCCAAGGGTCGACTGTACCCACTGTTGAAATAATCTTTAGCAGCAGCCGCGCAAAAAGTTCCCTATCCTCGTGTGACATCGTTTGGTTGTGCACACTGCTTCACATTTGCGCCATTAAAAAGGATTCCTTCAAAATCGGTTTGGAAATGGTGCGCTGGAGGAACAAAGATCACATATCGCGTCAATTCACAGCTACTATACTCCTCTACCACACAGAACGCGGCTTTTGATGTACACTTAAGTCTGCTGACGTGTCCTGAAAGCGAAAACACCATGCGGTAATGGTCTAAATAGTGTTGCATCATGACGGCCGTGGGAGCAGTCAATCGGTTTCACCCAAACGGCCAAACCGCTTCCGCTCACTGACTAGCCAGAGTCACTGTTAATTATTGATAGTGACTCTGGATAATCAGCGAGCGGAAGTGGTTTCGGCGGTTGGGTAAATTTAAGACTGATCACTTGCAAATGCGGAACGACACCAGCGAGGATTGCCGTAATGGATGGGAGCAGTGGTCTTGATTTTAACCAACCGCGAAACCGCTTGCGCTCACTGACTAGCCAGAATCACTATCAATAATTTCCAGTATCTCTGGCTAGTCAGTGAGCTGAAGTGGTTCGGCAGGTTGGATAAAATCGACTACGCCTGCTCCCATGGCCGCCTTGCTGCAACACTATTTAGCCCGTTGCCTAACATGCTTTTCATGTCATTAGTCTACTTCTACAACGCGTGTATTAATCTACTTCCACGAAACTACCGCACTACAGATTCGTATTTTACCAGGACAGAGTTCCTAAAGGTTTTCAAAGTCGTCACCCGTCCACTCACACGGATATCTTTCACAGAATTGCGCGAGGTAATTTAGTGGTCGATGTCTCAGACGGGAGGAGCGACAAACAACTCCCCCCTACTTGCGAATTCTGTACAGTGGTTCGGAGCTGCTACCCGGCGATAGGTCCACGCCTGATTGGCCGCTGGCGTGAGGCACGAGACGGGGCACGGCATAACAGTTTCAAAACAAGGCACATTTACTTCTTCCACACACACAGGAAATACAGACTGACACAGAGGGTAATGCAGACAAAGTAACCGAAGCTCGGCTTAGGAAACAGGCGACCGTAACACGAAGGGAGGAGTAAGGCAGACAATAGGCGGGCTGGGGAGCTTCCCCAACGATTCTAATAATAGGCCCGCTAGACACACACACACCCGTACACACAACACGGTGCACTAGAGAGAGAGAGAGAGAGAGAGAGAGAGAGAGAGAGAGAGAGAGAGAGAGAGAGAGAGAGAGAGAGGAGAGAGAGAGAGACAAAACTTTTATTGCCGCAAGGGCTAATTCTGCGGAGGGGTGGTAACCGAGGGAGGAAGGTCCCCGGTGACTTTGGCAGCCCGGGCGACGATGGCATCTTGCACCGCCGAATCCGAGCTGCCCAACGCCCTCGCCCAGTGCTCACCGTCTCGATATGGGGGAATTGTTTGTGGGGGCATTGCCAGAGGAGGTGATCATGGTTTGGACCACCCCACAAGCGGGGCAGTGGGGTGAAGGGTACAGACCGGGGTACATGCGGTGCAGGCGGGACAGGCCAGGAAGGGTGTACGTTTGCACTAAGCGCCATAGGCGTTCTTCGGGTGTGAGAGAGTGCCGGGTGTGCAGGGGGCAGTAGCCGGCGGGAGAGGCGGGTAATGAGACGTAATCTTAATGAAAGGAAAGGAGCCGATCTCGAGCTGACAGGGCTCCATGGAAGGGATTCAAGGCTAGGACCCACTCGGAAGGTTAGCTCTCGAGCGGCTCTGTGTGCTGCCTCGTTCCTCTCCCACGCCCGTGTGGGCTGGGGTCCATACAAGCTCGGTGGGGGAGTCAGGGGGATTTTGAAGAAGGATTTGAGTGCCAGGGCAGAAATGCGGCCCCGGGTGAAATTTCGAATGGCCGTCTTCGAATCGGAGATTATGATCGCAGGGGAAGGCCGCAGTGTTAATGCAAGAGCAATAGCCGCCTCTTCCGCAGTCGCGGGGAAGAAGTGCGAAGGGTGAGGGTGGTAAGAGGGGGACTGTTACACGGTGCACTAAGAAGGGAGGGATAATCAAGTCCGCGGAGTCTATGTGAAGGGGGAAGATAATAGAGAGGGCGATTTTAGAGTCTGCAGAAGAGTGGGGAAGGAGAGGCCGCCTTAGCTCGTTTGGTCGGTGGTCTCGCCGGGGAAGATGCGCCGGTCCGCCGGTCGTCTGCGGTGAGTCCCGTTGATCGGCGACGCAATTAGGGTTCACCTGGGCCGCGCACAGTCCCCTCCTGGAGGGGAATTCTCGGTGCCCGAAGTCGCCGCTGTCGTCGCTCTCGGGGCTACACCGCAGCCCTCAGAACCGGCCCGCCGCGTCACAACCGCACGACCTTCCACTGCCACTTCTCACTTCCTTCTCCCCGCGAGTCGCGAACCCCGCGCTGCACCGAGCACACAGTCTTTCGGGCAGCGCGTCTTCCGAGAACCAAGCGGGTGGGACCTCCGTTGGCCGCGGCACTCTCGCCCCTCTCTCGCCGAAAACAAGGCCCACTGACCCGTGGACCGAAATGGCGGCGAAGACATTCCTACTCCGCCGGAATGCCCCCGGTGGTCCCAATATGGCGAGCGAAAAAAAAAGACAGCCATTGAGGGACCTGAATTTCGCGACAATATCTTTTAGTCATTGTGACTGCTACTTCAGTTGATCACGGCGAATTCACAGATTCACATTCCGCTCGGGCGTCGGCAAAGGTTCCCAGCATTCCCCCATGCTCCGTCGTGGGCGTTAGACAATTAAGATCAGAGGTGCGGAGAGAGTCTTCCGGCCGATCCGAAAATTCTACTCGGCTCTTTGCTAGGTGCATTGAAATTACCTAAATATAGGAGCCATTTTACCAGCCAAAAAAGACAGGGACCTAGAAAGAAGCAAACAGGACATATCGTGACATCTTCCCTCAAGGTCCCTGTCTTTTTTCGCCCGTAAAATGGTTCTAAGTCAATACAAACTAGCCCAAACTTTCAGCCTTAACTGTTACACCTAAATATAATTAAGGGGTCCGACTTTGTTTAAAGCGGAGCTGCGTGCGCGCTAGGTTTCTGAACAAACGCGCGTCTACCGGGAATCACCGACAAATATTCGCGTGCGCTTGCTTCGCGGAGCTAGTGCAAAACGGCTTTCAATCTTACGTTGGCTACCCGGACAATATGTTATACTGGAAATTGCAGCCACAGCTATACACTCTTTCGTATAACTTCATTATTTCTCTTTATTTGTTCACAGTGAAGATGTTAGCGTTTAGATTCCAATCTGCTGTCGATACATCGCCGTCTCGGGAGGGAGCATGGTTACACAAAACGACTGCAACTGTTGTTTTATAAAACCTAAGCCCAAACAAATTAGTTAGGAAGTAATCGAAACATTACGAAAACAGTCATACCTATTTGTTTTTTCTTTTCGATCACTATAGTAAAGCATTACATATATCTGAACAAAGTTATCCCCCTGTGGAGCTTCACTAGTGCTTGTGCACACGTACTGGAAGGGCTCTATATTATATATTCAGGCAGTCGTAAATCCCAATTTTGTCAGACCGGGCAAGCTTGTCATATCAAAATTTACGAAACAACACATTTACCCGTCGCGGTGGCTCAATGGCTAAAGCGTTGCGCTGCTTAGCACGAGGTCGCGGGTTTGTTCGATTCCCGGCCGCGGCGGCTGCTTTTCTGATGGAGGCGAAAAGCAAAAACGCCCGTGTGTACGAGATTTCGGCGCACGTTAAAGATCCCCAGGTGGTCAAAATTAATCCGGAGCCCTCCACTACGGCGCGCGTCGTCGCCTGCGCTACGTGGGCGCGTTAAACCCTACAATCAATCAACATTTACCAAGTCTTTTGGATGGCGGCCGTTCTTTTGCTTTGTACGGAGGGTACAATTCTCCGTCCGCCAGCTCCGTTTTTGCAGGTGTGGCTCCTGAGAGAGTAAAAGGCTTTGAGGCGAGCATTATTCAGCCACCGCTATCTCCATTCGCTTCCGGTCCCATCTGGCCTTGTTACAAAGGAGGGGCGCGAAAAGCTCAACGGGTGCGCAAAGGGCTGGTGTACGCACACTTAGGGTCCGTATTCTGAGTCCGTATATTCCGTATTTGCTCCCTCAACTCGGCTGAGGGAAGGGCTGCGCAATGCTTATGCATGAGGAAATCGATTTCAAGGGCCTCCTCCAATGGAATCTCGAGTGGAGGAAGGACTCAAAATACCAAGGTCAGAACCCTTTACTTCGCAGCGGTGAAGGATAGCAGCACACACGGCTCATGGATCGGTAGTATGCACTGCTTCACATTTGCACCCAGGGATCAGAGTAATCCTTCAAAACAGGTTGGGAAATGCTGCCCTTGAGCAGTGATGAGGTCCAATATCGCGGCACCTCGCACCTACGCAACGCCTCTGTCACGCGGTACACAGATTTTTTACGGCAAAGCAGTATAAGTCTAACCCCCCAGTTTTCATTCCGGTGTCATCGATTTACTCGGCGCCGCTCCGGGGCTCCTCCTCACCACCGCTGACGCCTCTTTCATAACTATTTTCCCCCTCGCCTCCTCCGATTCCCTTTGGCAAGTTGCGCAGTCCGGCAGCTAACGGCGGTATGCGGTTATCGGATGATTGCGAACAATAAACAGAAGCACGGATGGGCGCGTAAAAAATGCACTGGTGATTACTACGCTCCTAATATGAAATTTGGTGCGCAGCGGACCTGCAGTCTTCTCGGTCACGGCGCATTTCTGCTGCGTATCAGGAGTTCGCGTGATCAGCGAACGTACGGCGGCGTGCGCTACTCTGCTGCTACCTCGGCGCGTGCGCCGCCGCCTGCCGGCCAGTATGTTGCAAATCGTGTTTGAACCTCCCGCGCAAATGTCACATGGTTCAGATTAGCTTCGAACAAGGCAGCAGCGACCATGTTGTTGTATATCGTGCTTGAACCTCCCGCGCAAACGTCACGTGGTTTGGATTAGCAGATAATGAAATAGCGTCTGAGGAAAGTGTCAGGGGGAGGGTGCTCCTTGGTGGCGACACATAAAACATGTGTGAGGGAAAGGCAGTGAGAGAGAGGACGCCGTAGCCTCACGTGTCGTACTCCACTGATGCTTCGCTAGACGCTCCTCTTCGTTTTATTGCTTTCGTCACTGCTGCACTCACTCACTCGGCTACGCGGACATAAACAGACGCCGCCTCCCGCGAAGCGGAGGTAACGGCTGTCAAAGGCTGCCCCCTGAATCGACTGAAACCCGCCGTCGCCGTTTCCCCGCATATTCACTTCGCCAAGTAGCTGCGAACCCCTCTCGGTAGAAGAGAAAGTTCCTCAGTTGAAAGCCGTCTTTAGCCCATATTTCTTTTTCAGCTTGGAAGGCCTTCCGAGCGACATTTTCTCCGGTGCCTTTCAAGCCTAAGTATGCGCAATCACCTGGTGCCGGTTTATGCGTGCGTGGTTTGCGGGTAGAAAAAGAGGGGCGTGCACGCACAGCTAAGCTTCATGACGCTGCCGATGAAAAGCCGGTTGTGCTGGTATTTAGATGTCGAAATCACATGGCTCAATGCGGTTAGTCAGCTGTCCGTCTCAATCGAGTGGTTCGGCTAGGGGTTGATGTGGTACAACCGACATCTTACACACACAGTAAGATGCATACGAGAGGGAGGAAAACGGACACTCATATGTTAGTACGCTAGAATAGAGCTCAAGGGCTTTCAGGTTTTCCGTTCGTATGGAGGAAGAAGAGCAAGAATCGAAGCTTGGCCCGAACACCATCGCGAATAGGTGCGAAAACAGAAAGATGCTGGCGCCGCCGTTACCACATCAAGTTCAGCTCGTGGAGTAGCGGCGAATCCCTCCCGGATGAACAGCAAATTGCCCGCTTGGAACGGCGGCGTGAGCCAATATCACTTCTTCAGAGGGCTTCAGGGGATATTTTCGACGGCGTCTGTCAGTTCTAAACACGCGCACATGACCGGTTGCCGGTTTATGCGTGCGCAGGTTTGTAGTGGAAAACAGTGGGAGGGAGGAGGGGAGGCGTGCACGCGCAGCTATAGGTTTCATGCCCGTACTGATGGATGGCATGTCCGTTGTGCTGGTGCGAGATTTAAACGCGGACGTTAAACGGCCCAATGGGACCTGTTCCGTAGTCCGTAGCGGTAGAGCGGATTGGGTTTGTGTGTTAGGCTATGTTCAGATTACCGACGCAAAACCCGTATCGTGATTTATGGACGTAAAAAATGCCATGTGCCGCAGTTCGGTTCGCTCAGGCGTGAAATGACGTCATTCTTTAAAGTTATTACGACAGTTGCGGCAACAGTCCTGAACCCGCCTTACACAAACAGTAAGATGCTTACGAGGCGGGAGAGACACATGCAGTTCCATGTTTATATGCAAAACAAAGCTTGGATCCGTGAAACGTTCATTCAGCTAATTGGCTAGGAAATATGCGCCATCACAAATTACGATAAACGTGTTTTGTTTCCTGCACTCCGTCGACTGCGTCCAGCTTTGCAGGTCATCCTTGTAGAAGGGCACCAATTTTTAATACAACTCGATCATTCAGAGTTAATGAATCGTGCATTGATTTAACCTTAACAAAGGTTATCTCTGTGAAGTAATAAAGGCTGTGGTTAAGTTCATTTAACTTGCCTCTTGCTTTACTGTTTGTACAGCCACGTGTGTGAATTCAAGTGACGTCCCATGGGTAATCATGTGGCTGTCGTTTACTGCTTCGCTTTTAAAGCATTTTTCACAGGGTGAATTGGCCCGCTTTTTTTTTTTTCCTCGCGAAACTTCATTAATGCTTCATTCAAAACCATGGCGCTAACTCCATGACTGCGCAGTTACGTTTTCAAGTGGACTTGCAGGCAATCGGCAATCAAGCTGCTGAGACGAAGCAGATAGACGTTTTCGGAGGTTTTCGGCTTTGCAGAACCGGGCTTTGTAGAATTGACCATATGGCATCAATGACGACGAGCAGTGTCGTTTGCGACTTTTAAAACGCGCCGCCATTTCCGGCAAAGCATCTGTGATCACATCGGCATAACGAGTCAGGTCCTGCTGAGACAATTTGCGATATGCGTACCGCTCGGAATTACTTGCAAGATCTGTGTCAGCTGATTCTATTCACTGTCACAGACACAGATACAATACCGCATAGCCCCATGCTGACACACTAACGATGGCGGCAATGCCCCAAGCAGCCTTCTCGAGCGAACATGGTCGCTCCATCGATCGCATCATGGCTCGCGTAACTTGTCTTGCTGAAACAATATGTATAAACATAGGCTTGATTATCGCAGTCCGTCGGGATTATGTTTGGGTCCGGAAACAGTCACAAAAGCAGTTTCTGGTTTGCCTTCGCTATCAGTTATGATTAGAAGCAGTAATTTGTTTTCCGTGAACATCAACAAATTAGCTCATGCAGGAGGTACAAACACTCCAGAGCGCTGTTCTAGCGAAATAACACTGTTCCCGCCACGCATGAGATGATGGTAAGGGTGGTAAAGTGGTGATTATGATGATGATGGGTGGCTATAATGTTAGACTTTTGTGCCGCATCCTCTTCCTTGTGTGTACTTGATGATCATCAGCAAGTCGAGCTGCCACATCGAGCGTCCCCTTTCGTATTCGCCGTTTGCCCAAGTATCCCACTCATAGCGAGGCAGTTAACACCGAGAATTTGTTTTTTTTTTTTGTTTGCTGCGGCAGTTGTAAATGACAAACCCTGGGTCCCGCACATGCTTCTCTGATAAAGTTGACAAAGAAAAATGTTACCATATTTGTTTGTTGGCGGCAATGCTTTGGCGTCGAAGCGAAGCGGCTCTACTCGGCCAGGCACCGCGGTCTTTGCAGGTGTAGGTCCTGAAGGAGCAAAATGTTTTAATGCAAGCATATTCAGTTACCGCGATCACAGTACGCTTGCTGTCATGTTGGGAATTGTTATAAAAACAGGAGCGAAACGCACGCAAACTGGGAAAGAGAAGGCGGTAAGCACTCTTGAATACACTATTTTGCTGTGCCGCAAATTGCTACATGGGCGTTGCATAGTGCGGAACAAAAACCGTTTCGTAAATGTCGCGTCTGAGCATCGAAGACGTAAATACATTGCGTCCCTTCATGCGAAAGAAATACAGCATCCCTGTCAATAATTGAGCGCTACATCATGCGTGTTTGTGCTCGTTCTGCGAAGCTGCATTGATAAATTTGTAGCTTTTATACACGAGGTCATAATTATTCTCCAAAGGGTTCCACGCACAGTTAAGGGAAGCTCGCAGCAAATTCTTGTGGTGCCCATTTTGCTCGTGTGTGAACCAAGCACACTACAATCCCACCAGGTACACTGGAGATGAGAGCTGCTGTCAGAGGTTCCCGGACAGTCTATCGATTACCCTTAGTACATTGCTTTCGCTTTGAAACTACGTAAGCAGGCATAAAGGGGTCCATGAAGTCAAAACACAGTTTGGCTTAACTCTTAAGATTGCCTCGTTATAATCGTACTGACAACTCATTTAACGTAAACTTCGCTCCAATAAGGTACATAATTTGGAAAAACGGGAATGGCCATGCCACTCACTAGCTCATTTCTCGCTCTAGAACCTATTGCGTAATATGCGACAGCTGTGCGATTGATTGCTTGAGGCCCGCAAAAGCAAACGTAAACTAGGCAGGGCTTATAAGCTTGCAGAACAAGAAATTTTTGACTTAAATAAAATGTATATACATTTTTAACCAGGTAAGAGTGGCTGGGGTAAACAATGGTATGCTACGAAATTAGACGCACACATATAACTACGAGTGCGCACCTGTTGATGATACTGCGCTCACTATGCTTGTTATAGGTGCGGAGCAGTCCCGGCGCCTTGGTGTTGTTTCCCATGACACCGGCTGATTGGCGTCGGCGACATTGTTTTACACGACCTTCTTTGTCGAGCAAACCATGCTTGATGAAACGATTACTACCTACCGTAGGAAAAACAAGTCCAGGTGGAGATGCGATCAGAAACAAAGCAAAGGTGGACAGCGGTCCTGAGTAGTACGGAGGCGCCATCTAGGAGGACTGACGGTAAACAATGTACGCATTCCGCTGCAGACTAAAGAGCGCCATAACGTTTGCTTGAACACATGTCCCGTTTACGTCATCGCAGATGTCACGAAACACACGATTTAGCTGAACAATCAACTTCCTAACTAAAAGGGAAAACGTTCTCGGTGAACAAAGGGATCCTTTGCTGCGGGACAAGCACTGGGGAATTTTAAAACACCAAATCTTGAGAACATAACAAAACTTGTATTTTGTCTACATGGCCCCTTCGTGTGCTTGTAGTAAGTTCTGCTTTTGTCGAGACAATTAAAAGTGCCACTCCTGGCTGGCTGCGCATGCTTTTCACTACAACGTTGACAAAACGAAATTTTACCATATATTGAGGTTGGGGCCAAAAAGCTGCACCGTCCACTCCCGCATCATCAGGTATAAATCCTGAAAAGGAAAACAAAATGCTTTATAGAGAACAATATTAGCTACGTCCATCACCATACGCTTTCTGTTCGGTAAGACCTCCACTAACGTGAAACCTGGGGAGGGACGAAGCATGCAGTGTATAAGTGTATTCAAAGATTGTTTCGCTTCCAAGCCGCTTATTTCCCTCAAGTAGATTTGGATGGATACCCTCGCATTCTAACACTATGGGCTGCATAGTTTCTGTTTCTTTTCCACATACCACGCATACCCCATCATTTATGTATACTTCCGCACAAAAGTATTAGTTCGCAAGCAACACCGCTCTAGCCTCGAAAAGCAAAGCACTGCCCTAGGAATCGTCGGAGAAATTTTCCTTTCTTATGCCCAATTTCTCAGCCCCGTACATCAGTAACGACGTTTTAGCTTCCTTTTTTTTCTCCATTTATTCGTTCCTATCCGCCTGCCTCTTTCTTGGCTACCTTTGCTGCTCTTCGAATCTCGACTGTTCCTTCCCTATTTCGTCGTTACCCTTCCAGTCATCCTTAGCCACTGCTAGTCCACGCTTTTCATGTATACGTAGCTAAATTTTTTTCAGCTGGCCGCCTACGTTGATCCAGTGTTCTTAACCTACTATTAAATCACATTTTACTCTGCGCTTCTCGAACATCCAACGAAGCCCAGCCCATCTTTCCAAGTACTGCCATAAACACGTTTTCTCTCCCCCTCAATCGTTGTAAGGGCGGCTGCTGCTTCGGGCTAACTATTGGCGGTGAGCGCGACCACGGGTGGCGCTGCGAAGGGCGTCTTCGTGACGTCGGCTTAGGTATTCTTGCATTTGTCGTCTGCTTCACTCGGGCTCGCTCTATATGCTGTTTCTTTGCACTCGGGTAACTTTTGATGTTTTGTCCGCACCAGATTTTGCGTATGCGCAACTTTTTATCACAAGAAAAGACTTAAAATCGCATACACTAGCTGAGGGGGTGATTTACAGTATAGTTTTCGACACCGCTTCGGAAGAAACATTTCCGGCGTGGCCCCTTTCCTGCGAAGCCGGTCCTGCGCGGAGAGTCGGAGCTAGGCGTCAGCTTCTATATTCAGAAATCTTTCGGACAAGGGAACATCCTGAGTCTAAAAACCGACAGCAGCGAAAATGCAAGACCAAAACAAAATCCAGGCCTTCGGGGCTCCCGGCTTTGGCAGAAGGCACTACGATTCCTGGTAATCGTATGTAAGGTAAAACAGTTTTTGCAACCTTGCCGAACGCTCGAAAGTATTGCATCACATCACTTTACGTTGTCATAGCATGAAAGTGTGCCGACATGCACTATGGGGCACAAAAAATGTAAGTTGAGTTCCAAATAACCTACGTGTGTATAGGCGCGTGCTGGTGCAGACTTTTGACCAGTCTGGAGGCTTATAGAGCAAAACGGGAAACGTGTACGGTAAAAATACAGTAACAATATGTTTCTTCAGACCTCTGAGGGACATTTCGGTACATTTCCGACAGCCATGCCTTCCCAATATTCAGATTAATAACACTGCACTCAAGAGTACGAAGAGGAGTAGCAGGAGGAAAAAAACTTTAGCAGTAAAATCGAGCTCGTTAGTGGGCGGGTTCCTCAGTCCAGGACATAGAGTAAGAATAATTTTCTTCAATTCATCGAATGTCATCCCGAGTAGGCAAGGATTTGTTCTTTGCGCCTGAACGGTTTGGAAAAAAATAAATAGCTGCTTGGAGATATTCATGGGTTATGATTCTTCGTAATAATAAAAACCGGCACGTACACCATTTCTTTCGTTTCTCAGCGAGTATATCAAGCCTTCAACACCGTAATCATGTCATAGCTGTTCATGTTGAGATTCAGTTCGTTAGTTACGATAGAAATTGGGGGCGGAAAAGTCGCCTTCCAGTACTCTGGACAACGTCGTCTGCGCCGTTTCGCGGTGGCGTAGCACAAACCTTCTCATTGCATTTGCATGTGAATAAACTCACGCTGCGAATATGCACCTTCTTGTACGCAGCCATACCGGAACCCAATTTCTGAAGATTGTAGTGTATGCCTCACAGCCTGAAGAACATATCCACACGAACTATTTGCGCCTCTCAAGCAGCCCCAAACCTCCTAATAAGACGTGCGTGGCGGCGCAGAAAATTTAGTGCCTCGGAAAAAACATTCAACTGATACAACGAAATGAATAGAAGACAACCGCTTTGTTTCCTGCTTTGCGATGCGCGTGTAGGGACGCGCTGCTTGGTGCGTACCATTATACTGTTGAGAATTTATATGACCATATCGAAAGTACTTTAGGGGAACCTACGCATTTTGCATACTTATCGAGGAGCTCTGAGCCCTGCACCTGGCAAATAAGCTAGAAAGGAGGAGTTACACACGATTATCTGGCCGATGCTCTGGAGAAAGTTGGTCTCTCTCTCCTCATTCGTTGCAAACTTTTGCGGTATACTGCGTGAAGTCATTAAGAGCTGTCAGAAGCTGGAAAAATAACTGAATTACAGGAAATACGCTTTTCAATGCCCTAAAAAATTAAAGCGGGCGATTTTTAGCTTAGGTTTTGCTGCCCGTCACAAGCAGACCTCAGCGGAGCGAGTGTATCAGCGGCGCAAGTGTAGCAGACGACAGCGGCGTGAGTCCCTAAGCTGACGTCAGAGCCAGGGGGCGCCACTCAAACATCTCAACGCCAATAAAGCCGGCCGTGGTAGTGGCAATCCTTTAAAAAGCGTAATGTCGATAAATGGTCAGTTTGCGTTTCTGTGTTTTTTCCTATTACTTCCCCATTATGTAAACTCGTCTTTTTTGTCTAACTGTATTCACGGTTCACAGGTTTCTGAACAAATTTACGAAATCTAGAGGCGACATCTCTCGTCAATATTATGCTTATGTACGTCCTGCAGATTTCTTATACTATTTGATGAACTATTACAGAATTTTGCGTTGACATAACAGGGGGTGTCCAGGCAGTTACTGCAGCTATTGCAAAATTTCTATGATGTTTGTACAGGAGGTGTTCACAGTTTCTCCGTTTCAGACCGACTCCGCTTATACAGCCAGAAGTGTACAGGCAAGATGGTTCTTTTCAGTACGTAATCACCACTGTACAGACTTACTGCTCTTAACAAAACAACCATTGCTGATTTTTCCGTTTATATTACCTGAATAAAGTTTCTTACACAAGCATTCTCCAGTACGTTATTTCGGTCCCGCGCTTGAAAATTAACGTGTGATTGGCAAGTATTTTTCTGCAGTACTTACCTATGACTTTTCCTCCTCCACGGTCATCTCCGTAGTAAGCAATTTTGCCTTCACGGTACTTTACTCCAGGATCGGCTTCCTGCAAGAAGAGCTACATTTTTTGGGACCGGTTACATTTGGGGGCATTTTTCAGGCCGGAAATATCATAGGGAACAAACACTTAAGCCCAAAGAACTAGAAATTAAGCGTCAGTATGAGTTCCCGTACCATCCTGTGCTGGGTTCCTGCTTGATCGATTGGTTTGTTATCAAGTTGAACGGGCTGACGCCACACAGGCGATGAGGTGCTAGTGGTGGGGGGCTCCGCTATATTGTTACCGGAGTGCTCCGGTAACACACGGGAGTTTCACTTTTCGACTCTAGCAGAAAAGTGGATGCCGCGGCCGAGGGACTAGGTTGCCCACACTTCCCTTTATTTGAAGTTGCCTAATATTCTCTACTTTCATCGACTCGAAACGAGATATTTGTGCGGAGTCGCGCGCGATGAAGAGGGCGAGTGTAATGCGTGGGGAAGTCTCTTTGTGGAGATAATTTTCTAGAGTAAGGCACAAACCAGTATGAATACATATTGCACGTGGTTATTGCAACCGACGTTTCGCGGAAAGATACGAAAGTGGGGGTGGTGACTTCCCGCTGTCATTGAATGGTTTTTTTATTTCGTCTTTCAGATTTCATTTCTATTTTGTGCCAAATTTCTGGCTCGTCTCTTCGGCATTCTGAAACTTGATTGAGTGCAGTCTACAGCGATGTTGCTCAGGGACTCCCTTTCGTTGTGCATGGCTCCCTCCTCGGAAACGTTTATTCCTATGATCAAAACATTTTATTCCTTCGTACCCACTATTGCGCTGGACATTCGGCTTGTTTGGTGCCTGGGATTAACACTTACTCAAAGTGCTGATATGTTAGCTAAAGTTACATTGGCTTTAGTTCTTTTACAGGTGCTTACATTATTTGCTTGCGTGCTCGTGGTTTCTTATCGCTAATACCTCTGGCCTAAGACGCCTGTGATCACGGGCTGCATACTTCTCTTGAGCTTGAACACCTCAGGTTGGATTGGAATAGCAGTTTTTTTAAGACTCGCTTGTGCGAGGTATCATTAACCTCTCTTTATTGTGCTGTCCTCCCATTTAACAATAACTACATCGCACGAGATTTGACGACTTCAACATTGAGCCACTTTTGCCAAGACAAGTCAGTCTCTCGAATATTCCTCCATTTCCTCCAGCGGGCTGTCTAATCTTCGAAGAAGGTTACTGGAAGAACCCCTACTATGCCTAGGACTCTCGATGGCTGTAGTTTTGCTTTCAAGGGCATAAAGCTCGGCCACTGTGCTGGGTTTGTGTGCCTCTTCCTCCACTCATTTGTTTCAGAGACAACTGCTCTGCGGTGATAAAACCATTCAGAGCACGTTAGCCTTTTTTATTTAGCACGCAGATTTCTCCCCTGGTCTGGTTTTCGTCTGTCTCTTCCACGTAGTGACTAAATCATTTCTTCTGCTCCTTATTTTGTCTCAAATTACTGGTTTTCATGACTAAAACAAGTGCTTGTTGGCCAATTTCCTGAAGTCGTTGTGAGTCATTGTTCGTGGGCAACCACCTCCACTGCAGCCATGTCAGTTTTCAAGGATAGGAACGCGGAATCTCAGGAAGCAAAAAGCGCTTACGGGACAACCAGAGACGCGCTATTTCACTGGGCACACGTTTACACCAACATCACAGCTTGCGACACAATTTGCAGAAGTTCGCGCGGCTTGCAGCGGTTACATGGAGAGAAGCGTCGTCGCTCTCCACGTACCCTGTGCCTGCATTCACGCGGTTCGAACTACATTGGCGCCGAGACGAGATAACTTTATCAATCCCGTCGCGTTGACCATGAGCGCAAAGTTAGAATTGATATGTGCAAAACAATGGATTGTTTTCATTCCTTCTTGCCCCGGACAAGTGTGACTGGAATCGCCTTCCTTTTGACCTTGCATCCATTATGACGTCCACCAGTTTCTAAAAATTCTAGCTTACATTTATATTCAGGAGTTCTTCTAATGTTTGTTTTTGATGAGTCGCAGTTGCAATTTTTAATTAAATTGTGTTTATGATTTTATTGTATGTTGTATCTTAAAGTCTTGGTGCTGTTTTTTTGTTGTTTTTTTATTTTTTTGCTCTCACACCACTCCCCTCTGTGATGCCTTTGGCCCTGAGGGTACCATAAATAAAAAAATGAAAATAAATAACCAAACGTATTTGGAAATCAGTAGCCAATTCTGGCAGCAAATTACAACCAATTAATATAAGCAGCGTAAGAATGCTACAGATTATTTGTCTTTTCTCCGAATTTCTGCAATATGTGTTTGTAATGAGAAATGACGGTCCAATGGGGGGAGCAGTCACACACAGTCAGAAAAGCACGGGAACTAATGCACATTTAGGAGCTCATAGGCCGCAAAAGGCAACCGATCGCGGGTGTGCACACAAGTAGTCACGGGATCCAGCTCTTTCTCACAGGTGTGACAAATTTTTGAGGTCTTGTTTCGCAGGCCCAAAGAAAACTGTTCAAACAGTTTCTCGTGGGGCAGTTTGGTTGGTGACGTCACTCTGCTCTGAGCCAATCAACAACGCCGGGGCATTGGCGCGTAGACCCGACTATGTTAAAGAAAGTACACGCGGTATTCACTGTACCGCTCGTCATCTTTGGTGAATAGCGTTCGCACGGAAGGTGGCCTGCAATTTTTTTCAGCACGGGTCACAAGGCCCCCTAATCAACAAAAAACTAGAAATTTAATGATTCTAACTGTACACGCTCTTTAGCTAAACGGTCCTTCTGGTCTAAAGGTAATGCTAAAAGGCTAACTTTATCCTACCCCTACACCTAGCTACCACGGCGAAATCAGCAGCCAGGGAAACCTGCAAAATATGCCTAGCGATAGCGAACGTCACTTTGATCCAGAAACCTTGAGGAACAGTTCACGTTACAGTCCTGTGGCTCCGACGAAATCTAAATACCCAGAAATCGCACATACTCCACGGGGGAGTGGTGAGGGATTGTACAGTCAGGATGAGACCTGCCGACCGAGGCTCGCGGCCAGACGACCTATTCCCCTTGATTCACTTTCGCATTGAACGCCGTCAGCCGACTTAAGTGCTCACAGTAAATTTTTGTTGAGGCAGTTAAAAATACCACTCTTGGCTGGCTGCACAAGCGTTACACCATAAAGTGGGCAAAATATGTTTACCTTGGGGTGGCCTCGCAAATGTTCCCTCGTGCCGTTCCCCGTCATCACGTATAAATCCTGAAACAAAGGCAAAAATTCTTAATGTAATCATTATCCTAATACGCAAATGGCCATATGCCTCCGGTTTGATCTGGAGTTGTTACAAAAGGATGAGCAATACATGCAACGCAGGTACCTTGAGCGGACGCACGTGCTCTTCAGATTCACACGCTATGGAGCCGGGCCTCAAAAACGGTTTAGAAATGGCGCTAGGGAGCAGCGCAGACGTCAAATATTGTCTTGTAAACAGATAACAGACTGATTCCAAGTACTTCTGGGGGTAATCCTTCCAAGCAAAACAATCACAAAAGTTATTTCTGGCACTTCAATATAAATGGTGACAATTTACATTTTCATGTTTTACCTGAGAACCAAACCAAGGACAGAGGAATGAACGTACAGGACAAGACTATAGGCTCATCTTTATTTTTTCGTCTTATGTCGCTGTACCCACACAGTGTGAACGCCTACCAAGTCACCCAACTTCCCATGTTTCAATCGTACAAGGAATTACCAAAATACTGGTAGGCAACTGTATACAAATTCTTAATTGGTATGTTGCGATGCTAGAATCATATATTCATGTACCTATCCTTGTTGAAGATCCGGAATGCGGTTCTTATCATTAGAACCTAATAGTGTGCTTTTACCCGTCATTGTACTTTGTAGCCCCATTGGTAATAAAATAGAAATAGTTCTGGATCAGGTGTACTTGCTAACACAATTTATGGCGCTTAAAATATTTTCCCGAGATTTCCGGCTACTCAGCAAGAAATTTAGGTTAGCAACCAACAATCTGAAGTCTTCCAAGGTAATTTGGAGCTCTTAAAAATTTATAAATCCAAGAACATTTCGTGCTTTTTCACGCGAATTCAAATTATTAAAGATTTTCAAAGGCGAATAGAAGCACATTTACGTGCTTGTATGTAGCATTCACATCAAGTGACTACGGATAATGTACGGCGATTCCGCGTGTAATTCTCACAAAAAGAGAAGTCGTCCTTGATAAGCAATCACCGTGTGTTCACTCTGGCTAGTATTTACCAGTTGTACATTCGACGTTTTTAGCACGCGTTTGTAAACTGATGCAGAGGCTCTTGGTATGACAATACTAGCACTACAAGGAAAACGTAGAAAATTACGCTCACGACAAAGGACGCGCTACATGTGGAAAATTAATATTACCTACACTAGGTTTTCCTGCCGCACTTACCCACAATTGGTCCCCCTCCGCTCCGCAAAGGCTTGTAAAGAACTGAGCCTTCAAGATACTTCAGCTCACGCTCCGCTCCTGCAAGAAGAGCATATTTTTGTGTATTGGTCACATTGCCTCATGCATTACTGAGGTCGGAAACAATCACAAGATCAAAACAAAAAAAAAGAATTCTGCGTAGTTATGATTCCAAGACCACCCTTGCTGGGTTACAACACCTGACTTTATTCAGGAGCTGCCTAATATGCTTACTATCATGAATTCGAAACCAGATATTCATGTGGCTCAGATCGCGATAAGGGGGACGACGGCAAATACTAGCCAAGTTTCTTTGTGTAGGCAATGCAGAGCAAGGCGCTCGTCGTGCACCAGAATAAGAATTCATAGAAAATTGATTGGGGAATCTTTGAATATGTACGAGCATTTCATCCAACTATCTCGGCAATTCGAGGCTCGTCCCTGTGCTCACCGTCCCACTCCAGCTTTGGAAGCGCCGCAACACGGTGCTTCGCCCACTGCATGCCGAACGTGCTTTATGTTCTTGCCGTCTCAGTGGGCAGAACACAATCAGGTGTGCACATGTGCTCGACATGGCAGCGACGATTCGGTTCCCGTAACTTCTTTTCTCATTGTGTTTCATAACCGCCACTACCAATATCCTCTCTTTTGCGCCTACCCCGGCTAAACTGGTTTCCCTCTTAGTTTAGGCTACAACGCTGGACGACGTGCAATGCGGCAACGATATAGCAGGCACTACTGCCGTTACCCGAGCTACTCAGCCGGCAGTGGCGCGAACGCAGGGCCACCACTGTAAGGTCGGCTTGACGAACCCTTTTCTCCTCCTTGACGTTCTCGGCTTTTCTGGTGATATCTGCCATTGGATTAAGCAGGGAAAGGTTTGCGAACATGGGTCATATATTGATCCGCAATAAAAGTAAAACCGAGAAGCTAGGTAGTCCTGGTGCTTGCAAAACGGTAATTTGAGAATCGAACAAGGTGATCTCACATGCAAGCTGATGGCTCGTAACAATTGATGGGCGCGCGGTTGATTGTTTATGTTATGGATGCATTGATGTAAACGGATCTTAGGGAAGGGTATTACCTTGGAGCGAGAACGACTTAGTCATAGAACACTATGACATACATATCGTCCTTCCAACGGCACTGTTAGGCTAGGAATATGTGCAAATATTACATAAATTTAGGCTCAAGTTATCTAGAAATAATGACACTTTACAACGCAAACGTCAAATACATATGACTGGCGTTTTACTTCGAGAATTTTCGTACTGCTAATGTCGAAGGCATGGTTTAGTCGCGAGAAATAAAGGACGAAATCTCCTAAGACAGATGCAGGTTTTTCACTTACCGGGTTGGCCAGGCGCGCGAGCTTTTCTGCGCCATGTCGGAGTGTCGCTAGTCGCACCTTGGAAGAATAGGACATAGCTTCAGAATCTTGCGTTATAGATTCTTCCATCGCAGGCATAAAAAAACAGGGCTAATAATAGCGGAAAGGTGATATTTTCCCTAAAGCGAGAGATTCTGAAATAGGGGCAAGCGGAATACAAGGGGTTTCCGAGGGCATCCCTGGGACCCCCGAAGGCACTGGCGAAGCTAATCGTTCTTGACCCAGCCAAGACAAGGTCCGAAAATAATAGAACCTTAAAAAGCTAGCGCATCAGTTTCAAGGGACGAACTAAGAATACTGAAGCCTTAAAAGACAAATTCCTGCGCACACAGAAGACGGCACCTGCAAGCTACCATACGATGGAAACCGGAATGAAGCCCTGTACGCAGAAATAACTAAGGGAAGAAGCTAAGGCGGCAATCAGAGCGCACAGAAAAACACCGCCGCGGGTGCGGACTGCATAACAAATGCAATGATTAGAAATTTAAGCGAAGACCATAAAGAGGTACTAACTAAGTACATAATGAACAACTCTGTACAAAAGGAGAAGTCACTACAGGAATGCAAACATGCCGAAATAATAGCGATCCCCAAGACAGGGAAGAAACCAGGAATCGAAGCGTTTAGACCAGTTCACTGACATCATGCTTGGGGAAGGTCTACGAAGATAATATTAAGAAGCTAGAGAACTACCTGGAAGACAACGACCACTTACCGCACACCATGGTAGGCTTCAGAGAAGGCCTATCAACGCAAAGACGCCTTCTTCCTCCTGAAAGAAGAGGTGCTCACCAACATTGCCAAGGAAGTGAACACATAATGGTGGCCCTGGACTTAAAAGGGCTGTTTATAATGTGTCGCACTACGCAATTCTAAAAGAGCTAATAACCTCCATTGCGGAGAGAGAATTTACCACTATGTAAAAGCTTTTCTATCAGACAGAACTGCAAGCTTAGGACTAGGGGAAGTCCAGATCCAAAAGCCGCAAAATGCCGAACAAAGGCAGACCTCAGGGACCAATAATATCGCCCTTACTCTTCAATGTAGCCAAGATAAAGCTAGCAAAAAACTCCAGGAAATTACAAACATAACCATACGCTATATGCGGATCATATAACCATTAGGGACAACCGAAGCTCAATGGCCCAAAGGGAAGAAGCACTTCAAGAGGCGGCGAACTGCTTAGAATCTCTCGCAAAGGACAGCGCCCTCTGATGTGCTCCAGAGAAGTCAGAAATAATCAGGTTCTATAACAGCAGACACAAAAGTCAGGGAGACCTAAATGTCATTCTGGAAGGGACAAAAAATCAAAGATGTCTCATAAATCAGGATACTCGGACTCTGGATACAGAGTAACGTAAATGCCAACTACACTATACAGATGCTCAAGAAGACCACGCAGCAATTAACACGAATAAACAGAAGAATAACAAGCAACAAAACATGAATGCAGAAGAAGGCACTCTCCGTCTGGTAGCAATCCCTTGGTGGTCAGCAGAGGGGCTTACAGTCCTACCATATCAGCGGATAAACCAACAATAGAACGATCAGCAGAAAACGATGTTTAAGGGCAGCTTATAAAAACCGCAATCAGACTTCCAAAGTGCACGGCCACGAGTTAAGCTACAAAAACTGGGCATAACAAACACCTTTGAGGAGATCAAAGAAGCCACGCTGATCGCTCAAAAACAAAGGCTGCAACTCATTAGAACAGCCGAGCCATACTCGAAAGAGTAGGGCACACCCGCTGATAAAAATCACATCGCAAGTAAAGTCGACCTTGACACAAGACATACGCAGAAATATTTATATCACCAATACCAAGACACATGGACAAGACAGCCCATCAAGGAAGAAGAAAAGCAAGGATAGCATATCTAGAAAACAAACTTCATGGAGACCCTAACACAGTCTACACCGACGCAGCAATGTACAAAAACACAGAGATGCGGTGGCGGCTGTCAAAGATTCTCACCGCAACCTATTGACTGCTTGACTATTAAAGAACATGACTCCCGAGGAAGCGGAGGCCGGAGCAATAGCCCTGGTTTCGTCCACGGAGAAGACACCGAAGAGCCTGCCACATAATTACGTACTTAACAAGCATACTACGACTTTGTTAAGGAAGAATACCACGGGTGGCAGCAAACATACTGAACAAGATCAAGGGAAGACGTCATGGCACGCACAGGTTGACCTTCACCCCCGGTCACGAGGGATTAGCGGGGAACCAAGCGGCTAACAGCACTTCCCGAGAATGACGAAACGGACGGGTGACAGCACGCCGCTTTTCACCCCACTTCCCAACGACTATGGGAAAGACTGGAAGCACACAGGGCAGCCAGGGCACTCTACCCGCCCCCTCACAAAAGCTAACGCAATGGAAGCCACGTCCTGGATGACGATTCAACGAATACTTACCCCACCTCCACAGGTATAGCCTTATTTACCCAGGAAAATACGGACAAGAATGTCCAACCTGCGGCAGCACTCCCACACTATACCACATCACCTGGGAGTGCAACAGCAATTGGCGTGAAGACACAACACCAGAGAAAAAAAATTTAGCTATGAGAGGCAGCCACTGGCCAGCTCGAGCCTGGAAGACCAGCTCCATCTGGACAACCTGGCCCGGGAGAAGGCCAGACTCAGTGGAGTCCTGGACTAGGGACCCCACCCATCAGCGACACCAAAAGTCTTGTTTTTCAATAAAAGTTTGTTCTTCCTCCTCCTCTCTTTTCTCCAGCTTCGCGGGAACCACAGCCTACTATTAAGGAGAAGAGGCTTCTGTCGTAGGTATGTTTCTGTATTTACCTTTTCTGCAAAACACAATTCTAGGGCTGACATTTTGCCATACTTTTCAGCGATGAATGAAAGCAAGATGCATCAGGATATGTAATCTGTGGTGTCAAGAATGGACCCCCGGCAAACTATGGATAGAGAACCATCAGCTACATCTAGAAAAGATCACTGAAATAGGAGATTGTTGCAACCATTTCTTGACTAATAGGACGTGCTCGTTAAATATAACAATGTCGGTTTTAATGCTACAATAAAATAGGCGCCCCATGAGGACGGCTTGCAATAAAAGAAAACGACTGCATCTATCCTTTACAGCATGTATTCAGGCAAAATTTCCACAGCATGGGCGTTTTGGATTTTCCTTTCTGCAGAACCGACCTGAATGAGTGGCAGCAATAACTAGGGAGAACTAACCCCCCCCCCCCCCCCAAAAAAAAAAAAAAAGGTTGGGAGCGGGAATTTTATTTTTTTTCGTAATAACCAAAATTTCTGTGAAGGGTGCGTTTTATATTGCCATGGCAATTTTGTTGTCCGCTTACAATGAACTATATCGCATTACATGCTATGGCAAACCGCAGCCTACTCAGCCATTTTACGCCTGCCTTTATAGCGTGCAACCAGGCACGTTCCCGAGCTCACGTAGCTTCATCCATCTCAACAGCGGCAGATTCGGTCGCCGCTGATTGCTGCGAGCGGAAATGCAACCAGCGCCCCTCTGTAAACCGCGTGCTGCTATTTGAAAACCGTCACACCTAGTATTACACGCCAGCATACCGTCGATTGAACGTATCAGATAGGGCGGGCGGGGGGCAGTGCGAACACTGTTAGGAAAGGCCGGCGCTCCTAGGTTCCCGTCTGGCGCCAATACTCGGCGCAGCGATACAGTTCGGCCACCGCTTCCCGTGCTCCGTTTACTATGCGCGGACCTGTATATTCACGCAAGCACGCAACCACTGCGCCCAAACTCCGGGCGAACACAGATGCATAAGCACGCGCGCACCACCGCACACACAAGAAGACAACGCACCACGCAGGCAACTGTACACGCAGCTAGCACATTCGCATGCACGGCTTACCCGCAGACATGCCACGGACACACACGCACACACACTCGCACACTGGGCGTAACGTACACACATACACAAAGCGCGCACGCACGCACGCACGCACGCACGCACACACGCACACCACACGCACACACCACACACACACACAACACGAACACACACACACACACACACACACACACACACCACACTCGCATGTAACGGACTCACCACACGCATGCGCATTGCACCTACATTGACACCGATGTTCGCGCGCACACTCACACGCACACACGCACACTCCCGCACACACACTACACAGGCACGGGCCCACGCGCACATACAAGCTCATACGCACACACGCTCGCACGCACAGAAGGAACGTGCACACGCATATTGCACACGCAGACTCAACCACGCATGCACGTGCGAACGCCCACAGGGGCACACTTACGCACGCACACAGAGGCACGCACACAATCTACCGTGGATCAGCAAACGAGTTCTCACATAATATATTTAGTACGACTTTAAAGCAGGAATCGGCAACCCGCGTTCTACGCGCCGCATGCGACCCGCGGTGAAGTATGATGAGGCACACGGAACGACGTGAGAGCCCCTCGTCTTGTCACTTGCTTTCTGAAGGCGGACATGGCAGTTTTGACCTCAAACGGGATTAAGAGGCACACAAAGGGGGATCGCTTCTAGGTAGCGATGCCCCCCATATTCACACGTAGCCAGTATATTATTATATTATCAGATATTACGGTCACTGCAACGACGTTTTTCTTTGCATGCAAAGCACCTATTTCCCTTCCCCATCCGATTTTCCTTGCGGCCCCTCGCCCTGTCGGCTTCTGCAACTCGGGCCTGCGCATCAAATGGTTGCCGACCTCTGCTGTAGAGAGATGAGCAGGGCTACCCTGTATGCAATGCCAGAAACACTACAAATCAGGCAGTAATGTAAGGCCTGCCCGGGTAGTCGATGTTTCAAGCAACGGTTCGCCCGTATTTCTCTCAAAGCATTTGTTTCAAAAAACCCAGTAATATTGGCACGACACGACAAGATGGATGATGATAGCTCGTTGCGAAAACGCTCAAAGAGACGCTCGTAAAATACTAAGGAACGTGTTTGTGTTTTAAAAAAAACCCTGATTTTCTTGGCTATATAAGGCCTATGTTATGCCGCAAGCGTCCCCATGTTTTGTTGATATTGACCGTGTGTGAGCTGTGCATGCAGCGCCTGAAGGATAAGTCGGCCTCATGTTGGCGCATGCTCTTTGCTCTCACCATTTTAAAAACAAGCAGCTTAAAACAGCAACGTCACGAAATCGGCGCTAAGAAATAGCCGGGGGGGACGAAGATATTCGAAACACAAAAACGTGCTTTGCTTCCGCGTCTGTCCCTCCGAAATATTGATTTATGTATTGCTTTCATCTACACGGTTTGTCTCACGAGGCTGCCATGAGGCAGCAGGTTCGTTAAAATTTTTCGAAGCTTCTAAATCCAAGGGTTTGCGCAGCGAAGCATGTGATGCCACAACGCAGTGGTAAAGCTCAAAAAGTTTTCGCATGGTCTGCAAAAGCTACAGCGACAGAATAAATGTCAATTCTTCAGGATAATCAAACATTCAGCACAGAGCAACGGCGGCGCGTCTAAGCTGAAGGGACGCAGATGACAGGGCCGTCAAACGATATGGTGTAATCGCACTAGGGTTTGCAACCCGCAGGGCAGAGCGACAAGTACGAGTGAAAACAAGAAGTGGCGTGGAACAGTGCAAGCGCCTTTGGATTGTACATTGGGAATTTATTTACTCCCCCCCCACCCCCCCCCGCCAGGACAATATTCCATGGGGACGTTTCGCCGGCAGTGTTCCGACTGATTGATATATCGGGCTTGCTTTCATTATGACTGGTATTTCTGCCTCCCAACGCATTCCGTTTTCAAGAGGCGTTACAGTAGTGCAATGGTTGTACCTCTTCTTACTCGACTGTTCTGAACTTGCTCCATTCAGCGTATTTAATTCTTAATTTTTTTAAAGACTCTGGCGCCTATTCTACTTGTTTGTGTTTTTAATTAAAAAAGTCAGTACTAGGTAACATAGGTATTATACTCAGTTCGGTTGCAGTACTGCGTGTAAGGTTCTGGTACTGATTCGAGACTAGCATTTATAGGTTGCGTGGGATTAGGTTAGGTTTGCTTAAGTTACGTCAGATGTTGACTTGAGATACATAAAGGTAAGACATGCACAAAACAATACAGCACCGCTGAAACTATTAAGAATTCTCTCTCTCGGCAAAACATCCCGCGCGAACTGATGGGCCGGTGAACGGCACATATACGTCCGAACAACATGTCCCCGCTCCTCCCTTTATATGGCGATATAGCGATAATATTCGTAGTACACATGAGACGACCACAACTAATGCTGCCGACTGCACAGTGGCGCTAGGAGAAATGCCAACCGAAATGCTGCAAAACAACATATTGCCACAGCCAGCGAATGGTGGCGCAGTGGAGGATAATTCGCGCCGCCTGCTTCGCCAGATGCAGGCCTAATAGACAGTTCTCGTAATTTACCTCGCGAACGCTTACGTACATAGCGTAAGAGGAAGTTTCGCACTCTTAAAGCTCAAGGAAACGACGGTACGCAGTTGGGGCAAAGCGACCAAGAAACAAATGCTCTGAAGTTGGGTACTCCCCCAAACTTTTCTTTTCGGTAATTTCCAACATATTACGTGCAGTCATAAACAAATGAATACGACCAGCAAGTATGAAAGGGAACACAGATAGGGCAGCTTCTTCTATGCAAGGTCAAATTGTCGCACCTTCAATAACACCAGCAAAAATTGTTGAAGTGACTTCGCAAATATACGAAACCACCGTCATTGCGTTATCTCCACGAACCAAATCTGGTTCATATTTTAGTGTTCGCGTTCAGTGTCCATGACTGCACGTCTGAAGGCTTTCCGTGCACTAAATCGCAGTTGAGAACGTTTCTGGATGGCTAACCTGCTTTCGAGAAAGGGCGATTATGAAAAGCACCGAGAGTGATCCCCAGGCGCGACTGCCATGGACGAGGCAAATGAATTCGGTTCACTCGTGTCGCGATGGACGAGTCGCCACGAAGCTGGTTGGCAGCTTCCGACAATTCTCTCCCCTGCTGGAAGGCCCGGGCTCGGGAAGGCAGCAACTGAGGGTCCGGCGCCGTGGGCGACGGGTAGCTGCTGGACGGCGGCGGGTTGCAGAGTCCCTGGCTTCAGATCACAGCTACCGACCTTCTTGAAGACAGGTTGCAATGTTACAAAACGCGCGCCCTTCGTTCTCTTCCTCTTCTTCATGGCGATGATGACGACGACGGGTTGCAAAAACCTTGTGGCAGTTGGATAGTGAACCAATTGGTTCTTACAAGTGCTCTCGACACTCTGGTACTGTTTTTTTTTCTGAACAATCAATCTGAGCATGAAAACTGGTCCCAAGCATTTTTCTCGCAATTTCATGTGTCCATCTAAGTCGCCAAAGGTGAATGCGTTGAGCTCTCCCCACACTTCTAGTGGATCCTTACTTCACTTGGACACTTTTAAGCCGTTATTTCATTTTTCGGAACAAGACAAAGGGACAAGGGGAAAGGACGTACGAATACGGCGAGTACGCGAACACTCGAGTCTTCTGGGAAGCCATGAATGGTTTGAGTGTGAGTTGCGTTGTCTTGGTCAATAAACCAGCGGTTCTTGACTGGTTCATGCAGATTTCGGCTAATCATGTACTTGAGTCGGATAAAAATATAATAAAAAACCTGCTACTGCCAGTTTTTCAAGGGTACACGAAACGCACGTGGGCCCTGAAAGTCCAAGAGCACAAACAGCATAGGTTTACTTCTGTCCCTAGGACCGGCCAATACCATTGTATGGTTTGCGTTGAGTTTTATTGAGAATGGATTCAAGCCGGATATCAAGTCTCACAGAGCTGTGGGAGAAATAACTTCTTGAAACCTCGCATCCCCACCTTGAAAGTATTGTAGAGGTGGACTTCATTGTAGAGGTGATCTTACGTAAATCTGAGCGACTAATTAAAAAAAAAAACCTGTCAACTTAATTTCGATTACCCTGTATATTGACGATGATGAAAATCATTATGATAATGATGATGATGGTTATGAAAATGATTATGATATCGATTAAATGATGATGATGGTGCGCTTGTAGTCAATCGCACGTACCCGCTAAGGGGGATTTGCCAAGGATAAAGTGTGTGCTGTGCCCCTGTTGTAGCTTGCGAGTAGCTCTCGCTCGCCGTTCGCAGCCGGCGCGGTCCCGCGCGCACAAGTGTCGCACTATATTACGCCAGAAGGGGAGCGAGTCAGCATCGTAATGTTTAACACTTTGTGACGTTTAACTCTTCACTGCCAACCCACTCATCATGGTGAGTAGATGAAACATGGGCTGATGGCAGATCGTCTCAGCGACCGATTTTCAGATAATTGTTCTTTGGAAACTTTTGATAAGACACAATTCACAGCCATTGAGAGTGCTGCGAAAATTGTTTAGCTGCAAGGTTTGTCGCGCGCATGAAGAATGTACGGAAGCCTCGCCATATAAAGCTTTGCAATTATGTTGAAATGGTCCTTGTATCCCACTCCGAAATAAGTATACTCAGTGAAGTAATTGTTTCCTGGTGTTTTGGTACGCGACAAAGGATATCCGGGGCTGTAGGGGGACAGTGATAGCCAGCATGCCAGAACTGAGGCTGCCTTATAACCCCTACTTAAAGCATTGCTGCGCTTAACTCATAAAAGAACTCGCAGACAGAAAAAATGGTGGTTGATTTCTCTGTCATAGGAATCGGTAAAACACGAAAGTGAAATGTGCAGCTAAATCTGCGGCTGAGCATGATTTGCGGGTCGGGCGGCTGTCTTGTGGGTGTGCTTGGCGAGTGACGTCCTGCTGGCGGGTCGCTTCGGCAGAGGTGTACTGGCGTCATTTCATGACGAATATGACTTAAGTGAAATCTTGGTCTATCCCGGCATTAAACACTCTCGTGTTAAAATGTAAAACCAGAAAACAAACAACCCTACGTATAACGTACTCTTTAGTACTAATGGTCGCTTCCCAGCAAGAAGACCCTGTGTACATGGGTGCACCCTCTACAGGCCACTTGCTTCGTTGTACTGCCGTCCCTTCCGTGACGGATATGACTTCAGCGAAATCTTGCTGTACCCGGGAATTAAACACTTTCGTGCTAAAAAGGCGAAACTAAGACAAATACGCGTTGTATTTCTGTAAAGGATCTTCTGCATCAGGTATTTGACAAAGGGCGCAAAAATATGAGCATTAGATGCGCGATAATAATTGCACTTTTCCCTCTTATCAGTGGCGTGATATCCTTAATCCGGAGTCGGATGGCTGTTAAGAAAAGGGTGTTCTGTCCCCCTCCTAATTACGTAGAAATGTATAATGAGGGGCGGTTTTATGATCATGATCATCAGCACTTAAAGGCACCGTAAAAAACAAGTACAACCTTGTTTTTTTTTTCAAAGAACTGGCCTCTAGTAAGTTCGATAAACTCTATTTCAGCACGGAACCACGTTATTTTGACCTGAACTACTCTGTGATGACGAGAAAAGTGCAAAGTTAGCGCTATACAACGACACAAGTGACGTCTTTTGTTGAGTTGTCCAATGCAGAGAAACCCGTGCTTTGACTTCCTGGTAGCAGAAGAGGAGGAATAACTGTTTATTTCACGATCGCTGGTGCTGCTGATAGAGTCCCAGCAGCGGCGCGACTCAACAGAACCACGCAGGCCACTAGAATTCTCTTTTTCTCTTCTAGTGTCGGCGTTTTTTTCTTGCGCCTTTAAACCCCGCGATCATGTCGAACCAACTGGCCCACATTAAGCTATCACTAGAATTTCAAATTCAATGTCAGTTTTCTGCAGCTTTTGTCAGCGGCCACCACCACCACAAGCGGATACTCTAAAGTCACAGGCTAAACGCAAAAAAACTGTAGTATGAATCGGCAATACTTTCACCCATTTCCAATTTTTACCCATGGTTTATATATTCGAAAGCTGCATTAAAATTGTCACTTTTTTGATTATGGTACCTTTTTAAAGTAACAATGTCTGCATTTCCATTTGATCATACCTTGAATGACCACAGCATTTCTCATCTTCTCCACTCCGGCTCGCTCTCGCTGCTCTTTTCTCGCAATAACCCATGTTGCCCACCTTAGCGATTTTGGAATCTGAGATAATTGTGGAGGGGGAGGGGGGTGAACTGCGTCAGTGCTACGGCTATTGTTGCCTCTTCCGCCTCTGATGGGTTGTTCGTGCGGATGATTATTGCAAGCACTGGTGGTTCGTCTGTGCCTTTCGTTACACCAATGACGAATGCTGTTTTATGTCGGTATTTTGCGGCATCCACCAAGAGGGTGTTTTGACCTGGAGGGTATCGTTTTTGTAGGTATTGGGCCCTAAGTTCTGTTTAGTATTGGCGATATGTTGGCTGCATATATGCTTCGGCAGGGGTTTTATGATTAGATTGTCTCTTATTTATGATGTAAGGCAGTGACGGTCACCCCGTTCCTAACCAACGCAATGGAGGACCCATGACCAAAAGCCGATCGGACTCCTCGGTGGAGGCAGTGAGCGAGAATCATCGTCATCATCATTATCATATTTCATGACGATCATAATCAGCCTACCTAGGTCAACTGCAAGACGAAGGACCTCCCCATTGAGCTCCAACTGCTGCTTCCCTGCGCTGCTGGAGACCATCCTTCTCCCCCGAATTTCCTCACCTTCATCGACTTAGCGGCCTTGCCCTTCTTCTAGACCGGTCTCCCAGTGTGTTCCCTGGTGGTCTACCGGTTGTAATTTCGTCTGACTACGTAGCCATTCCAAGTCCACTTCTTTTTCTTTGCTTGAACTATGAAATTCTCCACCCGAGTTTGTTCCCTCATCGCGGAAACTCGTATGATTTCCCTGAATGGTACTGCTAGAAGTATTCGCCCGATGGCCCGCTGGGCCACTCCAAGCATGCTTTTAAGTTGTTTAGTAAGATCACATGTTCCCGCTCCATTTCTCATCACCGGCAGTGCGCATAAGGAACGTAAAATAGTATGACACATCGTACGCCCTCATGACGAAAAGAGTCACACACCATCTCCTTAAGAGGGCCAATGACTGGTTGCTACTCAATACCGGCTATCACTCCTGCGACGAGTAGATTGAGAATCGGTGGTTTTGAGAGTGAAGTTTTCTAGCGCTTTTCCGCGAGATGCACCCTCCTGGACAGGTGTCGCCTACGCAGGCACAGCGTGAAAGAAGCATGGTACGACCTTGGACGGCGATTGCGCGCCATCCTACCAGAAGTTCTACCAGCGCTGTGGACACGGCCGCTCTATGCCACAGCCACGACCGCTTGAATTCCGTGAAGAGGCCGTGCCGCGGTGCCACAGCTCCGACCATCCGCATCAGTGCTGCGCCGACGTGTCGTTCTACCTCACGTGGCGTCCCCGTTCGTGCTAGCTCAGAGAACTATTCCAGGACGTGAGGTCTTGCTCTGGGATATCTTAGGAACCATAATAGAGGTTTCTGAATTTCCGGGTGGCATAAACTGCGGCCGTGGTCCCAAAAGATTATAATTAACAGCGTCGCAGTAAAAATGCCTTCTTATTCGTTACTTTCCTGCAGTGTCGCAGAAAAACGAGAAAAAAAGCGCCCTTTTTTAAGGGTATCAGAGTTAATGTCTGTGAAATCACGTTAAAATGAAGAAACATTCTTGCGTTTTAAAACGAGCAGCGAAATAAAATTGGCTTAACGAATGACATGTCGGAGTTGAGGGTGCCGAGATTACAACCGGGCGATGTCTTCATACCTGCATAGAAATTGCCGTCGGCATGTGTGTAGAGGACTTTGTGAACTCCAACGTTTTAGTGCAGAGAAGCATAAGAATCGTGAGCCATCCACTCTGTGAAAGTGGATGACCGGCAAAGCTGCTTAGCACGAAATATAAAGGTGCCACAGAATATAGGCGAAACGTATGAGTAAAGTTAATTTACCTCGAGCGCTGAGTTTAGCGATGGTCATCCTAGGAAAGACAAATATATACACCACACTTATTGAAACTCTACTTATCTTAAATATGGTGTATTGACAACTGATCTACTCGAAACGCATATCAAAGTGATGAGGCGTATAATCTTGATGTCTAAGTCGGGGTTTCATCTTAGAAGTGTAATAGGTATCAAAAGCCATGAAAGAACAGTTCGTTGAGGCACTCCGTGCCGCGTTCCTGTAGGAAGTAAATATAGCTTACGCCAGTGCAATGAGTTTACAGGGGTCATTCTGTAGTTAAGGTAGGGATGAGCAAGATTTCTCAGTGACAAAGATCTGATGTTGAAAGATGTACCTTATCGTGCCTGTCCGTAGAAAGCAAAATCCGCACCGGCCATGATCGACCGCTGACTTACACCCGTGGCAACAGTTGCTCAAGAGCGTCCTCAGTGTCCACATTGCATCTGAAGCATATTTCTGGTGTGAGACACCCGCTGAATGGTGTCAAGCCAAAACAATGTCGTGTGGAAAGCATCCGCTCCAGCTGTTTGCCCAGCGTGCAAGTCAGAATGATTCTACGAAAATTGTAGGTGGGCAGTGTGCATCTTCTTCATCTTGCTTCGTTTCCCCACTGCCGTATAATTTTGCACCAGAGCGGGAAATATAAACATCCATGCCAGTACACGTTCTAGTTCGAGTTTCCTGCGCATACAGTTTGAGGAATAAGCAAACATAAAATAGAGGTCGAAGCCTTGAGCATTGAGTATGCGTACACACCTCTTGTCGTATTACGCCCCCGACCACCACACCTTGAAAGCAGCTTCCGCTCCCGTCACCGTGCACGTCGTACCTAATTGCCGGCTGGAGCGTCGCCGCGTTTTTTCGAACTCCCACGCGCATACGCTTGAGCGAGCCCTCCACAAGGCCTAGCTTTTGTAAGGAGAAAACAAAAGGATAAACAGGTCACTGAAGCGCACGTAAAAACAGAGGCGCTGATTGGATGAACGGACGAGTGGGTTTGTCCGTAACGGATAACCTTCATCCGTTTGAACTGCTACCGCTGCTTGGAGGAGAAGAGGATGCTCTCTGCAGCAAGTAAGAACCGAAATCACAAAAGCAAAGCCCAAAATCAGAGTTCAGATAATAGAGGTTTCGCACATCCCGAAACCGAATGACAGTTAGGGAGGGAAGTCAAACCAACTGTTTAACTCCGCCTACGTACCCCTCGACACAAAGTCGTGTAGTTGACGGCCACATGAGAAGATATATTTCCAATGGAAATTTACTATACTTGTGAGCACATCTAGCTCGGCATTCTGACGGATGCCTACTCTCACATTGCATTATTTTTTGACGAGCTTGTCCATTTCTTTTGAGGACGGCCGCTAGGTGGCCAGAGGGAACGGCTGTGTATGCTTTCGGCTGTCTGCTTTAATTCTGCAAACGTCGACACCACGCCAAGAACTGCAACACAACCTACACCGTCGGGATCGACAACGGCAGCGCTCTCTCTGGTGAAGTGAGACACGGTCAGTACTTCGTGCTCTACAGAGTGAACCTCGTTCGAACTGTGCCGTTTGCATAAGCCTAACACCGGGAGCTCTTCGGAGCGCCGGCATGGCGGAGCACGCTGCACGTGCATCACCGCCAGCTCAACCTGCGGCTGGCAGCGTCATCGAACCCGGCGCTCGTGCTTCCCCGCCAACTCAGTCGGCGACGGTCGGCGCTCCAGCGTCTGATGCAACGGCCAGCGCTCCGGAATCGCTCATCGCACCCGTTTCTTGCTACGCGATAGAACCAGGCGAGAAGACCCGCAGGACACTGGATGACTACTCAGGCCGAGATTCTTTGCGCGGCCCTCGCGCACGCTCTCGAGAGCGCCGCAGAAAAGGGAGCCCAACGACCAAGACACCCTGCTTGATCACCAACGGGAAGAACGCCGCAAAAGCCGAGCAACGCACCATCGCGCACGCAGAAGTGCAGGACACTTCATGGAAATAGAAGACAGCGACACCGACTCCTCTTTCGCTTCGAGATCACGGCATCACTCCAGGAGCACCTTTGACCGCACTCGGGTATCCGACTATCAGGCCGAATGGTCGGCGAGAGACACGTCAGCGCAGGATAATGACGAACGGTTAGGCCTGTGGACTATCCAGGGCCCAAAGCGTCGCCCATGATTCGCGAAGAAGGCGGAGTCTGGAGCGCCGTCGGAAGAAATTCCTCGCTCTAAGCTTCCAAGCTACCTAATCACCCTTCGACCAACGACGCGTGTTGCTCTGGCGAGCGTTTCACAGCGTCTGCTTCACACTACGGTTATGGCAGCTGCTCCACCGTCAGAGCTTCAGCATCACGTACCCATCCGCACGAACAGAGCATCGAATACAGTGATAATCGAGACTTACGACGCCCTGCACGCCAAAGGCCTCTTGCGACTCACGTCCATCCGAATATCGCCGAACCAAACGATTCCGATTACTGCACACCAAACCCCTGGAAAGGGCATGTGTCGTGGTGCCATCGACCGAGTCGACCCTTCGGAGACGGAGGAGTCCCTAAGAAGAGCCCTGTACTCGGAGAGCGACCACATCGTTGCCGCACGGCTTGATAGGGAAGCCAGGAGCCTGCCTCGTGACGTTCGAGGGTACCAGACCGCAACGGGCGATCAGGTACTGGAGCGTACTCACGAAGGTTTCCACGTACGAAGCGCGCAGTCTGGTTTGCCACAATTGTCAAGGCCTCGGACACAAGAAAGACATTTGTCCGCACCCTAGCACCTGTGCCAAATGCGGAAGGCAGCACTCTGTTGATGTCCAGTGCGTGGATCAGACACCTTACTGCCGAAACTGCAAGCAGACTGGACACCTAGGTACTGACGCCGAGTGCCCCACGCGTCGCCAGTATGAAGAACGAAGCAAGGAGCGGGCAAAAGATCGCCGCTCGCGTAGTCACAATCGCCGCAGAAGCAGGCGTCGCTCGTCCAGTTGGAACCACGGTAATCGCTTCATGCCACTCTCCGAAACCAGTCCCAGCCGCAGCAGGAGCCGTAGTGTTGGTGCCCCCGCTGCGTCACAATCAGACAGGGCCACCGCTTCTCCCAGATCGCAAATCGCTAAAGAGTCAAACAATAAAAAGGTCACGTATGCATCTGCCACCGCGTCAACCATGCCTCCTATCCAACGATCGGCACAACCGTCCTCCCCGCAAGATTCACCCGCTTTGAGTCCTGCAACAGACGACGAACTAGGAGCTATGATCGCGGCTCTCCGAGAAGAGGAGCTAGACTTGCATAACCAGGTACAAGAAATTCGGCGTGAGATGGAACGGGCACTGGCAGAAGTCAACGCCCGCATTGCTGAGAAGGCTGCGCGGCGGAAGGAAGCTCCAAGCGCGCCTACGGGGCAGTCGCGCGGAGAACGCCGCGACACCCATGGTGATCTCGCCACCCAGCGTGGTGCAAGCTTCGCTGCAAGGCCAGGTCACAACAGACCATATCGTCGAAACGTGCGTGCGAACCATCATGGACAGACTGGTAATTGCGGGAATCCTCCCCTTGCAAGCCTGCTCCCTTGCTACACCTTCGGCAGCCGTAGTGCGCACTAAAGCCACCCATCATGACACACAATAATGGCTTCAACTCCACGGCTTACCATCCGTGGACGGCCGTATTGCAGTGAAACTGCCGCTCTTTAAGGAGGAGGAAAGCGGATTTTATCGACAGAGTTCAGTTAATTCAGGGAAGAAACACTCCAGCTATTATCGCACTTCAGGAGGTTAACGGACCACTCGTGAGGATCCCCTCGTACGCAGGATATGCACCCCACGACGATGCCACACAACCTGTCAAAGCGGCACTGTTCATCCACAGGGGGTTTACGCACGTAGAACTCGACACTCAACCGTGGTGCAACGCTTTCACCGAAGTAGCGGGGTGTCGAGTCGAACTATCGCCACACCGAACAATTTTGGTGTTTTCTGTGTATATAAGTACAGATGGCGCACGTAAGAAATCGCAATTATCGCACATAGACCTCAGCTTCGTCCAGCACTTCCAGAAGCTGTACCCGAAGGACGTTACAGTTATGTGCGGTGATTTTACCGCTCAGCATGTTGACTGGGGTTACGAGAAGATCAGTGCCCGGGGCAAGCACATCATGGCAGACGCGACGGCATACGGCCTGACGTTGCTCAACGCACCAGGCCAAACACAAAAGCAAGCTGACACGACGCCGGATCTCTCGTGGGTGTCGCATCCGAAGCTGTCCCGGTGGGAAACCTACGAGGATACGTTAGGGAGTGACCACCTGCCCATTCTAATCTATCTCCACACTGGCGGACAACGCCCACATCGGACTAGCGCTGGGTCTTAGGCGAAGACGGCGTACATTACGCACTGGGACAAGTATCGACGCATTTTAATGGAAGAGCCACCAGCCGCCGGAATTCAAAATCTCACAGACCAGCTGTGCATGGCGAAAGAACAATCTACCAAGAAACTGCGCGTCCCTCCAGATCACCCGGAGCCAGACAGACACTTGGTGACACTGTGGAACCGCCGGTTGCGAATTTTCGGTCAATACAAAAAGTCTGTCGTGCACCACATCTCAAGCGACAGCCTTCTCGACGGTTCAGAGAAAATCGAGAGTCACACTAACGCATTAGCCACCGAGCGTTGGATGGATGTGTTGAGACCCATAAACTGGGCACACGAACACTTCGAAAATCTAGGCCTTTTCTCCGATCTCTTCTTGGACAGCGCAAACAAACAACAGTGCCGCACGGTTTGCACCTTCGCGAAGGTGTGAGCGTAAACGAGCGGCCGAAGAAGCTGCTGCCGGCTTTTCTCTCAGACGTCTCACCCTTCTGCAACTACCTACAGTCGGGACGATACATCTGCCGATGAGGACGCTTACAACGTCCCTTCACAATGACAGAATTACACCATGCCCTCGAACGAGCGAACACTCGCAGCATGCCAGGGGTCGACAAAGTATGCGTTGCCCACCTGCGAAACCTGCCGGATAGCCACAAGCAAGCCCTTCTTGATGAACTAAACCACATCTGGGACAGTGGCGAGATACCTAAGACCTCGAAGTTCTCAATCGTAAAACCCATGCCGAAGCCAGGCAAGCCGCCTCTTTCTCTGTCCAACCTTCGACCAATCTCCTTAACATCGTGCGTGTGCAAAATTATGGAGAGCATGGTAAACACAAGATTAATCTGGTATCTGGAGGAGCGCCAGCTGTTGCCACCAACGCAGTATGGCTTTCGATCTGGACTGTCTACTCAAGACGTGCTGCTTCGCCTTCGGGAGACGTGCTTGACAAGCACTCTAACCAGCCTCGTGCCGTGGTCGGCGTTGACATCAGGAAGGCTTTCGATTCGGTTCCGCATGACACCGTGCTGACCAAGACCGGAGATCGGCATACGCGGGAGGCTTTATAACTTCATCGCAGCCTTCTTGCAAGACCGCACCTATCAGGTCCTCATAGGCTAGGCGACCATTGCTATATGTCACAACAACGTCGGAGTGCCTCAAGGCTCAGTTATTGCGCCTACCCTGTTCTACATTGCCATGCACGGCCTTCCGTGCAAGCTGGAAGCGGTAGCTGGGCTTAAATACGCCATTTATGCCGACGACGTTACCGTGTGGACGCACCAGGGTTCCGTCGGTGCACAAGAGGCCACGCTCCAACAGGCTCTGGACATCATACATGATCACATGTGCGATGTCGGCCTCACTATTGCACCAGATAAGACCGAATTCATGGTCATTCACGGGGGCAGGCGTACAACGGTGAAACAGGCGGAGAAGGAGGCATACAGACTGCGGATTGGAAACCAAGAGATTTCAAGACAACCGTCGATCAGAATTCTGGGCATGCACCTGGACGAGAACTGCACCGCCTCTACCTGGTTCCAAAGGACATTAAAAACGTGCAAGCAAATTCTTCACATTCTCAGACGTATTTCAAACCGTACGAGAGGTGTCAAGGAAAGGGAGATGTGGCAGATTGTGCAAGCATTGCTAGTATCTCGTATTGTGTACGGACTTCCTTACCACCCGGTCAATCGCACCCAGAAGCTTGCACTCGAAAGGCTGCTCAACGAAGCACGACGCATTGTCACGGGACTTCCCCGCTACACCCGCCTCGAAGCGCTGAAGAGCTGCAGCCTTATTAACGACTTGTCCGAGATTACAGACACGCACCGACACATGCAAGAACTCCGGCTTCGTTCGACAGAGGCTGGCCGTGACGCCCTTCGCCGTCTAGGCTATAACATTAGTGGTCTACCATTACTCCCGCGACGCACACCTCCGTGGGAGTACATTACCATTACAGATGGCAAGCCACTACCCGTCCACATGGGACCTCATCACGGATGGTCGAAGAGCAGCCCATGCAAAACGTCGAGCCCGCTCCACACAGGCGGCATTTAGACACGAGCGTGTCATCTACACGGACGGGGCCATGCCCACTACGGTAGACTCGCACATTGTGTACGCCACGGCCTGGTTCGACGAAACTACTGGACTTCAAGGTCGCCGTCACCACGTCGGTGTCACTCCGGCCCACAGCACACAAGCTGAACTGCAAGCTATCTGTGACTATCTCGACGCAGCTCTCCAGGAAGACCTAACAAGCTCCCCTGTACATCACCATGTGTACACAGACTCACAGGCAGCGTATCGAGCCTGTGCCAATGTGCAGTTCACCAGCCCCGTCACCGAAGCCATTCGCCGCAACGTTCTGAAACTCCGGGCATCGGGTAACGGCTTCACACTTCACTGGGTTCCAGCACACTGCGGCATCCCTGGAAATGAGAAAGTGCACCGACTAGCACGCGCGCATTTACTCTCCGTGCTAGCTCGGAGCCCCTTCCCACTCGTGGCTACGGCGCCCTTGCCCGTCCCTCAAGAAGAAGCCGATCCCACGGCTGAACGGCAGCTTAGTCAAGCCCGCCGGACAGCTTACCTCGGAGCCATGGCCAACCCTCTCCAGATCCCTGCAGTTCCTTCCCGTGAGTTCTCACGGCGGGAAACTGTGATCATCCGACGGATTCAGACGGGAACACTGCTCACACCGTTTTTGCTCCACCTTTTTCATCGCCGTGGGGCCGCTCCCAGTGTCCCGAGCACCTGCAGCTCTTGCCATACCAGGCCAGACCTACAACATCTAGTGTGGGACTGCCCCCGCTACAGTATTCCTCGGTACCGTGCCCTCACCAACGTGCGACTTGGACCGTGGCCCACGTCTCTCCAGTCCTGGTCCTGTCCGCCACCAAAAGCTCCTGCTGGGTACGCCACTAGCCTGTGGCGCGCCCTGCTGCTTTTTCTGTTGGACCCCGCAGCACCAGTCGTTGGTGACCGGCTTTGCGGCGACGCGCAGGACAGTACGGTGGCTATGACTCCAGACGGCCATAGTGTTGCGTCCAGGCCGCTGACGCAGTGAATGGCGGCATTATCCTTTCCCACTTTCCTCTTCCCTACAAATCCCCTACCGACCCTTATCCATAGCAGCGCTTATAAGCGCAAAAATGGAATAACGTGTCTTCAATCAATCAATCCATTTCTTTTCTCAGTGTGACCTCCCAATGTTTGCCTAGCACTAAGGCGTACATCTTATCTGGCCGTTGCCATTATTTTGACGGGACTGTGGAAAGAGAAAGTGCAAGCACAATCGGGAAGCGATTAAAGTTGGATCCAGGCAAGTTGACCCCGTCAAGCATCTCACCGATAGCAATGCAGATGCGAGACCTTGCTATAATCAGGCAATGGGCAACAGCCCTTATTGCAGTTTTATTTTTAAGAATAAGAAGGAATAAAAGAAGGAATAAAAGCGACCCCGTCCTAAATAAGAAGGAATAAAAGTACCCCCTTCGACACTACGTCGAGCTTCGCGCTCGCTAAGAGGTGCGGCCCCGGGCAGGCTCAGCGAGTCTGGCGCGAGTGTGGGCAGAGTTTGTGAATGGACGCCAGAAAAAGGAGGGCAGGGGACCGAGATGGAAAGGGAAGGAGGAGGCACGGGGAATAGTGAGCTCAACCTCAAAAGTAAGGAAAAAACAGTAAAGAATAAAATAGCAGTTTGCCAACACGCCTACCACGAGAGTAGGAGAGAAGGGCTACGCAAGAGAACGTGATTTGTTTTTAGGCCAACGAGGAGAAGGCAGAGACGGCGTCTTCTGCCGATTGCCCACTGCTCTTTCTCCTCTCAGGTACACGTGCTTTCACCTTCCGTCACCCTTTCCCCATCACACGAAGGGTGAGGTGGAGTGCGTATGAATGAACGGACGGAGAGGCAGCAATAATAAGCAAACAAAAACACGGGCCGAATGAAACTGCCGACTGGACGTAGAAGCGTAGGTGCTGTGATTAAGCACTACGGAGGTGCCGCGCCGGCGCGCAGCCAGCCGGCGCTGAGGCTTCGAAGGACACAGCCGCGACGTGGACGAACTAAAGAGACAAAATGAACGGGCATTTTCGTGAATGAAACGGCGACGACGCCGGGGGGAGGAAAAGCCAAGAAATAAGTGCCCGCTGTGCGTACGGGACGATGGAGGAGGATACGTGCCTTACGACTAAGTACCCTTTCCGGCCCCAATGAATGACAAATTCCCGCATCGTTGGCGTTCGATAATTTCCTACGTTGATATACGTTGATATCCGTCCCGGCACCAAGTATGTGTAGTGTACTACGCACCCGTGAATCGCCACGGTGTGACCGCGTGGCGACGGCCTTGGAACCCAAAGGCGTAAATGGGGTATGGAGCGAGGCTACACAGAGTTTGTGTGCTCACCAGAGCGGGACAAAGCTGCGTGGTTTGAGCGGGAATTTGTGGCCAACAATTTAGGAGTGGTTTTAGTAGTAGTGAGTAGTGGATGAGAAAAAACGAATATAGTGGCCTGTAATATTCTGGCGTAGACCCGACACCTTAACAGGCGGAACCAATTAGGTGTCGCTTGCGCGGTATGTGATCGTTTGTGGTTTTCCAGGAACCTCAGTCCTGTTACTGCGATAACTCACGAACAGCTCCGCTGGTCATCCACCTTGCCAGAGTGAAATGGAACTGAATTCTTTAGTTTTATAGAAAAGGATAGAAGAAAAGGCCGGACCGAAAACACAGGTGCTGCACGATCGGACAGAGAAGCGCAGTTGGCTGAGCCGCATACAACCCGGACACAAGGTGAGTGTATGCAAAGCCTCGAGCATGCCATCGCCTCAAGAAGTCTAGAAACACTCCACAAGCCTAGACGTATTCACTAGATGTATTCACTAGATGTTTTCACTACGCTTCAGGCTACGGGATCCATGTTTCTGTAATACAGTTGTATAAGTTGGGGCAACCATTCCCCCTGGAGAGGGCTGGCTATATGGCAGCTATTGCCAGGCTAATGCTGAAAAAGTAGGAAAGGATGATCTTCAATTATCGGTGCAGGATTTGAAAATAGCGGAAACAATTTCCTTGAAAAAGTGTTCGGCCTTTGCTCAAGCATGAACATACCTGGCTAATTGACAGACCCCCACGACCACAATAAAATGGAAACGTAAAAGCCATTTCTCAACGTCATAACTGGCAGAATGTACCGTAAAGTTCCGAAAAAACACACCCCAACTACTGAGATATCAAGGAGAAAATACGGGATGGCTGAACTTTCGGTTCAGGTTCGAAAAACTACAGAAAGGTCAACGCACCGCCAACCAAAACTGCGGAGATATCATAAAAACTGTGCTAGATGGGTGAACGTTCGGGTCAAAGTGCGGAAAGAACAAATAAGTGACCAGATCGACACATGGAAAGGTGATTCGCGTTTATTTTGTTTACTCGCCGTCGCTAAAGGCATCGAACTATGCGCCGTAGTCACATTCCAACACGAGCTGCAGCGCTTCGTCCACCATGCTTCCCCGAGCTTCGGGTCCTTTCGCCGGTTCCCAGCTCGCAGAGGCCAGGCGCTGGTTGAACTCGGCCGTCTTCAGAATCTGTCAAGGCTTGGGTCAAGGCCCGCAATTTATGTCGAGGCCCGCAAATCAAGGCCCGCAAATTATGTACCTTTATGTCAAGGCCCGCAATTATGTCAAGGCCCGCAAATTATATACCTCCCCGCCCTTCTATTCTTCCCATTTGTACCACCCGTGCCTCTCCTTTCTATTCTTCCCATCTGCTGCCCCACCCTTCTCTTGCCAGTCAAGCCGGACGGGTTGTGCCTCTTCTGTCCAAAATAGAGACATCGGCGGTGTTCTCTGCCGCGGGACGTTTGCCGCGGGAAGGTGTCGAAGCTAGCGCGATTTTCGGTGGTAAGAGATCTTTGGGGTCTTTTTTGTAAATTGAATATTTCACTTCTAAAGGAGGGTCGGCGTCCTCTCAGAACGTCACAGTATACGTAACGTCTAGCAATATTTTAGACCTGTTGAAATAATTTGAATACTCAGCTTCAGCTTTATTCAATATTGCAGCCAAATAGTTTGGAATACGCCCCACTTGCTGAGTCCCTTTATGCCGGATACGGTCTTCGTCACGCACCTGCCTATGGCCTTGTGGTTCAAAAAAACCGTCAATGCTGCGCAAGTTACCGTTGTACCCACGCCCGAGGTTTGGGTGTTATTGTGGATTATTTTCGGTTTATATTTTTTTCATCGTTTGTTTTGTCTTAATTCTGGTAGATCTGTTGCCGGACAGACAGGCAGCCGGTCGCGTATGTGTGTGCTTGCATAAAAGAAAGAAGACGGGCAGACAGACAGGCAGGCAGGCATGCAGACAGGCAGACAGACAGACAGACAGACAGACAGACAGACAGACCGGGATTTTAGGATTCTGCAGTAGAAAGGGCTCAAATGGTTGCAAAGAGAAAAGCAGACTTAGTTGTGAGGAATGAGCATAAGGAGGCCGGGGTTGGTGTGAGCAGAAAATCACTTTGATGCTGTGGTGTAGCAGCAAAGGAAAAAAAAAACATTATACCCTGCTCTCTTGCCGCCGGTGGCTGCGTATGCTCAACCGGAGTGCTGTTACTATTCCGTTGAACAACATGTGGCTCCAATCTTCTTAGGTACGGACTATCCGGTCGAGGCATGAATGAACGACAGGCATGAAGGACAAAGATAGCAGACGTAAGTTAAGAAGAATAACTGGGTCACAAACGATCGCGCGTTCCTGGCGCGTGGCACCACTCACGATTGCATCTGTCACAAATGGGGGAGGGCTGATTAGTATACTGCGAGCAATCTACACGCCGACGGCTTGCATGACCTTGGTCCGCAAAACGGTGAATGTAACCGAACGAGAGGAGGTGAATGAAAGCGAGCAAGTTGTTGCTAGCGTAGATCGGAATCGAGTTTGCGTTTTCGCGGAGAAAACGGGAACGGAGAATTACTGTCGTGGCGCTATTCGAACGCCGGGCTACCCACGATGTTTTACGCTGATACGCGACGCCTTACGCCTTCGGGGGCTTAGGGAAATATGCGTTTAAGGTGCAGCAGGTGGCGCGGCTGTCATCAATGAATGCGTTTGACCCGAGAGGGGGGATTTGTTGCTTGGACAGGCTCTTTCTCTAGATTTTTTTGCAGTCACGTGTATAATTTGTGTCATGGACAAAAACAGGATTATCTAAGAAGCCACTATTAAAAAAAACATAAAATTTCTAGCGTGATGTGGGAATAGGGGAAGGCGATGAAGCGTATTTTATATGTTCTTGAATATTATAATGCGATCCTACAAGAATTCGTTGATATGAATAGTTGACAACCATGCAACAAAATTTAGTTACCTTGTGCGACGCCGTATGGTGGTAGTTATAGACATGACACACCATAGTTTCGACTCTTCAGAGCGGAATGCAGGTTTTACATTATTTCACACCATACAACACCTCAATAGTGTCACGTAAGCAATGTGAGCTAACAGAATTTTTACATCTTAGGCAAAATTTAAATCCGGTGGCAAGAACCGGGACAGAAAGTTCAAGTCTTGTTCTTTCAGTTGTTGTTCAACCGCATAACAGCCAGGTGTTTGTTCTTCTGCCTTGTGTCTTTCACTTCGTTATTGATGAGAATCAATTAGGTTCATAGAGGAACGGGAATTTGAAACATGAGTATTTTGGCCAAGCCAGGGATGTTTCAAGAAGGATGCAGGATGTGTGCCGACTGTCGTGAAAGTACCTAATACGGCGGGGAGTACACATTTGGAGGTAATATACGGCATATTGACTGATATACCCGCGAAACTTTAAATTCGTGAATTAGTAATAAGTTTTCCAAACGAAAAATATCAAAATAATAATGAGAGCAGCGGAAAGCTTTATATGCATGTTTCCCAGAGCGCGTTGCTTGTTTACCTGGTATCATAAAAGACTCGATGTGGCGCGAAGTTTAAATTTGATAGGAATGGTGGCGATGCTATGTGTGATGAACAGGGAAGATACCGATATCGGAAGAGGCTAGTCGCAACTGAAAATGGGGTTGGGATCCCGCGAGGCTGTGCAAGTCTAATGAGACCTTTTGTTTTCAACTCTGGTTAATTCAGTCATCCATAAACGATAACATATGGTATGCGTGTAAAACATTTGGTAGTACGCCTATGAACCCCCAAGAGTCTCGTCATGCAAACTGTTTAATCAAAGCTCGACGCTTCACTGGCTGACACCCCTCCTAATGGACTTACAAACACTGCTTTCAGGCCTGAAGCCTTACTTGTTTCTGCTCTGACGTTTCAGTTACACGAAACCTCCTTAGTAGTTCTCTAGAAAGAGCGCAATTAGGGGTAGTGTTGATGGATCAAGGGAAAAACCATGAACCCATTTTTTGACAAAGGCTAAACAGAATTACACTTTTCCGGCCACCGAAAATTTGCAACGATGTTCGAAGCGAGACTAGGATGGCGCCGAAAGTCCCTGATGTGAGCTTTAATTACGTCAGAATTTCAGTTCAGTATTTCTACCAGTCCAGCAGGCTCCGATCTTAAATGCGTACCTGCGCCCGTTTACTGCATAAGCAATTCAGCAGAATCGGCCTAAGAAACTTCTGAATATTACAATACCCTTGCTGTATGCTGTACTAAAAGAGCCGTTTTCTTTCCGACGTTTACTAATAACTATCCGAGCCAATCATTACCGCATCTCACTGAATATTCCTCTCCCCAGTCGAGCTCGAACCATCACGTTTCGAAGTTGCAACGCCGTTGGCACGCATCACTACGTCTCCTCTTCCCCGAATTCACTCCTCTATCGAGAAAGATAGGGATGCTTTTGAGTTCAGCGCCGGAAGAGTTATTTACATACTCTTAGTTTATGGCTCAATAAAGCTGGTACCCACGTGCTAGCCTCTTCACTCGCCCATAGTGAGCGCCAAGGTCCACGCTGACTGCTCAGACCACTTAGAGTGATATAATAAATTCCTCCAATTCAAGGACGCCCGGAAACACCGGAGGCGCGCCTGCCCGTTAGTCACGACTACGCGCGGATGACTGCACTTCTTTTGCTCGGCCTTTATGCTTCTCGTTCACGCTCTGAAGAGGACGCGCACCTCAGCTGCTGTTATCATAGTAAAAGTTGCCTGCCCCCCCCCCCCTTCCTAACCCTGACGAAAGTTTTGGCATACGCGTTTTTCGAGCACGCCTGGGCGAGTTAAACGGCTCGTCGTACGATGCGTTGAATCACCCAGTTCGCGTGAGACGTGAGGGGAAGGAAACCGATTGGAGGGGCGCGGAAGAAATCGCTCTGAACGCGAGCAACTTGCAAAGATAAATTGGCTCGGAACAGGTCCGTAGAGAAAATGTGAAGGTTAAAGATTTACGGTAAGAAAATTATTATTGTGTAGCCGAACAATTAGGCTATACCACTATGAATTCGAGACCTGGGCAGAAAGCCTGGATGACATGTGCAAAGCTAGCTATAGGCTAGCAATGAATGTATGCGCTCTTCGAAAAACTTTTTGGGCCATGTTAAAAGTTTATAACCCAGCGAAATTTCAAAATATTTGCATCCCTATCAAGTGGGACTGAAATTATTTATTCCAGTATGCTGGAGAAAGCATATTTGTTTCTTACTATAGTATGGTAAATCGGTCACCTTCACCGGTAAGCTTTCGCTTTGAAGTCTTTGGGGCCTAGAAACTTTTGATGTGCCTAGAAGATTTCGACAAAGACTTAAATTTTAATTATTAAGGTGCTACAGTCTGCTCAGTATACGACCCCCCTAAATGGGTATCAGGGACAAATTCCATACAAAGTTCCCGGTAGACTTTCAAGAAACAAAGTTTTAGAAGGCAGAAACGCAGAACGTCTTATACGTTTAAGACAATATATCCGATAAAAATACGCGTGTTCTAAGTTTCACGTCTAGCCAGAAATTTAAAAAATACAATATATCTCGATATGCATTAGGGGGATTGTGATTGAAGCCCCGCCCCCTCCAAAAATGAGTCATTGCGGCGTACAGGATATGCCTTCTACCTACAGTGCACCATAATAGGCTGTTTTTGATGATGATCATGATGATGATGATTACGAATAAGCTCCGATATTACCATGCTTTTACACGATCTTATGAGATAATATTGCCTCTGCCGAGTTCGTCTCATCTAGACTAAAGTTCCCTGCGGCGAGATTACTCTCTAAAATACTACATATTTGCAGCAGTCTGCAAACTGTGTAGTAGGTGGATGCGTTACATATACTGAGCTCATGCTGCATAAACTGGCCTGACTTAGCGGCACTGTTCTTGTTATTGGTATTTGGGAGCAACAAAAAATTCCTGGGGCACCTAAGTTTGCCTACGGACTTTGAAGGCGCAAGTTCGGTGATTTTAAAAACATATTTACTGCTACACCGTATTTGCGTCTCTACGCTTTCGTTTATTTGTCTTTTGGCACGACTTACTTGTACCGGCCTCTATTCTGCTACGCCGTGCTTGAGTCTGCTTTTTCGCTTACGTTTCTTCTTACAGCGCGAATTACGCCACAGTTAAGCAATGTTCTGCACGGCGGGTGTGCATCCGCTCTTCTCACGTACCATTACGTTCAGGTGTCATGCAGCCCGCATTATTCTACAATTTTACGCTTTCAATTCGCAGTTTTATGAATTGGGCATATTAGGCCTTCAAAGTTACCGATTCCGGGCTGGAAAGAAAACACCACAAGGACGACTGGTCTTTCTTTGCGCTGTTGTCACCATGAAAGTCCACCAACTTTCCCAGTTTTTCGCTCTCCTTAACAAGACACACTTAAGGTTGGTACAAACATTCCTTTCTAGAATGCCACAAAAACCAAATAAGACTCACTGGTACCCTCGTCGATAATCCTCTTGCATACAAATGTTCTCGAACGTTTCCTCTTTCTACTTGATGCTGTTTTTATACGTTAATATCTGGCATGAGTCAATGTGTCTGCATGCTCCCTACATTATGTGTCAAAAGAAAAAAAAAACATCCAGCAACTCAAACATTGATGTCTAGTAACTCAGCGGTCATTCAAGATAGGCCGCATTGACTCACGTCGACGGGCTCGGACTGCTGCGCACGCCGTACGAATGAACGAAAATGCGGAGAGCAAAAACCTGCCGTACCGCCCGAGGGCGGGAAACGCTAACGAGCTGGTGTTGGGCCTGAGTGGGAGGGTCACCCCGTAAACGCGGTAGAAAGACTGCACGGATATTGCTTTCGGGCGGTTTCGTTGGGTAAACGACGTCTAAGCGTGGCTTGTTTATTTAGCAACCGCTTTAGTCTGAATACGCAAAGAAACATAGGGGGAGCCGAGTTTTGTTGGATCCGCACGGTAATTCCGCCGAGTCGCTGCGGGTTGTCTTGAGGCCGAAAGCAGGGCGAACAAAACGACTACACTATGGGTAAAAAATAACTTTATTGAACATGCTACCATTACTGACTTGCTACCAACGTTATTGAGCTTGCTATCACGGGTTCCGACGTTCGGTGATGCCATATTTCTAAGGAAATACTGCGTGTCGTAGGACACCACGAAGAGGATTGCCGGGTGATACAAAAGATAAATCCGCTGGTCAGCCTTGAAGGCCTACCTGATTTCGGAAGCGTGGTACCCGAAAACCTGCTTAACTGCTTGGGCGTCCGTAGTTGCAGGTATAGCCACTCAGAGCTCACGAGATAAGATGAAGAAGATGAAGGTGGAGAGAAGAGCTGGAGCAATGCATTCTTAAAACCCGGATTCTAGTTACCTATGAGGGAGAAGGGAGAGAGCGGAAAGGATGACTAGGAAATGATGCACGGGACAAGAGGCAGCAGTACGCGAAACTTTCCGTCGTGATCACATATTACGAAGCACCCCATGACAGCTGAAACAGGACGTAATGTTTGGGACGGTGCTTTCGTTTATTCTCATAGGTGTGGCTTTTCGTGTTTACAAATCTTTACTGCCTCCCGTTTACTTGCAGTGCCCCAGGTCGCTGAACAGGTGCCGGCAGTGTCCCCATGCCAAGTAACGATCATGACTGAAATGCAGGCGACATTGCCTGATGTACCGAGTACGCTTATGCGTACCTTTTCGGTATTCCAACGGTGGCACAACAAGAAGGGACCGAAATACAAACGCGGCTTCTTTATATTAAAAAAAAAAACCTTTTGGCTTCGGGTGAACAAACTGCGCTGAAATAAACGACTTGAAATCAACTAAATCGTCAGCGTCTCCTCAGAAAACGGCGGGTGCGATTTCTTGGCAGTTCTTTCTCCTTCAGAAGCCGACGCGCTGAGAGTCACCCCAAGATGGCGCAGCCTCTCTGAAACTCGTGAAGCCCTCTATATTATCAAAAGTGTTATCATTAATACCTTTTTACCGTTCCCACCGAAACATGCGTGTATCATATCAGAACATATTCTAATAAAAAAATAATCTGACGTCAAAATAGCTATTCTTGCAAAAAGCTTATTAAGCAAATCCAGCGCTAACATAAGCGCCCACATACATAGGTAACTGCGAAACCCAAGCTTAACGCAACCTACCAGTCATGACGAACGAGCTCCACCAATAGCGGGTTGCCATGACCGTTTAGAAGACTCCTTAAGTCTGACTCATCGCTTGCGCATACTCGTTTGAACCAGAGACGCACACAATATAAAAAAACGTATAGACGAGTGTACAAATCAAGGTACCGCTGGCGCCAGTGGTGGAAAACCTGAATCTAACGCCAATAAATTCCCTGCCCCGAGGTAGGCGGGGTTGTTTCCCAAGTGTTTCATCACATCTAGACATGCACCTCAGTAGAATTGGCACACGCTTCAACGGCAGTCTTTCGACATACCAAGTGCAAGAGATCACCGATACGGAGGGCTAATGGGGTTGCTTGTAATCAGCTATAGGACACCGGCGGAAGCGTGAGAGTAAAGGGCGGGCCAAAGGACAAAATAAATAAGAGTTGGGTTGGCAAAGATCACGTGGACCTATATGAGCCAACAAGCCCTCGGAGTCGTGTGAGTGCATAATCGCTGCCAGAAGGCGTTAAAAGCAGGTTGCTTGCTAAACATGCTTTCCTTTGTCATGTTTGAACTCTGCGACTGTGTTATCAATAACATGTAGACACAGCGTTTTGGTGTGTGTAAATACCAATTAGGATAATGCTATTCGCTAACCTCTTCCACTGATAAAAGTATGGAGCCGCATGCAAAAAAGTCGCGTTAAGAAAGTTGACCCAACGCCACACCGATTTCTTTACTTGTATCTTCGAGGCGAATTATTGATTGTGTGCACGCGTTCAATGATTGTGTTTTGTTATTATATATCTTTCAGGGTAAAAAAAATCGTCTTTGAGAAACTAACAGGTTGGCAGAAGTTGTGCGACAGCCATACGACACAGAATTGTTGCTATTACACTTTTAGTGTCAGTACCAGGTTGGGCGGCGCCGGCCATAACTTTGGTGCTGTCAAAAGTAGTCGATTTGATATCGCACTGAAGTTGGCAGAACAATGGAATGTGAAGATTACAACATCTCAGCCTAAAACAATCATAAGTAGCATGTGGATTACGATAGCGAGTCAGATAATATGTACTAATGTGCGGAACGCTTACAAAACAAGATGCAAAGCACATGGTTTGGAAAGACAGCGCCGGTACCATCACACTTTTTCTGCTTTCGGTTGGAATTTCGCTTTTTTATCTCGATGAACGTAGTCGAGTCTTTGTACGGGTCACTTAGCCAGCGTTCAAAAGAAACTGGTGCACTGTGAACGAACCAAAATATTTAGTTTCATGTAAGTGAACCTTAATTAAAAGCATGCAGTATTTACATAAATAAAATCTGGGTGACCTCGGGCAAGCTCAAGCAATATGTTAACTAACCCCACACATATTGGTATTTGAACTCCATACCCATACGAGCACCGTTTCATCTATTTTTGAAATTTGGCAAGAATATTCTTGGGGATTTGTGCAAGGTGTTTACGTATAAGTATACCTATCATACTGTTAGATAGAAACTCGCTGCTTAAACTTGCGGAGTTAATTACGGGCGACTACAATTATCAGTCTGTTAACGATTTGCTGCAACTTGTTTCATGGCGGTGACAGTTTACTTAAACAGGGTGTTTCCTCGACACGTGGTGACGTTGCTTCCACCTTTGTTGTAATCTCAGTCACTTTAACGCATTTTCTACGCAGAAAAGATAACCCACTGGAACAGCGGTTCTGAAAAATCGTGGATGGCTGCTAGTGCTAAAGTGCCCAAGCTCAACCACAGTGATGTTGGCTGGGACAAAGTCTGGACGACCTGGGCACGACAAGGGTGATACGTGCACAAAAGCGGCCGTGAATAATGGAACCAGTAGAAAGCAACCAGAATGGAAAACGAACGGCGAGTCGCTAGATTTTGTGTTCCGCTGAGGGGCTAGTACTAGTCGTTTTACGGTGAAATCAACCATAAACGCTTTCCCCACGTTCACTTCGGAGCTAAGATACAAATTTAGAGAGAGGGCGAGATCCCGTCTTCTTCATGGAAATATTTGAACCATCCACTAACGGACCACAAGGCTGAGCTCTTCGAGTTACGGAGACTGGCTAATCTTTCATCATTATCATCGTCGTCGTCATCATCGCCGTCGTCGTCAGCATCATCATCAGCCTGTCTACTCCCACTGCAGGGCAAAGGCCTCTCCCATAGATCTCCAATTATCCCGGTCCTGTGCTAACTGCGACCAATTTATCCCCGCAAACTTATTTATCTCATATGCCCAACCAACTTTCTGTCGCCCCCTGCCCCGCTCGCCTTCTGTAGAAACGCACTCTGTTGCCCTCAATGAACGACGGTTAGCTTGCGTTCGCACTACATGCCCTGCCTTCGCCAATTTCTTCTTAATTTCTACTAGCATGTCTTTAAACACGCATTGCTTCTCAACCCACTAACCTCGCTTCTTGTCCCTTAATGTTACCCCTATCCTTTTCCGCTCCATTGCCCACTGAGTCGCCCTCAATTTAAGTTGAACCGTTTTAGTGAGTCTCAAGTTTCTGCCCCGCAGGTGAGTACCGGTAAGATGCAGCTGCCATACACTTTCTTCTTCAGGGACAATGGTAGGCTGCCAATAATTATCTGAGAATGCCTGTCGAATGCACTCCACCCCAATCATATCCTTCTAATTACCTCTGCATCGTGTTTACAACAGGTATTCAGAACATTGAATTGGGAACAGGGGGGCGTTATGGTCAATAGAGAATACCTCAGTAGGATAAAATGTGGTGTTGATATTGCCTTGCTGAGTAAGTGGAGGGACCAACTGCAAAGCATGATTATCGCGCTGGACTAGCAGGCTAGAATCGTTGGCCTGATAATTAATATGCAGAAAATTAAAGTAACGCTCTCACATCGGTTTCAGATAGGTGCCGAGGCAGTGGAAGCTGTAAGCGAATATTTCTACTTAGGCCAAGTAGTGACCCCGGATCCCAAACATGAGGCTAATCTTTACGGCCGCGCCCACTTTATTTTCTCATTTGGACGCGAAAAGCAAAGAAAATCGAAGAAAGCGCTGATGAATGTAGCAAATAAAAAACGGCGCTATTCGTTCAGCTGGACGCACGGATGTCGGGCCTCAGTAAAATAATTAAGCGACCAGTCACATGTGTAGTCTTTTAAAATCGAACAAAGTGAATCCATACCCATTAGCAGTTGCACTTACAGGTATCCCACTGAAATCAGACCTTTTACTGATAGCGTATAGTCGATTTTACTGAAATCGAACAATATCAACAAGAAAATAAGATATGGGCTGGTATAACAGAAACCCCAGCGCTAGTCCTGAAATGTTCTTTGCGATTAACCGGCCATATCTACAGAATGACGAACACAGACGTGTGGTGAACCATTAGGCAAGCGCGATCCCTCAGTTTATTGGATACGGGGAAGCGCGCATTATAATTGTCAAGGTTGGAGTGCAGTGATTAGAATTCCGCAAAGTGCGCAAACTGGAAGGCTCAGTGAAGACAACTTGATTCTCTATGCACTGCTAAGAGACAAAGCTAAATCAAGCCAGGGAGATTGCGGTTTTGGAATAGACAGGCTCCAGATTCAACAGAATCCAGACGGAATACATGCCGCCCATTCGGATATCACACGCTTAATTGTACCGCATGAAAAAAATCAGAGCCCTTCCACCCCGTGAAGAGGGATGCCCAGCAAAGCTGCGGTGCCGAGCCTCCACGTGAGGTTTGACTGGGTCGTGGTCCAAGGGGTGCACGAAGCAAAACACGTTTTTTTGTAATTTGCGATTGAGCTTTGTTCCTGGTTATTAACTGAAACTCCGGTCCAGTCAATTCTCGCACTGAGCAGCAGGCCTCTTCACGAGCACTGAAACGGCTAAGCGGCTCCAACGCAGCGTCAGACTTGGCTACTGCGCAATTGAGGCACACAACTGGGCACGCGCCGGCGCCAGTGTGTCTGCCGCGGCTATGACGCAACACAATCCAACACAATCCACTTTAATCCAAGCCACGCTAAGCCAAGCCAAGTTAAGCCAAGCCAATCGAATCGAATCCAATCCAATTTGGAACGGCCCTTCACGGCACACGCGGAAGCTCAACAGCTTACGCTAAAAAAACACACAGGAATCAAGGGTAAAAATTTATTAAAGCGCGGTATGGTAATCACGGCGCTACTCTATGAAAGCCCTAGGACCTTTTTAGTTTTGTTATTTTATATGATTTTTGCCATGCGCCGGCGGTGTGGCGCGCAGTTTTACGATTCCGGGGATTTCAGTGGTCTCCGCAAATTGGCGCTACTCTCGCTAGCAATTCCTGTCTGCATCGCTCTTGGACCGGAGACGATCTCCTGGATCCTAGCCATTTACAGCTTTGCTGTAAAAAAAAACCTAGACTCACGATGCTTCATTTGAACGGCAGAAGCCACCATAAGTTTTGATACATGGTCTGGCGGGCGCGGAAATAAATACAAGAGGAATCTCTAGAAATTCAGAGAATTGTCTACTAATGCGTAGCATCCTTTTGCTGCTTGTTAGGAGTATGCGTTGTTTATAGCCAAATATAGCTATGAGTCCCAAAAGATGGTGTATTACTTTATTATTTTTAAGTTTTCCTTTGTTTATTCTCGCCACTGATGTAAATGTATACCATTATAGCGATGAAGTTTCTTTACTTCGCTGAATATGTTGTCTTTTTCTGAATATGCAAGGCGTATTACACAGTAGGTCCGTTTACCGAATTTTTTTATTCGTATTTACAAAGTCCTTTTGCGAACTTCATTCTGTAGTCTTCGGCTGTGGAGTGAAAAGTCCAAGATGCATATTTTTTATTGTTTCAGTTCATTTTTAGTAAAAATATATTCTTAAATTTTTCTTATTTTTGGTTGTTCAAAATCCTGTCTGACCAATCACATCCGTTTACGCTATTATAACGATTAACTGTGGAACTTCTGCCAAATCTGCATTTTTCTGGAAATTCCGTGCGTTACATGGTCCCCGTTGTGGGGGTAGTATGCACAGAATGCCACACTTAAGAATCTAAGCACCTACGCTGCTGCATAGAACCGTCAAAAGCGATAACGTTTATTCGGTCAATTTTAGGGATTGGCAGTTCACCGGCGGATATGGTGATGACGTCATGGTTCACGGCTGTGCCATTCTTGTTGGTTATGGTCATAAGGGCTTATGTGGAAGGGGAGAGAGAGAGAGAGGCCTACAGAACAGACATGATTGTGTAGGGCCCGACATGTTTGTTGAAAGATTCGTTCCAGTTGGATAGAACTACCATGCGAGAAGAAGAGGCATATGAGACGAATGAGATGGGGTGGGAGAAGCGGAGGATACAGAGAAAACTGAGAGCAGTGCCGCATTAAGTGGTCGAGTGTGGCTATACCTGAAATTTGACTATAAGGAGCAGGAGACCCTGTCGGGTAAGGACATTTTCTTGAGATGTGGTGCCTGAGGGTTGCGTTGTCCCTAGTTTTAAGCACGAATATCTACGCTTAGTGATGTATCGGGGACGCCAGAGGCAAGGAGCCGTGGTAATAAGGGAAAACAAGCCTTCCGTACGTGGTAGGCGTGGTAAAAACGAATGTGAGGGTGGGAAGAACAACCTTTATAGAATTCTTAAGTGAACACTTCGTCTCTCAACGCACCGTGTCATAAAGGAGGATTGGATTGCAACGACCACATTTAATGAATGGAAACCCGGTAATTGGGGATGGAAGTGGACTATGTTTGCAGTAGTAAAGAACAAGATGACTACACAGCTACCATTCACCTTATGAACCGCTCCCAAAGCCACGCGTGATGAACACCCGTCACATACTGCCGCTACTGTAGCATGAAGATGGGGAGTCGAACGTCGAAGAAGTTTTAAGGAAGTTTACTTTACGGATGACTATGAAATTTGGCACATACAAACTTGAAACAATTACACTTATTCATAGATGAAAGACCAGTAAGAGTAAAGAAAATGGTTGGCGGGCAGGGCTCCCGGCGTCTGGCCCCGAGATCGGCAGACTCGCCAGAGGGGCCGCGTTATATTTGCTTTGGGGGACGCATTGGGGGAAAAAGCGCATCCTAGCGGGTGCGGCTACGGGAGCAAGTCTTAGGCACACCCGCAGCCAATCAGGAAGACGCTTCTAAGCTCCAATCAGACATGTCCCCGCCAAAGTGAAAAGGACCAAAAACACAGACACAAGGTTTCGCAACCGCTTACGGGCGTAGAGCAAGTAGTTAGACAAAGCCTAAAGTAAACAGGGGAAAAGGGAAGGCGTCGGAAGAGCGGCCCGCGTGCGGAGACGCCAGTGTGTGCGGTAACAGAAACCGAGGCAGGGTTCGCTTCCCCCAACAGCCGTCGTCCCGGTGTTTCTCAGAAAAAAGGGCCAGGCCCAGCCGCTGGCAGCCCTGTGCTTAAAAAACAACCAGAAAACATCAAGAGATCTCCGCTTCGCGACAGTATATTTTTAATATAACCATGGACATAGCCACTCAAATTCTCAAACACTCCATGAAAAGGTCTCTAACTTACGCACTATATATATCCATGACTATTCTCCGCTAAGCCAAGTCATTGTTCTTAGTCATTGTTCTTTTACTTTCGATATCTCAATGTAAAGAAATGCAACTTCTACGCAATACCTGGAAAGCCGCTCACCGTTGAAGATTCTGCGCTAAGTCTTCATTGTCCTTTAAGTCAAGGAAGTTGCCTTAAAAGAGGTAACATTTACGCGAAGTTTTCTTTTTAGCGGTTATCATTAAATAACGGTGACAATTATATGCACATGTTATCTTTATTGTTTAGCGATACTCATTTGAGTGACCAATCAGTCCATTCTATTCCTTATGCAAGGATGCAATAAATTAAAAAATGTGGTGAGGGGCGCCCGCTTTCAGGATGCAACAGCTAGCACCGGCCTTGCGTCACGATGATTAAAAACAGGCGAGAGGTACAGTGCGGCCTAAACTCCACCGTCTTCATGCGCTATAAAGACAGCCTCTTTTGGCCTCCTCCCATCTCAGTTCGGGACCCTCCGTGCCACTCACACCGAAGGGTCGTAAAATGCTTTCTCCTCTATATATATAACACGCTCGTTCCTCTGAAAGGGCAGAAGACTCAACGGCGTGGTGCAGGGAGTATCTTGTACGCGCAGGGACATAAAAACAGACGCCATCCTCGCTTCGCTTTTCCACTCCGCGCTCTTCCTTCGAAGACTCTTTTTAATAGCGCCACCACGCCCCACCTTCGGAAACCTTTAAGAGTATGCTTACCGGGACGCTCCTGGAAGCAAATATTGGAGTGGCCAGCTTACGCTCAACCGATCTTGTTTTTCCTAAACTTTGTTGTTTCTACCCTTATCTCGTTCCTTCGCAGTTGTCGAGTGAAGCGATCCCGCAAAAGGTTGTCTCTCCTGGCAAGAGCGTCGGGGTGTTTTGCTTTCCCCAGTTGGCAACGCACCCCCTGGGGCTTCTCACGGACGTCTTCTCGAAGACCGCGTGCCGTCGGCCAGCCGGGCGGCACACAGCTCAAGAGCAGCGCAGGAAATGCCACTGTGGCTGGACTGATTCGTTGACGGCAGAAGAGGCTAAAAACAAGCCAAGCCATGCCACTCCTTAAAGGTAAGGTGGGTAACCGAAGTGATAAACCTTGAGAAACGCACGACACGACCGGCGCTGTCGCTTAGAAGAGTGTACGAGACCCTCGGCTTCTTTCGCCGGGCAAAGTACGATATTATCAAGTTGTAAAAGGGGCCATTAAAAAGTCTTAGGCTCAAGAAAAGTTAAGAAGAGCAGGGACAGCACGGCAGGAGTGCATGCTCTCGGTGACGCATGCGCATGGTGCGGGAGGCAGTAAAGAGGCCGCGAGGGGGCTTGTTTCCCACCTATGGCAAACGTTTGTTTTGTAAGGTGCTTGTAGACATAAGGGCCGCCCCCTCAATGCCTTCGTTTCGGTGGTGTGGGCCCGGTCTGTAGCCATTGGCAGGACGTAACCGCGAAGAAGAAACGATAAGGGGAACTTGCGGGTTGAAAGGGAGTGCTTCTTTAAGTCAGCTCGTTTCGTGGTACCAGCCACGCTCGTGGCTCGGCACGGATGAGGAACTTTGATTTAGTGTGAGACGTCAGGGCTGTGGGAAAAAGTATAAATACCAAGAAGCTACAGAACATAAAAAAACAGCAAGCCGACCAAACGAAAGTTCCAGCTTGAGGGGAGGACAGGAGGTTTTGGGGCTGATTGGAAGACCGCCCAACAACAAATTTGCAGCTGTCGACAATGTGGAACACCGGATTTATGTGGCGATCGCGATAACGCGCTCGGTGTTCTGCCTTGCGGAGCCGTTAATTCAGTATTTGTCGTCACGGAAGGGCGGATTGCGCAAACATTATTGTCCTAGTACCAAGATTCAGATCAAGCGTTGCGATTAGCGTGAGGTGAGTTCAAAGCCTTCACTAATTCATTTTCTTCTGTCGCACTCACTCTGTTATGGTCGGATAAACTGCATCTATCTCGAGCTACGCTGTCAGGGTACGTACGATACGTGGTGCTGAACACTTATTTGGAATGTCAAAGAAGCGCGTTGGGTCTTGACCACGTGGATAAAAGGGATACCTGAGACCCCCAGCAAGCTTGGTCATGTATATTTGTTTTGTTTTGCTGCCTTGCAGATTTGCGTTGTGGATTTCTCATCGAGTATCCCTTTACAGACTTCAGACTCTGGGATCCTCGCCTGTATAATAATTTGTTTGGATGTTTGAGAACAAAAAAAAGTAAATTTGAAAAAATACTCTAAAATAAAAATGAATTTGAAATACTCTATTACCGTTTACATGCAACACTATTTAAACTTTCAAAGTGCTGTTTAGAAGTATTCTGCAATCTGTAGAGATTTTTCATCATGCTGGTTGATTACATCTTCACAAGTAGCTTTGGCCTTTCCAGGTGAGTATGAACGGGGTGTACGTCAACAGACCTTTTCGTTAATGGCAACATTCCTTGACTGCTCCCGGCGTGGAGGCATTGGCTCTAAAGTGTGCTGAATTTCTTTTGACTGAAGGAGACCTTTGTGTCGTCAAATTACAGCGCTGTATCTGCCCAAGCTGTGCGTTGCAACTCTAAAATTTGCAGGTGTACTTTTGAAACGCCATTGCCATGGTCGCCTCACGTACGAACTTCAAGAAATCCGTGCAGATCTTTTGTTATGAACTCTGGGAATGGATAAAGTGTTTCTTATTACTTCTCCAACACAGATGTATGGAGTGTTGTGATAGGGATCGCTTTAATGCAGCCGGTGTGTCGTTGAGGCTGTTCTCAAAGCTTACCTTAAGATAGCTAAAAACACGCAGATTCAAGTGTTATGCAGGAGTGTGCTTTGGAATACCTTACCACACTTTAGCTCGTCGCAGCCTTCCAAAGGCGCGTTCCTTTGATCATTCTTTCTGTGAAGCAGGAAGTACATTTCCCGCACTTGAACATTTTGAAGTAGCACACACTCAACACAGACTCAAATGGAAATAAACCAAAGCGCTAACTCGCAACTGAAATTTTTATTAGAACTGACACGAAATTAAATACTAACAATCTCCTCCCCATGTGACCACACGTCATACACACGTAAAAAATATTCGTGTTTTTTCCCACACGTGCCAAGCACCAACCACTTGTGCAAGTGAATGCGCTTAGGCTTTGTGACAGAAAGTGTTGTAAAAATACACTCACTTTCACGTAAATAAGGCAAAGGCGCACTGAGAAACCTCTCCCTTTATTTCTCATAGTGCACGCCTCTTCCATTCTTGTGTACGTGTCGAGTGTTCACTACTTCAAGATGTTTAAGTGCCAGTACCAATAAGGCCAGTTGTCGGTTCTCCTATCTTCTGGCAGACGAGGTCCGCAGCCAACCCAATTGAACATTCCTTGGCTTCTAAGTCCGTCTCTGGCGTGGGCGCGTTTCGAAAATCACTTTGTAGAAAACCAACAAACTTTTATCTCTTACAATGAATTTTTTTTCTGGGAACACTTCGCTAACAATTCCAGGAATGGAGACTTGAGCTATGACACACCTTCCTCTTACGTTGTTTACGGAACCAGAAGATAATTTTCCCCATGTATACGTATTTGCTGGGAAGTTTGAAAAGCGGTATTAAAATTACAAACCCAGGCAAGTTACAAACCCAGCCGAAGAAATTACAAACCCAGCCGAAAAGCATAACAAGCACAAGCTTGGATCCGGCACATGTTCAAACAAAAAGCTTGTATATGTGACAGAACGAGCCAAGACAATCCGCAACACAATTCAGCGGGCCAACGTAAATGCTCCAAAGTTTTACCGCCACGGCCTGCGTGGGCCGGGCTGTTTTCGACGGTTTTCCAGCCGAGGTCCTCTTGAGGTCGTGGGCGACTGGTCGCGTAATTAAGGTTTAATACAAGCGACGACCGAAACGAGCGCCAGCTCTTCCACAGAAAGCAGGACTATAACACATAAACAAAATGCCTAAAAAATCAAAGAAAGGCATACAGGCACATCGCCTGGTGGAGAATATGCCAAGGTTAAGCGAAAACAACGGCACTAGACTGTGAAGACTTTGGGTCAATCTCAAGGCCTCCCGGAGTGAACACTCATTTCAAGTCGGATATACACAAGCAATAATAAGTCAGAAATTCGTAGCTCGAGTGCAGGGTCTCAGAGGCGCAGTCCTTAAGCCACATACCTGAACAATTGTCCCTCGCTAGTTCAAGATTTCCTACTGTCCTTCTCTTTGGGACAAATCCAGCGAAACGGGAGTTTTGGTACACTGCATGAGTGAGACATACGGCCTCTGCGACTGAGAATTAAATTGACCATTGCGTCTCTGGCGTTATCGCGTACTTGTTACGATGTCGCCACTGCCGATCGAAGGCAATAGGAAAATAGTTTTGAACGTGTTGCCTTCAAAACCAACAACGAGTATCAAATAAACTGAATCTCTCTTTCTCTCCTCTCTTCTCTCCTCATCTCTCTCTATCCTCTCAGCTCTGAATCTCTCTCTCTCTACATACGCACACGCTAACTCCTTCGCGCACGAAGACTTGAACACGTAATCCTTGCCAGTGAAGTGAATCAACGCGCACCCGCACGCACCCACACACACACGCACAAACGCACACGCAACGCCACGCACACGCATGTATACAGAGGGAAGAGTGGTAGAGTTATTGTTCTTACTGGAGAAGGCGACGTTAGCAGAGCCATAGCATCAGGTTGCTATGCCATACGAAACAGATCTATTCTGCGCAAACAATAAAAGAGCCACTCAACGGAAGCACTCTAGATGTCTAGATGCCGCCTTCGGGTTTATGAAAGCATAAAGCCACCCTAGACCCCCCTAACATCCACCTTTCCACAGAGCTTTGGGGGAGATCCTTGGCCAGCTCTGGCCTCGAAGATAAGCCTTGGCCTGATCGAAACGGCTGTCGACGCGGCCCGAAGCTCAAGGCATCCTGGAATGAGGACGCCTCTGTCAAGCATTTTCTGGATTAATTAAAGTTTATTCTCTCTCTCTCTCACTCACTCTTCCCTTCTTGACAGCCCCAGGAAATATACGTAGCGCGACAATTTATTCCGTTACATTGTTCTACAAAGCAAAGCGTCGCATTTACATTCTTCCTTAAGCCACACTTATAACTTCGACAGAAAATTTCACAGGCTCTTTCAGGTCCATTCCGCTTCATCATAACCAACACGCAAGTACGGCTTTGAATAAATCCGATCAGTTTTCAAAAGGAAGAGAGGACACGCGACGTTCACATATTAAGCCGAAACCCTTACATCTCCCATCGAATACGAATAATGAACGTCGTCGGCAATGCTAATTGTAAAAAAATGGCTGCCGCCAGTGCAAGGGCCGGGCGCGCGCCGGGTAATGGAAACAGCAGCCCGGGAGGGGGATACGCCGCTGCCGCACGTGCAATATGAGCTGTTTTTGGAGGTGAAGGTATACTGACGGGGGCTAACAGGAGGCTCTTGGCGAATGCCGAGCGAGCGGAGACGAGCATCCGACGGTAGCCGTCCCAACAGTTCGTCAAGTGGTGACGTCAGTTCAACATAACGCTCATTCAAGGGAAAGTTCTCGGGCAGATCAGCACAAGCTCCTACCAGGCTTTCTCCTTCCCGTTTGACCATTCTTGGAAAGTACACAAGCATCCCCTGCACAGGCACGCACGCACTTACGAACGGACGGACGCACACACGAGCACAGATGCGTCCGCAACCTAATAATTCACATGAGAGTACTGTCCCTAGTTCGCACAAAACAGTTTGGCAACACGCGACGGAAATGCTGAAGAAATACATATTTCTGCGAAGGCCAAGCATTTTCGGACAACCCCAAGTCTAATTATTGCGGTGCTTAAACTCCACCTAGCCACATAGAAACTCAAACGACGGATGTTCGGGCCTGCCAGTCGTAAGTGTACGACACCCAGCTTTCGTTGTTTGGGCACTCCCATACGCTCTGTCTGTCGGACGGCCACGACCGGTTGCCCCAGACACACCGGCCACATGGGAGCCCGTAAGACCGCCACGAGCTGTAAATTCTGAAACTCAAAACCGCCTGCCCAGCCTTTCGAGCGGAGGCAATTTGTATCTATGGCGGTCTCCCCTCTTATTCTACCGCCCAGTGTCGGCTGGGTCGAGACGCACGGCGAGGCGCGTGGACGGGAAAGGTCGGCTGCATGCAGGCACTGACTGCAGTGACTTGTATGCCTCGTCGCCGGAGCACGACAGCTCGGCTCTCGAGGGCCCGGCGCGTGCAGGCACGGTCGCTCGGTCAGATGCCCGACACCCATTCGGCCCGTTGTGTGAGCGTACCGAATGTTCTCGTGAACAATCCCCGTCATTCTAAGTGCGAACACTGGTGCGCATGACGTCCAGGGGCGCGAAGGATACCTACCGCTACAATAAAAAAGAAACTATGAAACAATTGTTCTATTTTATTTGAACTCTGAAATGCTCTAACCACGTAGCCAAGAAGCAGGAATAGTACTTAGGTTTGAGGGTCGCAAATGACCGCAGCCAAAAGTTACTTCTCTAGGCCAATCAGATAGCTTAGAAACTTGCTCAAAATATTTTGCTCTTTTTTTTTGGAACGGAAATTGTTTGGGTGATTGCAAAACGTCATTGAGGTGATGTCACGGCTTTTGGCAGGCTTGCGTTCAGTTGCATCAATAAACACATTTTATAGCAGTTTAAACGGAAACTGCCACAAAAAATAAACTGGAAGTTGTGTTCACTGCAACGAGATAATCGCGCAGAGCCATTCTTCACTGGTAATAACTACAGCGTTCGCAGTGCTTCCTGCAAGAAGGAACGAGTGAGAACGTTTGTGGGCAGTGTTGCGGGGTCCTTGTAAATGAATCCATTTCGCACAAAATAACCGGTTCGGGTGAAGGAAACGTGCTTGACTTAACAGAAAAAACTAAACAAAAAAGAAGTTTTGTTAAGTCCCTGACGAAACAGTTATACCAACAGGAGATGAATTTATTACGTAATTTAAAATACCACGATCACGCCCGAAGGTTCTCACAAAGTGCCTACGGACTGGCTTTTCCGTGTCGATTTCAACACTCACGAATACAGGTTGATTCCTTTCATTAAATGTCAGTATTTGGAGAGCTACTGGTGCACTTATTTCAAAATAGACTGGCGAAACGTAAGGCTGTTTCAACCAATGCTTCTTGCCTCATCTACTAAACGTGCGTATGACAGAGAAAACGGCCACAAGTGGCCTTAATCTGATATAAAGTTTTCGTCAGTCCGTTAAATTATTGAGCTGGTTACTCGAGTCCACTTCCAAAGTGAAAAAAAAGAGAGTCCTGGAAGATGATCACAGAAGGTGTACTGCGACCTGGGTCCATGCTTGGGGGGGGGGGGGGGAGGTTTCGATAATTGTCTAAATTTACTGCTAACCGTTTCAGAATAGCCGGAATTACATACGAATTTGCGACGCAACGCCAAAGCCCATTGGCATCGGTCAATTGCGGTAGTTCATCTTTACCTTCATTTGGCGCTACATTCTTGCAGCCGAAAACGGAAAAGGTTTTGTAGGATTTTAAAAATAAATTTTCCGCCCCATGTTCTTTAGATTTAGCCCCTCGTATTTACTGCTTTTGCATCATTTCATTTTCTTTTCCCTTTTGGCCTCACTATTCCCCCCATTTGAAGTAGCCAGCCTCACCGGTAGCGGGGCTAGCCTCAGCATTTATTAAAGCGTTCTCTCTCTCCTCTCTCTCTCGCTCTCTCTCTCTCTCTCTCCTCTCTCTCTCTCTCTTCTCTCTCTCTCTCTCTCTCTCTCTCTCTCTCTCTCTCTCTCTCTCTCCAGAGCGCAAAGCTGCAACGACGCCGTCTATTCAGTCCTGCCTCCAATTGACCTGATCATCGTCAACGAACTAGTGGTCGCGCTCCGTATCTGCGTGCCTCTGATGCCATGGACATGCAGACGTTAATTATTTCCATTAAACTACCACACTCCATTCGAACTTCCGAGTTGGAGCAGCTCCTTCATCTCTTAACCAGAAGGCGCTGCATTCGACACGATGATCAAACTACCCGTGTGAAACACAGTCCAGGTCACGTCCAAATATAAATATGGTTTTAAAAATGTTCAAATTGTTTTGAGACCTTTTGTGGAGAAGGTGTGTCAGACCATATTTATATCTTAGATTCATTACCACCGGCATGTTCAGTACTGCCCTGCACATGCGAAGTTGGGTTATACCGCTTATTAATTTAAGTGTTGATAAAGCCTCTGTACGTTCTGGTGTGTGCTGCGCATGCGCATTTAGATCGTCCCCTCGGCTGCGCCAGTAAAACCGACACTAGCACAGCCCAACGATAGAATGGCTGTTCTCTAGACGAAGAAGCTGAAAGGCCTGCACAGTGCACGAAATATTGCGTTGGCAGCCTCGTGCGGTCACAAAACGGCTGCTGAAAGGGCAAAACCTGGAAAATGCCAGCACACTTAAAACAATCCGTACACGGAAAAGTTTCTCAGGGGATTCTTCGTATCCGCTAGCGCACACGCCGGGGTGGTCCGTGGAGGCTGTAACGTGTAATATCCGGTATGTCGCTCCTTGCGCAGTCATCTCACTGGGTTGTCGTTCACAGCCGCCCTTTGCTCGCACGACCCTTGCCGGGGTGAGTTGACGGCGCCCTGCAGTGCTTGCAGGGCGGGGTAGGGCGACTGCCTGTTCAGTGGGTGGTGACGTACGTACGTCCCGTGCCGGACACTCCGCACGCGCGCACACCAGCGCTGTTATTCGGCCCTCCGCTGCATCGCCCTCCAGCGCTTTCCTTTACTTGCGCAGTTTTCTTCTTCATCTTTTCCCGGCTACGGCCTTTTTCTTTTCTTTCGGAATTTTCAGCGCGATGATTCAAGGCGCAACACTGGCATACGCTAGAATGAAAAGGATGACACCGCGGCGTAGAATTAACGGCTTATTGTTGTGCCACCATGTTGGTTTACGTGGGGACTGGACGACAGCAGCCAGTCCCACTGCATAGAGTTTCATACTAATTATATACCAGAGGGAAATGCGGCGCTGCAATCGCGGGCCGTCGTGGGCGCCGCCATTGCCGCTAGTGACGTTCCGCGCCTACTTGGCTTGGTTAACCACATGGCTTCTTTTTTCTCTCGAAGGCAAAATTAACAAACATGGGTAACTTTTTTTTCTTTTTGAGCTTCTAAGTTTTCTTTTTTTAGAGCTTTGTTTTTTGGAGCGTCATTTCTATACTAACAAAACAAATTTGAATAATCTTTCACGGTAGTATTGTTGCTTTTTTTTGGATCCGGAGGCAACTTCTCAGCCTGTTCATGAGCCAAGCCAAGGACAAGTGGAACGTGCCTGCCCGATACATGATGGTACGCTCGCTGAAGCGCGGCTCCCCTAGACGGTGGCGCCAGATTTCCCTCTAGTGTGTGTTAGTATGAAACTCCATATCCCACTGTGGGGGCCCCGAGCGGTTTCGATGCACCTTTACTGGCAACATCGTTCGAAAGCAGCCCTCTCTGGATGGGAAATCAGTTTGAATGTAGAGAACAAAAAAGAAAACAATATTTTGGGAGGCTCGTTTGGTCATAAATTAATGTTTTTCCTTGCTTTCGAATTAAGCCTAGGTTTTAAAGGGATAGACAACCAATTTTTGTGGAGTGCCTGTCGTCTAGCTCACTAGGGTAACCGCGAGGAATTTCTAAATTAACAGGCGGGAATACTTTTAATTTGGCACTAAAATGACTGAAGTCTAAAAGGTGGCGGCACATGGTGTCCAAACGTGACACTAGGTTGCGTGTCCCATGGCCTCCTCGATCAGCTGTCGGTGCGCCTTTTCAGCCGCCAGCTGCTCACAAAGGCCACGCGTGTCCCAATTCGAAAACTCGATGAAGGAATAGGAAAGGTTTCACATTATTGTTGTTTTACCCGGGGACAAGTTAACAAATACCTTTTTGCATCTCCCGTGCAGTTAGAGGTATGTTGCAGCATGGCTCTCGGTCATGGTTTCCAACATTATTTTTGGCGGGACACGCATGGCTTGTAGATCTAGAAGTTCCGATTCCCAAACTTCTACGGCGCTATCAGCAAAACCATTAACTGTTAACAAAGCCGGGGTGAAGAAAACATACTCGACAAAAAATCGGTAGTACGTCCATTTAAATTATATGCTTCGTTTATGAGCTCGGTTAGAAATATTTAAGCTGAACTGCATGAGGATAATCTGCCCAATGATAAAATTGTCTGCAACCACCTTTAACACTAGAGCTGTCTAAGCCGAGCGTCCGCCCGTCGCACCAAAAAAACTGTGGTTGACTTCCTCTGTCATAGGAATCGGTAAAACCCGAAAGTGACATGTGCAGCGAAATCTGCAGCTGATCATGATTTGCGTGTCGGCGGCTGTCTTGTCGGTGTGCTTGGAGAGCGACGTCCTGCTGGCGGGTCACTACGGCAAAGCTGTACTGGCGTCATTTTCGGGACGGATATGACTTCAGTGAAATCTTGGGGTATCCCAGCATAAAACATTTTCGGGTTAAAATTTAGAACTCGAACATGAACAACCCGAAAGTAATACGTACTCTTTAGTACTAAAGGTTGCTTCCCGCAAAGAAGACCCGATGTGCAGGGGTGCACCCTTTGACAGGCAGCTTGGTTCGTTGAACTGGCGTCACTTCCGTGACGGATATGACGTAAGCGATACATTCGTGAATCCCGGAATAAAACATTTTCGTGTTGAGAACGTCGCGGAGCCATCACGTCGTCTGGCGTAGCTTAACAACCCCTGGCGCAGCTGTGACTAGCTTCGCACTCGCTTCGCTAGACTAGGCATGGTTCCGCCAAGCCTCACCGGCGCCGATCAAGCCGTGACGTCACTGCGCAACAGCGTTGCTGTTTTTCCAGCCCTCTACCGCTAGCGCAAGCTGCACCAATTGCTTTATATGGGTTTCCGGTTAAAGCCATCCGGATAAATTCCGTCTTTTATATGGCTCCAGCCACGCTGCCTGCCTCACAAACAAACTACGGTTCCAATGAATGCAAAACAACCTTGGGGCTTCTATGTTCTCACGCTGCTCAAAATCTACCAGGTTTTCGGTCTCAGAAGTGAATTTGGCCTTTGGTGGAGGCGAGAACAAAATATTCAGGGAGACACTTCATACGAGTTGCGCGTTAGATTGCGGTATCATTACATTTCACTTGAAGCTGTGCGATCCTAAAAATCTAACGGTACGTCTTTCGTGATTCTGTCCACATTTGTCGTGACAATATCCTCCAAACGAGATGTATATATGTCTAGCATGCAATATTCGCATCGTACCAGTTGCAGTGGTTCCGGCCAGTAGTGGTTTCAGGTGCCGCGAGCATCTTCTTCTGTGCTCACAGTGCGTGATAAGCTTGCTTACAACACTCCTTCAGGCCAGAAGGGGTTCAATTGTGTTCTCACAACCATCTTCATGGTTTTTTCCCTTTAACGTCATTTTTATTTTAAGGGCGGAGCTGTTGTACAAGCCATACGTTCGTCGTTGCAAACAACAAAATAGCAAGAAAATGCGCTGCACACGTGGTCGCGTTCCTCGCGGCGACCGCTGAGCGTTCCCGGTACGCGCAGTGGCTTTACCAACAACAACAACACGGGGAGCGAGAAAATGCCTAGCGCTCATGAACGCGTGAATCGCAGTGATAGCCGAGTCCCGGCTGAAGCATTGCCCTTAGCAAAAAATTGGGCCCATCTCCCCGCGAGGGGGACTCGAGTAAATGCGTCGCATAGGGGGTGGGTGTATTGCGTTAACGTTTAGTGTTTGGGGAGTTGGTGGTAGTGAATGCGTTGTATCAGCATCTTCTTGACGTAGTTTGAATGAGTCAAGGATATAAGGCGCGTTCGTAGCCTCCCATTCTGTGTCGGCTTTGTGGCGCAGTGGGTAGAGCACCATGTACATTGCGTTCCGCCCGCAAGGTCGAGGGATCGAAACCAGGCGCCGGATGGTTTTTTTTGTATAGTGTAGGGGGAGGGGTGCGGACAACGACGGTGCGGACTACGACGGACGTCAACGCGGGTGACATCGTGAGTTACTGAAATGCTCTGCATTAACAAAAATAGCTGCGGCTTATCTCAGCTAACCTTGGTTTATGCAAAGCAAAAGCTTGGCTTAGTCTGGGTGACTCTTGGTTTCGAACCTTTGATGTAGCTACATTGCCGACCACGCCTCAAAGCCGTTCGCTCCCGTGCAACGCTCGCAGAAGGAGTCCCGGCGAATGCGGCGTTCCTCGGAGCGAACGCCGCGTTCATTTACGGCGAACGCGCCATTCCTCATTGCCTGGCACGAGACGAGTCACGTAGCCCGAGACGACCCAGCGGCGCATGCGTGGGGGGCTGCGGGGGTAGTAAGCTGCCGATCAGCTGATCGGCCGCAGCGGCGGCGGTGGCCGCAGTTCGTGCTGAGCAGGACGACTTAAAACGGAGCCTTGTGCAGCCTGTGGTGCGTCTCCGGTCAAAACGGTGAAATTGCGCATTCGCCGCGAAACCGCTGGACTAAAGTAGTAAAGCTTTGCTTTAAAACCTCCTGCGCTGTTGCCAAGCGCCACCGTGCATGCACTGCTTGGCATGAGGAGCACAACGATAGCGATGCATATGACGATGGCTACTACTAGCACAGCGCAATTCAACGACGAGACATGTAAATAAACAATTCAGAACTTCTAAAAATACGTGGTGATGTGTGCTTCAGTGCTCACGTATGAAGAAATCTTGAAGCTTCGCTATGGTTCAAGCCTTCCGCAACTTATTGCGAGCTTCGCCAGTTGAGCTGGGGGAAGTCTAGAATGCTGAGCATCCACCACTTGCCACGAAGAAGACGACCACCTCTTCGATGCATATGCCAACTATTGCTAGCCGCGCAACTATGCAAAAAAACAACAACAATGATACTTAACCCTAGCTGTGTGTCTGGCAATTCTCACCTATAACAGGCTTCGCCATTCAAGCATTGCGTGTGAGTGCAAGCTTTCCCTGAATTTTTCCCCCTTGGTCTTCGTCGTCAGTGTTCGTGGAAGAGGGATCAGCGATAAAAAGAGATAAGCTGCCCCATTCGGGCTCATTTAGAACTTTGAAAAACTTTTAACTGAGGAATGCTAAAAATATACCGAGCGTTTCACTGGGCATCTCCATGTATACGCGAATGGGCGATTCATCTTAAAGCTCCTTTGGGTTAAAAGCGGGAAAGATATCAAAGGTACGTAGGCCTTGAAATGTTAGCAGAAAAGTATATTCCTTCACTTCTTGAGTGAAATAATGTGTGATACCGCAGTACGTGCCGTAGTAAAATACATACAGTGGGCATACTTTAGCAACCCACATGTCAATAATAGAGTCAACTAAATGTAAAAGTTAACATTCAGCTTTGCTAACTTTTTATATAGTTTGAAGTAAAAAATTATCCATCAGATACGCGAATTACGTACAGAACGAGCTTCTCGAGATAAGGAGCTCATTGTTGTTTTCTAGAATGGTAAGGTCGAATATTGTGTAACAAGACGGGTGATCATTGATACCACTCATGGGGGCCCGCTGTAAGTTATGTAAATATTGCAGGTACTGAATAACGAGTGCAGGCTTATTGTCCAGAAAGGACGATTACGCATGAAATTTTTGTGTGCGAAAAAAACATCGACGTGGAATACGACATTATGTGTTAATATCACATTATCCATGAGAACTGGATATTTTATGTGTCAGAAAAGACATTAAAATTTGCTATTACGCAGAAAACGTCTTTCGTTAAAACAGAATTCATTTCACGTAAATGCAGGGCAGCTACCGATGCTTGATCAGTGGTTAAGCATAGGATCGGCGCGTAATACCTGCTTCTGGAAGCACTAAAGCACAACATAACCTTTGAAATCTGCCGCCGAAGGTGTTTTTCGTGTGTATAAACCATCTCACATGAACATTGGTTTCCGTCAACACAACATCACATCCCACGCACACTTCAAAGGAGTATCCAAGGCCTCAAATCCGTTCGAGGCCTCAAAGTCCTGCAGTCGCGTAACTGGTGCGTAAGCTTGCTAACCAAGCCGGAAATCATGAAACACCTTGGCTTCACACGTCTGTGTAGGTTGCTCCTCCAAGCGCCTTTCTACTTAACGTATATTTTCGTCGTTCGCAAGGGTGTTTCTGTAAACGACATGCGGCGTCAATCTACACCTTCCCACGCTATTTTCTTTCTGGGACCAACAAGAAATACCCTGAGGCACAGGCAGTGGGAACGTGTATAAATGCGTCCCAGGGCATCGCGGGTGCCGGCAGCTTGCGTACTCTGCATGCGATCTGCCCTCGCAAGCCGAAACGTCGCGCGTAGGCGGCATGCAGATTACCAGGAGTCAAGAGCGGACATATCCCACACACACAGTCGCGCGCGCAAGGATGCCGCGTGCAGTGAGATAAGGGAGCGTCGTATCCACTGGACGGTCCCGATGAATATTTCCGGCCGCAGTAGACAACAGACACACAGCCAGCTGGCGGGGCAGAACAGACGATCTCGTATGGCGAAGCCTACGGCAGGGCGCCATCCTTGCATCTCGTTTAGTCAGACGGGCCCGCCGTACAACTTCCGGCGGAGACCGTAGAAATATTGACAATGGTCGTGGCGCCCGACACTATACGGGGGCGAATTAGGCGATGTGCGGACGTTCATAGCGAAGATCTAGAGTGGAGAAGGGGCGGGTCGCCTTCGAGAGCGTGCCAGATTCGCGGCATGCGACACCAACGCTTCTTAGGGCTCATCGCTTTGAAATCGTGGGCAATTCTTATTTTGTGCGGCACAGAAGCGGTGTGTCCCTGGTCTGAGCTGGGTACTGCCAGAGCTGCATTATGCAACGCGTAGGTAGTATAGGAGGGAGGGGGGGGGGGAAACTCTTTTGTTGGAATAATGAATTTGGCACACCCTGTATTTGAGAAGTGAGGGGAGGTAAACAAGTTGCTGATGAGATAAGCGGTCACACTAAAAAAAATTATCCAGTAGCACATACATCTGTTTTCGATATTGATGATTAGGACGCTGATGGTTTGTGCCTGTATGGCCTCTTGAATTTTAAAATAAAAATCGATTTGGTGAGGTAAGCCCGGAAAGTATTCAGTTATTTACCACTACAACAGCGCATTTTACTCGGACTAATTATGTCATTTACGTACATTCTTTAAATAACTGCATCTGGAAGTCGAAATACGTATTTTACGGCGTGCGGTGGCAGCAGTTTGGAAGTGTCATCCTCAGCATCGTCACATAGGGCAAGCTTTCTTTCATTAGCGTTTGAAATTTCAGGCATACCCAAAGCCGCATGAAACTATATTGAGGCTTTAACGTTTCAGGACATGAGTAGGGCTATAGTTCGCCGAACAATGCTGCACGAAATGTGGGGCAATACATCAGGAGCCCTTTCGAAGCGGTGGTGTAGAAAAGGTGAGCCACCGTCTTCTTACGACATCCTGCAGTCAGCGCATGACCCCCATATGTAGCGGAAGTTTTTAGGCGGGATATTTGATTACACAACGTCTTCACGTATAAAAGGCGATCAGGTTGCTCTTCGCGTTTTGGCGTCGAGCCTTGTTACCCTAGCCATCGATTTTAAGGTTCACATACTAAGCACAAAACAACATTCACTTCAGGTAGGACCAGGGTTTGTAGCTTACGAGAACTGTTTGGCCCAACTTTGCCAAAAACTGTTGCACCGACCTTGAGGATTAACGCTGGCCTTATACAACTTTAACTTGCAGTTTCGTATAGGCAATGCACCAAGGCCAACATAAACATTGTTAGGCCACGTTAATACGATGCAGAAAATAATGTTCGATGGAGATCGGGTTGCCATTTCCGTATAAAAAATTGAATGAAGTCTAATAAAGTTCAATTTGTGGACTTTCTGCGCTGTCCACCGATTAGATTTTAATGCTCGGAAGATCCGATTATAACCGTACCTCCAGTGCCACACACATGAAATTGAGGCTTAACCTACCATCTCTAGCGTCTCGTCGTAAAGTTCTTCGTCTGTGTCTTTTCCATAAAATATTCTATCACCCCGAACTACGCAGTGAATTCGTTGAAACGCCTCATACATTTCTGCTCATTTAGACCACTCAAATAAAGTCAGGATACCCCATGCACGGACTAACGCTTTCTCACAGTCATTTTTCCCCCGGACAGCCACAGACTGGAACCACTTTCCCGATTCCAGTGCCTGTATACAAAATCCGGTTTTTTCAAAAACACCTTAGCTAACATTGTATACTAGGAATGTTTTTGTACTTACCTGCCTCTAATTACTGTTTACTGTACTTATTGCTTGTTACCTAAGCTAACATTGTATAATTAGTACAATGTTTTGTGCTTTATATTGCCTCTAATTTCACTCACCATATTTCTGTATTACCCACTCCCCTCTGTAATGCCTTCGGGCCTTGAGGGTATAATAAATAAATAAATAAATTTATAAATAAATAAATAAATAAATAAATAAATAAATAAATAAATAAATAAATAAAATATTCCAGGCACATCTGGCAGACACCGTTGCCTCGGCAAATATTGAGACGGTAGCGATATTTCACAGACAACAAAAGTTAACATATCCAGCAATGCTATACGTTCAATTAAAACTGCACATCTCAAGAAAATGCCGTACGTTGGCCGAATCAGCATATTTCCTGACTTCAAGGCGAACGCATACGTCACTGAGATATTTTGCGCGGGACCTTCGAAACCGAAGAGACTTAGAGTTTTAAGGCTCTGGCAGTAATAATGCCACTTCGCGAAACACTCGGGCTGAGGCTGTTGTCTTTGTAAGCCTAGACGAAAGGTGACCAGGGGACTGAGTCAGGATGAGCGTGCAATGAGTGGGGAGGTGATGGGGTGTGCGAGTATGGAAATTCTGTTCGGCAACTCACACAACTAGAATCACACCGGTAGTGCAAACTCCAATATAGCAATCAGAAATTTTTTATGTGGAAGGCAAAGTTGGCCGAAGAGAGAACAGTAACTGAGCTTCCAAATTAAAGGTCTCACGAAAAACTAATGTGTAACATCCCCAAGCCCATAATCGGCCCACACCTACGGAATAATCGATCACCGGCTAGACTGTTTACATAAATACGTGACAGTGGTGAAGTGTAAAAGCCTCTCAGTGATATTAAGCTGTGTTATGCATCAGATGCGGGGTCATACTTTACGTGTGAACTTTCTTCATTGGACAAGAAAACCTTGCGATATCTTTGAAGCTATGTGTCTGTGTGAAGTCGCAGTGTACTGAACGTTTAGCTCGAACAAATTGTTCTTTGGTGCTTTTCTGCTTTTCTATTCGAACGAGTGGGAGGAAATAAACGTGCTTCGTGTGCCTTGCCCTGCGACTCAGCAGTCACCAGAGATTGGGGGCGCTATGGCGGCGTTCACAACACCCATTGTGAGATTGAACACTATTTCGTTTCATGCACTACATCGCGAGGGTGCTTAGGCGTCCGAATAATTTTTTATTGAACCATGGGCATTTCGCGTTTTTTTGATGGTGTGTGGAAGTGGGATGTGAAATTTTCATTCGCGAGAATTGTGGCTTCGGTGTCCGGCCGAGATTGCGTTAGCTCCTAAACAGAGTGGGAATGACACTGTATAATGTCCTAGCTTTTGGCCTAACCTGAATGGCGAACTGCTGACCAGGTAAGCTGGACGACGACGTTGATCTAGCCTTGGCAAGACATGGAAGTCAACCACTGACTGGTAACCAAGGCATAGCCAATGGTCGGCCGCCGGTGATTCTATAGGTTCCTGGTCATGCCTGACACTGCCTTCCGGATGTGTGTAACCTCTCCTGTTTTCTGCACGTATTCACTGAATTTGTAGCTTAGAAGTGGTTGTGTTAGCCTAGCCTATGAACAGAGGGCGTAATCTCGGCTCTGTTATAGCGGAAAAGTTAATTCTAGCTTCCAGTGCTGTGGTTATCCAGAAAACACCGGGCGCTTGCTAAAATGGCCGCTACCGGAGTTAAAGATTACAACTGTCTCATTCATTTCTCGTTGGATCTATCTAAGTTGGGAGAACCTTGTGTCAAAAAAGAGAGGACCATCGCAACGAATATGAAATATTGTAATAGTGTCTCTCTGGCGCGCCCGTACACCTACGATGATCCCTTCATGTGCAAAAAACACGCCTGAAAGAAATTTCCCGGTAATGTGTGAAAAACAAGTAATCGGAAATTTGTTTTGTACTATGAAAAAATGTACTACGAGAGGAACTGAGGTAATCAGTAATGAAAATGGTCATGCTTGAACGACAATTTCGCCATGTTCGAATCTCGCGCCAGGGTGTTCGGGCACGCAAAATCACCGAATCTTCTATATCACTGCATCTGGATTCCACCCTATACCTTTCCATTCTCATAGCCCTGATGCTGCTTGTACCGGTCAAAAGCTACACAAGCTAATATAATTTCTACTGAAAGAGGTCTTCAAAGGCAGTAATAACCCTGTAGGAGCAAGTACCGACGTCTCTTCAGAGTTTCAATGCCGCGGCGGAGGTTTTAACGCTACCCTAGTTGAAATTAAGACAATCGGACACGCAAAAGGAAGCGCTGTGGATGATTTGGGAAAAGCACAACTGAGTAGCGCTATACAGCATTCGCTGTTGCCAGATGGCGCCCTGAAGACTTCTGTGGGTGGTTTGAAAGGCGCAAGGTTTCTGCAGTTCAATGGCGAATAAAATTTTCTTGTTGACCCTATGGTACGTATACATGCTGCGAGAGGCATAATGTGTGATGGTCACAAGGAAACTTCCCGTCGTTAGAGGTGCAATTATAAAACAGAAGTGGCCGCCAGCAGCCCGTGGTTATGTTGGGGAGGCGAAGCCAGGCACCAGATTTTCCTCGTGATAGTAATAATTATAGGTTTCAGCAACAGTGTGCGTTAAGCGTAAGTGCCATACAGCACTAAGATGCCAGCTGTCGCAAACGATCCCAAAACTAGAGGGGGAAGCAATGAATACTGCACTGGCAAAAGCAGAACATGGGCGCCTGTTCTCTTGATTATTTCGAACATGACAGTCATGACCCTCGTTTTCCTCTTGGAGTCATTGGAATCGGTTGTTGTAAAAAACGTAAACTGAACGCAATCTTCAGATCGAGGTTGCACATACGCCGATTAAGAGGCAGGTACATGTTTCATTTTCAGAAATGTTCCCACGTAGTACCTACAACAGACTGCCCATGGTTCATTGGTTAGGCAATATAATTTTGGCGAAGAAAAATATGCATTAACAACGGCTATATTTCCACCTGCACATTACACGTAACTTTTGCTGAGTGTTTCTAAAAACATTCTCCAACAAAGATAGCGCACAAAATACGACAACAGAAGCGCAAATCAGCATTGTTCAGGATTATGGTGGAAGGCTTGCAAAAGAAGAAAAAAAAAGTGCCAACATGAACATTACATCAAAGAAGAGCCCACATTCTGTAAATTCACTAATAACAGGGTGGACATCTAGAAAAGCCATTTACTCCTTTGAAATAAGAGCACATGCAACTTTTGAGGAAGGAAATCTCTTGCACATTCGGAGGCCATGTTGCACGTTACGAAAGCACCAGCTGTTTCGATAGGAGACACTGTAGGGTACCCACACTTTAAGACGTCTTTAAATATCCATGTCACGCATGCGCTTCGCAAAACCAGACGAGAATAATTATAAAAATGCTTTATAAGGTCGCCACGAAAGCCTACAGGCTTTACCGTTGCCTGGCGCCAGGCATTACCCGGGCAATGCAAGAATAAGGGAGCCATCCATGGCGGCGTTCAAAGATCCCTTCATGGCATAAAAATGTCATATCTATTAGGAATAGTTAGGCTGAAGTTACTTCCCTAGTGTCCATGAACTCGTAATTTCTTTTGCACGAACCCCAACGTAAGTAAGGTCAATATATCTCCTTATTGACGCTCGTATCTTGAGGAGCATTGACGCTCGTATCTTTCTGGTCGGAGCAGAGAGCTCGCGCGAACGACTTTCCCTACACGACACCGGCCGACTGGCATAAGCGACACTGCTACTAAAATTGAACTATTATTAACCGTAATAGAAATAAGGCACATACGTACCAGTATGTATTCGTCCGTCGCGAAGGGCTGGCCAGGCAGCGGTGCCGACGGCTGGGCGTTCGTCTGTGGTGGGTATCGCGGAATGGGCGCTTTCCGGTCCATCCATGTATCCCACAACTCCTGCCGCTCGTGCACTTCAAAGCATTGAGCGTTCAAGTGGTGTGAGGTTGTCAAATGCAATCCCGAGCTCCTCGGCGAGAGCTTTGTTGTCCGGATCAGGCGATTCCATGACTATAGGGCTGCGGGTGTACTAAGTTTTACTAGTATTATTAAAATGGCCGCCGTCTCTGTTTCGGCACGAGTTCCGATTCCTGTTTGATTCCCGCGCGTGGGTGCTATATGGAGTCGACACGCTAAGTGTTTCATGTACCGGCTCATATGACGGCATTGTTCACGTCACGAAATGTACAATTTAGCGGGAGATTTAAATTTTGGCTTAAATTGTCTTATTTCTTAGTGAATAAAGCACCGTTTGCTTTCGGGAAAGCGCTTGGGGTACTATGAAACACCTAACCCTTCGAATAAAACAAGCTTTTGTTTGGTCTTCATGGCTCCTTTAAGGGTAACAGAATGGATCACTAGCTGAAGAAGGCAAGCGCGGCAGGGGGCGGCAGAAAGTTAGATATGGGTTGATGAGATCAAGAAGTTTGCGGGAATACATTGGTCGCAGGTAGCGTAGGACCAGGATCTATGGGAGAGGCCTTTGCCGTGGAGTGGGCGTTAATTGATGATGATGATGATGATGACAACGACGACGACGACGATACTGCTTCCCAAATGCCGTGTAAACTGTTGTTATTGTTCCCTTTCAATTGGTTTGAAGTCTCAAGGGGTCGCCTTCGAGCCGAATGGCGACCCCTTGCGGTTCAAATTCACTAGCTTTTTACTTAAGCAGGAGTGAATCGATCTTCTGCATACGCTTAGGGTTGCCACCTTTCCCTGAAAAAAATACCGGCCCTCGGGGGGGGGGGGGGGGGGGGGCGGCAGGAGGGCGGTATAAAGAAGGTTGAACTTGTGTTGAAAAAGACATTTTTTGACATGCAATGCCAGTTATTATACCGTTTTCCTAGAGAGAAATCAATATACAGTAATCCCTCGTTATAACGAAGTCAGTGGAACGGCGAAAAATTCTTTATAAGCGGTATTTCGATGTAAGCGACCACTCGAAAAAAGCTAAAGCAGTTGAGCTTTAATTGCGCCACAACTGCGCAGAATAAAAACACAATGTATTCAGTGAATAAAACTTTATTCAGGTGCAAAAAAGGCAGTGGGCTTTGGCTGTTTCATGTTCTTGCCGCGCGCGAGCAACCCCTGCTCCAGTTGGACCAAGAAGTAATTGGCATCCGAACGCCTCGCAGACTACTGATCGAATGAAGAGGGGAAGGCAGTGGCCACTTTCATACTTTCATAGGGGGGGGGGGGGGGGGCGGAACGCTACGACAGTTTCGCGCTGGAAAGCGCAGCAAACGCCGTTGCTCGATGAGGTTGTCTGTTGAGCTCAAAAAACGATTCACCACTCATTGTAGGCACACAGCGCAATCATGAAAACTGACCGGTTTTGCACTATAGGGTTTCGCGTGTTCACTGGGCAATTTTTTTCCCGAAGTATGCAGCCTGTGAAGTTTGCAAAACGTTTTTCCACGCCCCGCTGTCGACGACACTGCTAATTTTTCGCTTCGAGTGTCAGTGTTCTCGCATCGTCGCCATTGACCAATGTCTAGGAACAACATTCAATCACCCTACCATGCATTTGAACCTTTTGTCTGAAGTCGGATGGCCCGAATCGAGCGTGACCGGCTCGAGAAAATCGCCCGGGAAACACCAGCTTGCTAACCCGCCATGTTGACCACATGACTCGCCGCTCGATCGCTGCCGCTCGGCGACGCCCCCGCTCGCCACTCCGCTCTAAGCGGGTCCAGGTCTTCGTGTGCTTCGAGTGAAGCGGCCTAAAATGCATGCGTTTGGGTTGGGACCAGAAGAAATTTCGAATAAAGCGATATTTCGAGTAAAGGGATTTCTTTTTAATGAGGGATTACTGTACGTAACGTTTGTACTGAAAGTGATTGAGACTGGCTATTTCACTGAATGTGCTGCACTGAAAAGTAACCGCCCTTGCTGACCGCGGTGGAGGCATTTCGTTGTGTTGCTCCGCCCCTTGGTCCTCCTTTATCTCAGGGAGTGCGCTCGCCCACGTATTTTCTCTGCTCGCGTGTCTTTGCGCAGATTGTCAACACATACATTTATCGTCGCGATTGGTGAATTGACACTCATAAAACATTAAAAAAAAACTAATCGTGCCACAATGGCCAAAAAACCGGCCGATTACGGACGGTTTTAAGTACGGACCGGCAACCGAACCGCTGTCGGGCCGGTCTAAAACCGGTCAGGTGGCAACCCTACATAAACTTCGCACATTTGGTCTTGGAGCATACCGTGACCCTTCCACCACAGCGAATGGGTAAGCAGTCATTTGGGCGAACTATCCTGGATAAATTTGTTTCAGGATAGTTCCAGTAAAACACGAGTTCCAGCCGTTTCATATGACCACACGACTCCGGTAGGGTCACATTTATTTCACAGTACCTCACAGGCTCCGAAGAGCATTGTGTGAGGGGGGAACAAAATAAAACAAAAATACACAGCGCAATACATTGGAATTAGATTGGGGTAAAGAATGAAACAACAATGAAGCATCATGAGTTTTGGAATACGGGGTATTAAGAACATCTTGGTATCAGGCGGGGTAGAGAATTAAAACACAAGCAATTTGAAATGGCATAAAACATTAATATGGGGCAACATCATTATACAATTTTGAGCAAGATTTATTACACAACGTAGACTACCATATAAATTTTAAACAAAGGAAAGAAAAAAAGGAAGTTTGACAATATGACAACAATTTTAGATGTGCAAATGAGCTTCAAGAAAAATGGCTGGTCAGTCGCTCATGAAATGCATCACGGTTTGATAAGCAGGCGATGGCGTTTGGAAGATCATTCCACAATGAAATGGCACGTGGAAGCGCAGATAAGTTGAATGAACGTGTCTTACCAAATATTCGCTTGAAACTGAATTGATTATGAAGCCGTGCTGACATGCGGACAGGTGCTTCGAGATGCAGTGGGGATGGCGTAGCTGAACTGATGTATTTGTGAAAAAGACAGAGAAGAGCGATTGATCGGCGAGTTTCTAACAGCTGAAGTGGCATAGCTATTTTAATTTGAGTAATACTGGCGTGGCGGTCGTAATTCCGAGAAATGAAGCGCGCAGCTCTATTCTGAATTCATTCTAGTGTTTGTATTAAATAAGCTTGATGTGGTGACCATACAGATGAAGCAAACTCTAATTGTGGACGAACTAAAGTTAAATAGGCTAATTTACGGATGTCAGTAGGTGCGTTGCGCAAGTTCCGGCGTAGGTAGCCTAATGATTTAGATGCTTTGGCACAGACTGTGGTTATATGAGACGACCATGACAAGTTAGGTGTTAAGTGTACTCCTAGGTATTTGTAGGACGTTGCCCTTATTAAGTCAGTGGTATTGATAGAATATGTGTGGTTAGAATTACTTCGCTTGCGAGAGAAAGAAATTATTTTCCACTTGAATAGGTTAAGGGTAATCTGCCAGGTGTTACACCAATTATGAATTCTGTTTAGGTCATTTTGAAGGGCAATATGATCGTGAGGAGTGCTTATGGGACGATATATAATGCAATCATCTGCAAAAAGCCGCATGGAAGACGAGATGTTAGTAGGTAAGTCATTAATGTAAATTAGAAAGAGTAAAGGGCCAAGAACACTACCTTGAGGGACGCCCGATGTGACGTCAGTGAAGGGGGAGCTGAAACTATTGGCTATTGTAAATTGCTGGCGTAACGATAAGAAGTTACGGAGCCAGGATAGGGTAAGGGAATCTAATTGAAGGGACGATAATTTAGAAATGAGGCGGCAGTGGGCAACGCGGTCAAAAGCCTTAGAGTAGTGTAAAAAAATGCAGTCGATTTGTAGATTGTTATCCATGTTTGAGTGCAAGTCAGTCGTGAATTCCAAAAGTTGAGTGTCACATGAGAAGCCTTTTCTAAACCCGTGTTGATTAGTGAAAAAGAAATTATTAGACTCGAGGTGATTGTAAATGTGGGAGGCGATGATATGCTCGAGAAGCTTGCAACAAATGCAACAAATGCTTGCAACATGTACTGACAGCAGGCGATATTTCCTAATTGTGTACGGCTACATGGTTAACTGACTTATTATGACGAGCAAAAAGTAACGCAACACGAGTTATATACCTATTAGTTTCGCTTGTATAGGGGCCCACCCGGACATCGCCGGTCTCTACCACTAGTACGTGAAAATACTGAGTTGCAGATGTGCACCGGGGGGAACTGACCAAAACTATAAAACTGCTGACCAAATAAATAATACAAATCCATAAATTGAAATCAACAATCCTCCTGAATGGGGAAAGTATGAATGGGTAACTATAGGCAATCAACCAGGGAATGAATTGCTATCAAATAAGAGCTTCAAACTTTACCTGCCACCTTAATTCAGAGAACTCTCCTCTGTCGTCCCTAAAACATATATCCACAGAGTTGCGCATGCGCAAACGGAGACATCGGTGAAGTATGAGCAAAATATCAAATCAAATACATAATTTTAGTAAAACACTGACAATTAAATGTCAACCAGTGAATCAATTGATCAACGCACGAATCAAGCACTATCAAACAATTAATTATAATACAACTGAATCCACAGGTCAACCGACTACCACAACCTATAAATAATTCGGTAAGTCTCAGTTACCCACTCATTAGTACTGAGAACTTTAACTCAGCCTGATAGCCTGGTAAGGGTTGTTATCGAGCTTCAATTTCATTTACTTTCCTAGCTGCGGTTTTCCTTGACGTATAGTTGACCACTTCCCCCTCCACAACAGGAGACAAGCTGGCAACCCCATTCCCCCTTACCTTGCTCTAATAAAATTCCTGCTTCTCCTCAGACGCATAAGCTTAAACTTGCTACCAGGACTGTGCCGCCACGCCATGTTGTATTTACGAACTTCGCCCTAGCTGGAGGGCTAAGTCTAGCCCGGGAACTTTGAAATGCAGCTGGGAACGTAGCAGGATCTGTAAAGCTCTCTGTCAGGTGTTCCGTCCCGCCGGCCAGCACTGAATAATTTATATCTATGGTGTTTAGTCTGCTATGTGGTCGAGGCACATCAGAGCAGTTTCAGTGGAAAGTCGTTTCGCCCCAGGCACACAAAATTCTCAATCAAAATTCACCCGACGCCCTGTTAGAATTTATATGCACTCCAGCCCACACAGGTTTGGAAGCAAACCAGGCCGAAAATATGGCAGCTCGAGAGCTTACTGTCCGAGCTGCACCTAGCCCCCTCTCCTTCCCCGGAGCCCTATGAGCTCGATACAGTCTCCTGAGATGCCAGAAGATCCCGGCGCACGACCGCCTCTCGCGCCGCCAGCCAACCCAAGAAAGACTATGTCGACTCGTGCAACAAACACCCGGCCATGCAGATACATAATGCACGTGATCTGCCCCACCGTTTGACCCTCCCCGAACCGCTCCGCGTGTGGAGAAGCAGACACCCCAAAACCCGCCACGTGTAAATGCCCCAACTACTCTTTCCCAAGATACCAGACGGCAATCACTGGGTTCGGGCGCTAGGGAGCTCAGACCTAACGATCTGATTGAACGTCACGACGAGAGCAGCAAAGGTTACAGGCAACGCTACACGCGTCACCACGCCACCCTAACGGCAAACTTGGTTAATAAAGTTTATTTATATATTTTCCTCTGCCCGCTAAATCACACTTTATTCGCCCGGACGATGATCGCGCTGAGAAAGAGGATTGCGCGATCATTAGTTATGAATTGGCGAATATATGGTGGGATAAATTAACGATGAGCGGCGCACTTCAATATGCGCCACAATTTAGCTCTCAGAAACCGCATTCTACCTACCCATCACGAGCAACTAGAAAACGGAGAATTACTTTGGCCCTTGCATTCAATTGTAAAACGAGGTTTTCGTTAGTCCTTCTTTTTCACTTTTTATCCTATTTTGAACCAAACGTTTTGCGAGCAGTTTATGGCAACTCTATATGCAATACAATACCAATAGAGTGTATACCAACTTCGTAGAAAGAGCTAAATTTAAACATAACACAAACTTGGGCTAGGAAATTAAAGCAATGGAAGCCGGGCAAAAGACGTGAACCCAAGAAGAAATTGTACGTTCATAACTTTACATACCTAACATGACACCAAAACCAAACGCTAGAATACCCACAGACCCGCAAATTTTAGTGTAACCAACGTTCGTGCACCCGCAACCTGTTTGTGTGTCCGTAATTATCACAACCACGTGCGCCAACTCACCGTTTCCAAGTTCGCTACATAAAGTATATTGCAAGTACCGTATTTGCACGATTTTAACGCGCCCCATATTGTAAAGCGCAGGTAAGTTGAATCATGAAAATTCAAAAAATAATTTGACGCCGATTTCACCACGCCAGTGTAAAAGACATGGCATCACGTGCCTGGCAGAAGACATTTTATTTGACCCGCGCAACTGTGGCAGCAAAAAAGGGCCCATCTCCCCGCGAGGGGGACTCGAATAAATGCGTCGCATAGGGGTTGGGTGTATTGCGTTAACGTTTAGTGTTTGGGGAGTTGGTGGTAGTGAATACGTTGTATCAGCAGCTTCTTGACGTAGTTTGAATGAGTCAAGGATATAAGGCGCGTTCGTAGCCTTCCATTCTGTGTCGGCTTTGGGGCGCAGTGGGTAGGTCACCATGTACCTTGCGTTCCGCCCGCAGGGTCGTGGGATCGAAACCAGGCGCCGGTAAGTATTATTTTTTTATATAGTGTAGGGGGAGGGGTGCGGACCTGTTGTTGAGAGCGAGGAGGGTAGCGTGATGCGGGAGAGGAGGAGTGGGGGAGAGGGCGCACCTGGAACGGCTGTTGTGGACGCCGAGGCACGCCAACGCCGACAACGCCGGGTGACATCGTGAGTTAAAGAAATGCTCTGCATTTAAAATTCATTGTGGTTCGCTTATCCAGCTCCTGTTCGCCTTAAAACTAAAGAGGAGAACATTGAAAGCCGGCTTAGCCTTGAGCCTGATTGTAACGCGCACACAAATTTTAAGGCTACTTTTAACGAAAGAAGGTGCGCGTTAGAATCGTGCAACTACAGTACCTTGAAAGCCACGTAACCACAAGGGATTTCGTCCCTTCCGGCGACATTAACGCCGGTGAAGCCAGAAACCCGTGTATCCTGTCGGCGAAGGGGAGGAGCCGATTGGTTGTAGGGTTTAACGCCCGACGCAACGCCGGCGATGAGGCGCGCCGCAGTGGAGGGCTCCAGATTAGTTTTGATCACCTGGGGATCTTTAACGGGCGCCGAAATCTCGTACACACGGGCGTTTTTGCTTTTCGCCTCCATCAGAAAAGCGGCCGCCGCGGCCGGGAATCGAACCCGCGACCTCGTGCTCAGAAGCGCAACGCCTTAGCCACTGAGCCGCCGCGGCGGGTGAAGGGGAGGAGCCGTGTAGGGATTCGTTATATTGCATAACAATTTATTAACTTGTGTTTGTCCGCAGATTCCACACAGAGCTCGTGATGCACACTACAACGTTTGTCAGTGGTGAGACATGTTTCATAAAGCGAGGGAAAGTTTCACTTTCAGTTTCGAGCAAACGTTGTGCAGAAACAATGTTCACCTCACGTCCCGATTTCATTGTGCGGAAGATAGGTTCTTTGTGTATACGCATGCACACCGTTCTCAAGCCGGCGTTGCCAGCGAGCTCAGGCGCAATGTCAGAGGCAAGGGTAGTCCGGAAAAGTGCTTCAATTCCAAGGAACTGATGCAAAAATAATAGCGAGGTCTGCTTTGGCGTGACGTTTTGCTGTGGCGGGAGGAAGGATCCCTAGAGTCTCGTTCAGGAGGACTTTGCTGGATGGGACGCTGGCCGATTAAAGGGACACTGAAGTGATATGTAAACATTGCGGGATTACTAGCGCAAATTTTAGTCCGGAGTCCCCAGGCCATGTTTCGACCACTCTGGGCGCGTTTACGCGATGTTATTTAGGTGAAAAATTAATTCGAAAATGCTGTTCTCCTCTCTTTACGCTCGCCCATTTTCTGTGATGTTTTCGTGTGACGTCGGGAGGAGCCGAGCTCGCAATTGGCTGCGCTACTGCACGGCTTCCCGGCCTTCAGACAGAGTCAGTCGGCCCAACGTTTCGTCCGCCGGCCGCCGACGGGTCGTCGCAATTCGTTCGCTCAGTTGAAACGAAGCCAGGACACGTTTGTGAATGGAAGAATGTGCCTTTCTTCACTTGGTTAGTTTGTACACTGTATCTAGCTCCACGTCAAGGTCGCTTCACACAAGCGCTGCACAAGCGCACATGCGACGCTTCGCTGACTGTTACGCCAGTAGCAAAATATAAGGCCTCTTGAAGGCGGGAGAAGAGTCAGCGAAGTCGATATAGGTACTAAGGAAATAAAATCAACTGATATTTTTACCGTACAGCGTAAAACTAGGGTGTGGGAAGCACTTTTTTTTGCGCTGGGCGAACAACCACAGCGGCCAGCAGCACGACTACGCATCTGCGAACGCTTTTCCGTCTAAGAAATGCAATTGATAGACGTGAGATATTGTGGAAACTTGGGGGATGCTTACTGCACGAGCGCAAAACAACAAATAGTCACCTAAGCTGCTTGAAATGCTAAAACTAAATAAAAATGTAAACTGGTTATACATTATATACATTATATATTTCCAAGCTCAGCAGCGCTCGCCTGTGGCCGACTAGGCGTTCGTCTGTTGTGGGTATCACGGAATGGGCGCTTTCCAGTCCATCCGTGTATCCCACAACTCCTGCCGTTCGTGTACTTAGAAGCATGGAGCGTTCAAGTGGTGTGAGGTTGTTAAATGGAAGCCCAAGCTCCTCGGCGAGAGCTTTGTTGGTAGGACCAGGCGATTCCATGACTAGTGCTGCGGGTGTACTAGGTTTTACTAGTATTTTAAAATGGCCGCCATCTCGGTTTCGGCACGAGTTCCGGTTCCTGTTTGAATCCCGCGAGTCGGTGCTATATGGAGTCGACATACTAAGTATCTGTTGCATGTTCCGGCTCATATAACGCCATTGTTCACGTCACGAAATGTACAATTTAGCGGGAAATTTAAAAATTTTTTCTTAAAGTGCCTTATTTCTCAGTGAATAAAGCATCGTTTGCTTCTGGGAAAGCGCTTTGGGTACTATGAAACACCTAATCTTTCAATAAAACAAACTTTTGTTTTGTCTTGATGGCTTCTTTAAGGGGAAAAAGCATGTGTCTCGCTATGAAGAGTTTTTTCCCGCGTTTTTGCGATAACTTCTGCCCGCATGGTGCCACTTTTACGACCTTGTTCTTGTATTACTTTCTCACGGGCTCACCACCGGTAAACGCCCCATTGAAAAGACTCCCTAAGCAGAGTTGGGCTGAAACGAGACACCAAAACCTGCGGAATACATTCTTTGTTCTTCGCCAGCTTTAATAACCACCTCACGTCCAGCGCATAATTTTTAGTGATTCTACACAATATTGGCTTCCCAGCGACATGGTGAGAAGGGCAGTGAACTTTGATTTAAAGGAGCCATGAAGACAGAATACAAGTTTGTTTTACTCGAAAGATTTCGCGTTTTATAGTGCCCCCAGCGATTATCCGGCAGCAAATGACGCCGTATTCACTGAGAAATTGATCAATTTAGGTTTAAATTTTGATTTTCCCGCCAAATCGTAGGTTTTCATAGTCACAAATGACGTCAGAAGCGCGTGTATTCAAGCGAAAATCCACTGCGTCATTCGTGTTGGCGGCCTTGCTGTTCGTCAGCCATCCCAGATGGCGCTGCTATAGTCATCCATGAATCGTTGACTGCCGTTGCTTTGTATTTGAGCGTATTTGCACCTGGCTTGTTTCTTTTACTGTAAAAAGTGATCATATCATGAAACCTGGGGTATCCTCGACAAACAGGGTCACGTAAGACAACGCCGCTAACGCCAATCAGCCAGTGCCCTGTAAAACAACTTCAAAGCGACTGAGTGCTGTTTAGCTAAAACAAGCATAGTGCGCCCAGTACCAATAGCCGTGCACATCGCTACTTCTCTGCTTACCTGCGTTTTCGTAACTTTCATTGTTTATCGCACCATTCTTACTGCTGTAAAATAATATGCATTACACTTAAGCGCAAATAGTTCGTTCGGAAAGCCTATAAGCCGTGCCTAATTTGCGTTTACTTTTTCCGTCCTCAGCCAATCGCACAACTGAGCTCATGTGACATCATAGGTTCTGTTGTGGGAAATGAGCTAGTGGGTCGCATGGCGAATCCGTTTTTTCCTAGTTATGTAACTTATTTAAGCGAAGTGTGCGTTAACGGTGCTGTGAGTATGATTCTATCGAGGCAATCTTTCCAATCAACCGAACCTTGTGTTTTGTCCTCATGGCTCCTTTAAACTTGCTCTACACTGCTACATTTATGTGATGACCGAAAGATTCATTGCCGGTCGATAAACCTTGATTATATGCTTTTGGAAGCTTTTTTTATCTGTCGAAGAATAGGTGGAAGAGTAAACGCGAAATTATTTTTTCGACATCTTAGTCTAAGCGTTCTTTATGACTTATTTTAGCTGCCAAGGTGAACGCGAAATACTCCACGAGCCTAAACAACTATGCCAATTTAATATTTGGTGGTACGCCACGCTGTTTTCGTGGAAAGACCGCCGAAATACTCAGATAAGTCGGGCTTAAAATAAACACGTAGGCGCTTGTTTCTTCTGCGCGCTCAAGCTGTTTCGCGCGGAATAGATGGCATTCATCTATTTTTGTGTCATTGGCAAAAGTCGGCAAGTTCAGACACTAGCACCTCTCCACAACAAGTAACTGTAAAGAAATGGGGTGAGGAAAGGGAAAGAAGAAAAAACAATGCCACGTGACCGCTAAGATAAGAAAACTAGCGGCACTGTTGCGTCTCGTAGAGACCGCTGTCTGCTGGTAGCGGGGCCGGTCGCCGTCGCTCCGTCTACGGGACTAGGGGAGAGCTTAGAGCAAACTCAACGGGTTTATTTACATTTTTACAGTGAGTTGTCGAGATGAAGACAGATCTTGGCGGGCCGTAGCAGGCCCTTTTTGTTGACCCCCGATCCCTAGTTCCCTAGGTTGGGGATCCCCATACAAAACAATGCGGACCAATGGTGATGTGTAAGTTCCTCGCTTTGAAGGATCGCCCTTCGGGTAGGCACACGCCTTTCATGTATGTCGATAGATGCATAGCACACACACACACACACACACACACACACACACACACACACACACACACACACACACACACACACACACACACACACACACACACACACACACACCCTTGCCACTCGTCAGGAGCCTGTAGTAGAGGGGAAGAACGGAAGACGCGCGGGCGCCGCGTATCCGTTTGGTGTCCGCCTCGCGCTGCGTTCCCACGGTGGGGTTCTTCTCGCACGTACTTCCCAGGGAGACTAATAGCACAGATTATCAGGGTTGGTGGAATCACTCCGGGAAGAGTTAATGGCTTGACCATTGCCACTGCCTTCTTCGCTGTGCTCCCGCCGCCACTGGGGTCCCATTGTCAGGTCGTCGCCGTCTGGGCTTTCACGCGCACACGCGTTCAGTTGCATAGGCAGCTGGAAGAGCGGCGGCTCCTTAATCCCTTTGGGGCAAGAACACTCAACACCGCTCAAAAGCCGCTATCAATCAGTGGCCGCCGCCGCGTCTTGTCGGCCTCGTTTTGTTTCCGTCGACAAGCGGTGGGGTGGTCGACCGGCGGGCGACTGACCCGCACAAACATGGCGCCAGTGAGTCATAACAGCACCAAGACGATGGAGGTAGATAACCCGCAGAGGGCAGATCGCTCGCACGATAAAGCGAGCAAGTATTAGCTTCAGCGGAGAGCTGGCGGCCGCTTACAGCTAATGAATCCATGATGCAGCCGTGACATTCGCACTCCGAGTGCAAAGTAGCGTCGGACATAAAGCACGCGTGCCACTGGTGCGTCGTTGCCTGCTCAAATAATCCGTCTACAATGAAGCGGGCGACCACCTACCTTAAATTTTCCGATTGCCTTTGAGATCAGCACTGGCTGCCTATTTGATATCTTGATTGCTATCCACTGCAATCAAAAAGCAGTGCAATGTACACGTCAGAATGAAGAGTCCTGTTCACGCCACACGAGGATGGAGTAGTTGCTGCCCGTGACCAATCACTGGCTTCGAAATGCACCCAGGACCCACGCTGGTGTGAAGGATGGGGGACTTCTTTCAGTATCGCCGTAGGAAATAGAATCCGCCATGAACCAGGTAAAATTGGTATGATCACGGATATCCTAGATGTGGGCCTGCATTGCTACGAGTAGATGAGGGATAGTTAGTGGTCTGGAACGCTCCTATAGAATGGTTGCCACCGACAACGTGTGCGCGGAGGCAGTTTGCAGACGAGCTAACATGAAAACACGTATACCCTTACCTGCATGCGTTCTGCCCGAACGCCGGTCCCTGCCTCGCATTACTTCTGCAGACGGCAAAGTAAAGAGATGAGAAGGGAACGGGTGTGGAGGAAAACTGAGTGACATGGAGGTGGGACGGCGCACTGAGCGCGCCGAGAGTTTTCGGCTCGTATTGAACCGCGAAGAGGGAGTACACGCTACGTCTTCGCGCCCGTCGGCAACTACGTGCACACTCTTGTACAGCCATCTCCGTCTGTCCGGCTCCGACGTACGTCTGTCTGCTGACCCGTTCATCTGTCGGCCACAAACGCCCTCTCCTCTTCTGTCGTGGAGGCGGCTGGCCAGACAGGCGTGAGTGAACGAATACGAGCTAGAAGCGGGGCTGTAACATAGGCAGCTGGCGCATGGATAACAAGGTGCGTGAATGAAGGGTGCGAATGCCCGCAGCGCTTGGTGCGACAAACCATCGTGAAGGATCAACTGAAGAGACGAAGAAACGTTAGTGAAAACACGCGGAGGGGGCGAAAAACAAGATTAGAGCGGAGACGGGAGTGACATTGATGTACACGAGCAAACCGATGATTCCGGGTGCGCACACGTGGAACTAATCATTCGCTTCAGTGTGCGCCGTGTTATACACACGGATACGCGGAAAATCGCGGTTGAGGTAGCTGGGAAGAAAGCAAGAATATCGAGGGCATCCTGGAGAGGGCGAGGTGGACGTTGGCGGCGCTTCGAGACGGACGAGAGACAAACGGAGGGAGGCGCGAGTGACGGATGATTCTTAGAGCGGAGATTTCGGTTATAAGCAGCAGCTGTCAACACGGCGGCTTCCCTGGCACTGAACATAAGACGGCGCCTCAGAATGAGTTCTCGCACCCCCCAGAGTCCAGCGTTCCGGAGTGCTGCGGTTTCCCATGATGCGGAATGCACCACTCCCTCCACCAGTTCCCCTTGTTTACCGGGGCGATTTCTGCGCACGCTTTTGCCCAGTGTACGAGAATTCACTCAGCTTCGCCCCAGTTTTCCTTGGATCTCTGCCCTGTTTATGTTGTTTCGCAGTTAAAAATGTTCACGTGCACCTTGGGTTGCACACACAACATGGCTGATCGTAAAGGTGCCACGAAGACAAAATACAAGTTTGCTTCATTAAAATGACTTTGTTCTATCTCGATAACAGTGATACTAGTTTTACAGCAAACTTAACAGATGGGGCAGAAGCTTTTCCTCGGCCTCTTTCTGGCGACATCTCCATGACCTTACAGAACCTTGTTTGTAGGATTGGCAGCCGGTGACCGAAGCCACCGCTCAAAGAAAGATGACTGGGAGATTGTGCATCTAGCTCCCTTTGACTGTGTCACTTGAAAGTTAATATCAATTGACAGACATAACGATGCTCCTAGTAGCAACGACAATTGGGCGAGTTGGTAGAGAGGCATGATGGAAAATAAGCGCAAGAAACAAAAGACGAAGGAGATAACTAGACAGGAGAAAACTGAACGGAAAACTGCTCAGCGCAGTGCAGTTCTCTTCTTCTTGGGTTTCTTGCGCCTATTTTCCATCATGTTCTTAGTGTTTCCAAATAAAAATGTCGTGTCTACTTGCCTTTGTTGCGTCATTGCTGCCTTCGTGTATTGCGAAACTTGAAAGTTTTTTTACATTTATTTTGCCTTTTCAATTAAAAAAACGTCTTTTGTCGGTGGAATGGAGCTGAGTGAGTTACCAAGGGTAATTCTTTCAAACGAAACGAGGTTGTATTCTGTCTCGATGGCCACATTAATGACAATCCTATGACGGGAACTCTCCCTGTTCTCTCTCTGTTTAGAGTTTTTAATATTATATTGACGACTTGCGAAATGTGTTTGAGTCCTGCAAATTGGAATAAAGATAAGAAAAGAAAAATTTGTAAACAAATAATGTGAGCAGCTAAATGCTCAGCCTAGTTTTAGTGCTTTGACAGCATAGTTGACTCGAAAGAGAAATCCTCGATGTTAGAAGACACCTGTTACGAAGAAGTGAGAAGGCTGGATCGTTGCGTAAAACCCAGCACTGGACTTTATCAACACAAAAGCCTGTCGCAACACGACTGTTAGAAAAAAAAAAAGTAAAGAAAAATTGGCATGCGCAGTTTTTTTTTTTGCTCGTTGAGGAGCTTCCGGTTCTGGACGTCAATAGACATTGGCTGCAATTGAATTCGTTTTTGGTGCATGCATCGTCAGGTATCTGCGGCCTGTTCCTGTTACAATGTACACACCTGAAGTTTGCTCTTCATATAAATCAGTGTCATGTACAGTGTGTACTGCACAACATTAAGTCGTATACTCAGTGTGCTTATGTACTTTGTACGTTCTTTGCAGGTACACATGGGCCATATGAGATATTGAATAAAGGGTTACAGGGCCTTTAATTTATGAAAGGCGGCCGTTCAATAAGGCGACCTCCAAGCAGTGGGCCACATCAATAACATTTGCCATTTGTTCAATGGGGCACAAGGCGTTATGACAAAGATCACACCCTCCAAATGTCGTCCTCATGGCAAGGCATTGTTTGTTTGAAACAAGCGTCTTTTAACATGCACCCTTTCGCGGAGAGGGTAGTAGTGGAACCCGGATCCGCCCGCATTGATCTCGAAGTGTACCGCCAAATAATACCAAATATAATCGATACTTCAACATACAAAACTCATGGTGTATACAGATGAAAGAGCTCGCGAAGATGTTCACTCTGTCGATACAAACAGTAAACGGGGTGTCCACGTTAGCTGTATTCGCGTTTGCCTTGAGCACGATTTCTCGCTTCGAAGGATGACGTATATGACTGCATTCCGTATATGCCGGGATGCTCCTGTGACATGACTGATGTCTACGCGAAGAGATGAAAGTAGAAGACGTACCACCAGTAACCGAGCAGCGGCCAAATCAAAGTGCAGAAGAGAAGTGTAACGATCTATAGACGGCGCAACATGTTGACACGTTCTGCCGACCGTAAATCTCCTTTTTAATCGTTTCGCGCCGCGTCTTCAGCATTCAGCTGCGAGGTCAACGAAAGGCGCGCGTGCCCTGCGACCCCTGTGGCTTGACAGACGCAGCGGGCGCACGCGCATGCGCTGCGTGTGGCACGGAGGAACACGTTCCCCATCTTCGCACCTTTGTGCCGGGTGTTAATTCTGTTTGCCCAGCAGTGCACCGCGAAGTCCTGCGGCGCTGTAAACTGTTCGAGTCAGAGGCTTGGCTGCTATCCATCGAGGTGAAATACCCGCACCGGTCGCTCCTTAATCTTGACCTACCTTCCTCAATCTTGTTCTTGTTTTGTTATATCCGTCTACGTCTGTACCCAGAAAAGGAGCACTGCTGTGTATGTGGTTTGCTTTGCGTTTTATGTTAAGCTGTCGTCTTTATAGCGTCACAATGTCCCTCACGACACGTGTGTCTAAACGACACTTTCCCTTCACTCGATGTTTATGGGGGAAGAGGGGCAACGTGCGAAGAGAGTATCTGTGCGGTGCCTCGCCTAGTATGGCTAAATATCTCAGCAGCGACAATTGATGTATTTAATACGCACTGTAAGAAACTGGTAAAGACTGAATTCCGCGGTATACCTAAAACAAAACGTCATGGGCCCTTCTTCTCTGGGTGGGATTAATGGACTGCGAAAATATTTCACGCACTTTGAATCAGGGTACCGCTTGCTAACCTGCTGCTAGGTCACGCACGTTCTCCATGAGTAAGATCACGGTGAAGCAACAAAGTCAAAAATGAATTTCTTTGACGTTTCAGGAACCCGTGCGAGTCCTCTGCCCGCAATGGTGCGAGGAGGAGGCCGTCGTCAAGAGACCGCCCTCGTCGATTGCCTTGCTAAACCTGAGGAGGAAGTTTAGTTTCGTCGATTTTACGTCCGTTTCAAAACGTCGTTCCTGAGAAAGCTGACTGATTGGCTGTAAGCAGACGACCCGGATTTGACGCAGCACTTACAAGACGGGGCGCCGGTTTATGCGCGTGTCATTGGTCAGAAGCCTCGCAGAGTGCGACTAACTACGCCACGGTTGAAATGTACGCGGATGTGGACATTCTTGAAAAGGACATAAACTCAGAAATCCTACACTGTCCTTTCGGGTCAAACTACTATAGCGTTAATTTCTGCGCAGTCAAGCCCTATTGCACGAGCGGGACGCGCGATCGCATTTAACCGAAGGTTCTCACGTTTGAAACACAAAGCGGTTATGAAGACAGAGCACACGTTCGGCTCATTAATATGACTGCTTTGGTCCAATCGCAATAGTACCAATTTTATCGCGAAACTTCCAAAAAATAATCTATGTATTGGAGAAAACCTATGAATCAGTGGCGAACTCCCAGCCACTTTACTGGTAGTCGCTATGACGTCACGGAATTTTGTGCAATTAGGGGCTGGGAAATTGTACTGGGGCATCTAGTTCCATTTGATCGAATCACTTGAATGGTAACGTAGAGTTACCACCTTCATAACCATGTTTTAATTGCTGGCCAAAATACGCCACTCCTGTTCATATTACATTCCCTTCCTCGCAGGCCAAGCGGAGTATCCTTCGCCTCGTAGAATAAAGCGAGGCGGCCGGTCAAACGTCGTAGACACCACCCCAACTGGGTGCGGCCCGCCAGAGAAAATTACACTTCGGTCTATCCGCAACCACAACGCAATCGCATCAGCGTTTTTTCGCTGTGTGCTACAAACGAGCGCTTTAGTTCATGCCTCGCTGCCAATGTAACCTTGAAAAGTCATGCGGCCGCCGTGCGTGCGTCAAATTCTTCAAGGTGTGCCTTGTTTCGTAAACATATCCGTCCGGCTGCGCTGACGTCCGTCTATTTGTGAGAGACGTATGCATGTACGAACCTCTGTAGAGGCGATGGTTTACGGAATCGATACTACGGCTGATTATCACGAAAGTTGGGAGGGTTCTGGAAGCGTGTCGGCTTCATTTTCACTTACTGAAAGTGTAGCTGGAAAGGAAAGCAAAGATAATGGCGGGACCTCACAGATACAAACAAAACGTTTGTTAAGCTGTCGGTAGGTGAGATTACTGGCGGAGCCAGGTCCACATTCTTTCGCTTTATTTTAAGCTGGCGTCTCAAATCACTCGTGTCAATTCATATTCGACCGAAAAAATCGTAATCGCGGTCTGATATTTGAAGTCTTTGAGCTTTTTACTACCGCAATCTATTCCTGGAAACGAATAAGTTTTTCCTCCATCATGCCATGATGGCGACTGGCGATTCCAGATATCGGCCTGGTGATCTCGTGTCTTTGCCCGTGTCACCAGAAGGGTCTGTTTTCCCGCCGGTAGCCGCTCATCCCACAGTTAAAGAAAGGAGCGGATGGAGAGGGTTGGTAAGGCTTATTTATGTAATGCGCCACCGGAACTCGCGACAACTACGATAGGCACACGTAAACACTCAAGTAAGGTCGCATCAATCGCTGTGTTCTCAAAACGTAAACATATATAAGTGGAGATCTAAAAACCAATGTTTTAGCGACGCTCCTTCGCAGTTCTGATCATATGTGCAACTTCACCCGCGCAAAGATATATTTCCGTGCTGTTCTACGAACTTCAAAATGCAGTACAAGCCGCCGTTTGCAGAAAGCCTGCTAACGAGTTTTATCGATGAGCGAAACTGCTGTATAGGCTCTTTACCAAATGGTGCGCCGCAAAAAAAAAAAAAAAAAAAAAGAAAAGATCGCAATAGGTGGGGCACGTTAGCGAAGCGTATAGTGTTCGGTAGTTCGATCCTAAATGTATGGTTCGGCACTGCAAATTCATTACTTCGTCCTGTCAGTAAAAACGCACGCTCTATTGCGCATATCATCCCGTATGGAGTATATTTCCCGCATTGCTACAAATATATGCAAATACATCTTTAGACTAACGTTGTCTTCATTGGCTCAGTGGCTAAGGCGTTGCGCTGCTGAGCACGAGGACGCGGGATCGATTCCCGGCCGCGGCGCACGCTTTTCTGATTGAGGCGAAAAGCAAAAACGCCCGTGTGTACGAGATTTCGGCGCACGATAAAGATCCCCAGGTTGTCACAATTAATCTGGAGCCCTCCACTACGGTCGCGCCTCATCGCTCGCGTTGCGTCGGCGCGTCAAACCCTACAATCAATCAATCAATCAATCAATCAATCAATCAATCAATCAATCAATCAATCAATCAATCAATCAATCAATCAATCAATCAATCAATGAATCAATCAATCGACCAATCAATCGATCAATCAATCAATCGATCGATCAATCAATCAATGTACTCTTGTCAGAGCCACATTGGCAGCAATGTTAAATAAAGCTTGCGTTATTTCTTCCTTGCGGGACTGTTCAAGTCTGTTTCACACACAAAAAATTGCTACCCAACTGCATTTTTAAAAGATCTTATTCGAGCTCCGGATTGGAGACTGGCAATGGTACACCGAACAAATAAATCATCTGTGAATTAGAAGGTTTATTTGGTGATAGAGCGAGCCATAAAGAATACCTTCGAAAACGAACCAACAGTTCCGACAAAAAAAAAAAAAAAAGCACGCGGGTTCGACCCCGCTTGTTGTGGCGGCTTTTCTGATGGAGGTGGAAGGCAAAAACATCCATGTGTCAAGATTTCGACACATGTTAAAGACTCTAGGGTGTTGAAAGCAATCCCGAGCGCTCCACTATCACCAGCCCCATGGCCCAGATGCAGCTTCGGCGCGTTAAAGGTTCTGTGCAACGCCTCCGATAAACGCGTTCGCTCTTTCCTTCGCGTGTGGAAGCACTGCGAAAGCTAGAGTTCGGGCCCCGCGGAGGGGCGCTGCGTCATTTGCTCGTCGCAGCAGACCCATCTTTCCTTTCTGCTTTGCTTTTGTTGCTTTCTTTTTAAAGTGGCTACCGAATGCGTTCGTTGCTGCAGCTGAAGTAAAGAGGGCCAATAGCCGCTACACCGCTGTAATGACGTAATTTCAGCGGTTGAAGAACGCCAACACCTGGAAAGAGCGAATTCATTGATTGTAGGTTTAAGGCGCCGACTCAACGCAGGCGATAAGGCGTGCAGTAGTGGAGGGCTTGGGATTAACTTTGACCACGTGGGGATCTGTAACGTGCGCCGAAATCTCGTACACACGGGCGTTTTTGCTTTTCGTCTCTATCAGAAACGCGGCCGCAGCGGCCGGGAATCGAGCCCGCATCCTAGTGCTCAGCAGCACAACGCCTTAGCCACTGAGCCACCACGGCGGAAAAAACTTATTGAGCAAGTTTCCAAGTTATCTGACGGGCATACTGTCGTAATTTTAGGCTGAGGTAATTTGTGACTCCCTAATCTAAGTACTGTATGTATTAGTTGACTGGGTTCTGCAAACATTCTCGATTTCGAAAAAAAGGTTATAAAAACGTTGGAGGGAGGCTTTAACCACCTAGAATTTGAATTTTTTTTCGACACAAGGTCAGGAGGGGTCTGATGATTCGGGACAGAGAATGTGAAATATGCAGTGCTTCCACTCCGTACCGGCTTTGTGCAATCGTGCGTTTCCATTATTTCATCGCTGGCGATGCAGGGGCCTCTTGACAGCTGCGGCAGGAAGTGGCGGAGTGCAGGTAATTAGGAACGTTATAACGGGCCCATGCAACTATGCACAGAAACTGCTGCCAGGAAGCCGGTATTGCGATATGCGTACCGGTGTAATGCATGAATAAACAGACCTTCCTTCTTCACTAGCTCGACCTTCATATCAGCGCCAGCGGCCCCAGGTTCGTTTCGGAAGCCTTGCCAGACGTCATACGTGTCATACGTGAGATCATTCACTTGCCGAAGTCTCCTTCAGCGTGCTTAAGATCGCATTTCGCGTCAAGTAGAAGACTTCACAGGATGCTAATTGCCTAAACTCGACGTGTGCTCTTTTGGAATGAACTCCCATGGATGTGCCTCGATCCGCATATGTATACGCTTATCCATTGAGCGTAATTTAAACAGCAATCGAGTTGCCTAATTCGGCAGAGGCAGGCTGACTCTAAATATTTAAAGGTGCAAGATATGCCACCCGAACAACATTGACTGACATTGTCGCTGTATTGAAAACAATACGCCCGTCAATTTAGTGTAGACGCGAGGAGATGCGCTGTAGTTCTCTTCATCTCCAAAAACTCATAGTGCAACAACCAAGGATGGAGGACAGAAAGGATGCCACACAGCACTAGCTTCCGATAGTTTTATTCAAAAGGCACGTGTTAAGAATTCCTCCGTTTTCAGTGCGTCTAACGTTTACACGTCGCTGGCGGTCAAATGGAATTGGAGGCCCCCACCAGACTCGGCAGCGGCCGCTGTCATGCGGCGCATCCGACAAACAGAGGATGCGGCGCCAGCGAGGACGTGTGCGGCTTGCAGACGAACCGACGATATTTGCACCGAGACTCTCCTCTTTATCGTGGTACTGTAGTGTATAGCCAGATCAAGTGAACCCGACTGTTCGCATTCCTTGAAAACGGCACCCCGCCCCGTTAAGTTAGTGAGCGGGAGGAGATCGCTGTAGTTCTCTTCATCTCCAAAAAATCATAGCGCAACAACCAAGGATGGAGGACAGAAAGGATGCACACTCACAGCACTAGCTTCCGATAGTTTTATAAAGGCACGTCATTACCGCTCTCTCACGTCAATGGCGACGTCTTGTCTTCTCCCTGCAATGGCCACCGTGTTGCGAAGGCAGCTGTTCTCTCTACGCGTCACCTTCTCTCTTTCTGTGCTCCTTTCCTAGTCCCTCGGTTAGCGAGTGACACGCGCCACGTACTGTTCATGAAATAATGTGAATATTTTATTTACCATATACAGGTTTTTTTCCTCTCTTCTCGCAATTTAGAATGTCTCAGCAACTAGCTTGGTTGAAAGAAACGTGAAGACGAAGTACGAGTTGGGCTTAGTAAAAGGTCTGCTTTCATTAAAAAAAAATTCTTTACTGACGTTCTTTCGACAGCGAATGCCTGGCGATACTTATTTACGTCCACCCTCCACGGTGGGTTCTAGTTCCGGCTGTACCAATGGTACCTTTGTCTATGCCCGTCCACCCATCGATACAGCAGCCACCCTATCTTACTGTTTCACTATTTTATCACGTCGCGCTATAGCAACGTCCACTTACGCCCACCTAAACTTCACATTAATCCGTATTTATCCGGCTTAATCTACCGTAGCCCATTATAATACGCCTTGATTCATCTCAACCCCTCTTGCTCCTACGTTACTAACCATCATATTATAAACTATGTTTATTTCTTGATCATTGCGTACATCACTACTTAGTATCAATTATTAATCAATTATTCGTCCGTCTGGCGTCACCTTACACCGCCTTAATTCTCCTTAAACCACAGTCACCCCACCTTTCTATACATTACAATTAATCACTAATAAATCAAGTGGTAACAACTGAACATCTCTTATACTCGTCTGGCCCGCATTGGTTCTCTTCAGGATTTTTTTGTACCATTCATACCACGTGGGTTTTGGTACCGTTCGTTTCGATGCCGCGGTCATTCAAGGTCACTCTCTTGTGAGACATGTAAGGCTTTTCTTCCTTGATAGGACCCTGCCTTAATGATTCTAATTTGTACGAAAACTTTGAACAGTTAATAAAGATACTATGGAGCATAGATGAAGCAGGGACGAAAGATCAGCCACTTTCTCAACCATCCGCTATGACGTCACGGGTACTACTTGTTTTAGCTATTCACGGCCGCTCACCAAAGCCACGGCGAAGAAACACGATAAGGCATGTGAAGTGGGGACTCTGGTTTGATTTGTGCCCCTTGAATGCTAAGTTCCACCCCACACTCCGACAACTGTTTTCACTCTTTTTTGCTGAAAACCAGGACTTTTATAGTCGGTATGAAGTTGGATAAGTTGACAAAGTCCGGTTGTTTCAATTACGCAAGGGGCGTTTTGTGTTCACGACCCTTGAAAGCCTATGAAAATATCTTGTCTATTTTACCTGCTGGAGGAGTGATGGTATTTTTCTTCGGCATTTCAGGTAAAGAATCCACGTTATTGTTCCCCGCTCACATCGTCTTTGAAGACGTTGCTAGGACCTTTTCCTTGAAGGGGCAGTCAACTGCACCTAGCAAGTTTGATCATTGAGTCCGAAAGAAATCTTAGAAATTATGATAGTGCCAGCAAAGCATGTTGTTGGGCCAGTTGGTTCATATTCATACTTAAAACTGCGCATTCGGACGGGACAAGAAAAAGAAGACACAGGACGGGCGCAGACTTACAACTAGTTTATTGAAAAATGCAGCATGCTAATATACCCACACCAGCACATGCGCACACATGTCACCACCTTTATCACATAATATAACGGTTTAGAAATTCATATTCATTTCCATACAAAGATATGATGGTTTACTTACACACTGTTCACCATGCTTTCGAATGAAGAAGAGAACAGGTGGCAAGGGAATTAATCGAGGCCTTCTTCATTCGAAAGCATGGTGAACAGTGTGTAAGTAAACCATCCATATCTTTGTATGGAAATGAATATGAATTTCTAAACCGTTATATTATGTGATAAAGGTGGTGACATGTGTGCGCATGTGCTGGTGTGGGTATATTAGCATGCTCCATTTTTCAATAAACTAGTTGTGAGTCTCCGCCCGTACTGTGTCTTCTTTTTCTTGCCCCGTCCGAATGCAGTTTTAAGTATGAGTATGATAGTGCCACTAAGACGGCGCACACGGGCTCAAAGAACGCAGTTTGTTCCACAGGACGGCACCGAGTAGACTAGCCGGTGATAACGACTAGCCACTGCCAATCTATTCAGTCGCAGTCCGGCCTTCGTGAGAAGACGCAACACGCTCTAAGCGTATTTCGAGCGCGTACTCAACACCGTGCACCCAACAACCGGCTCCAACTCGCCGGCTGACGGCCCGAGGCGACAGGAGCGGTCGAAGAGTGAGTGAGGCCTCGAGGGCACGGCACTCACGCTGGGAAAGCCGAGACGCGCTCGCCGCGTGACAAATAGTTCATTTTGAGCAGTCACGAGCGCGGTGTTGCCGGTTTGACTGACGTGGCGGCCGCGAAAGCGACTGGAGAGCACGCTTGTCACTGCGCGTTCGGCTTTCTCCTCAAATGCATGCGTGTTATCCGATGCTGTGGCGAGGTTTCGTGGACATCCCGCGGTGCTTGTTTGCTGCTGTACCCGTATTCGCCGGCCCTCCGAGGCGGGCTAGGCGGCGCTTCCAAAGCTGGTGGCTGCACCTTTCAAGAGAACAAAATTGAGTCACGTGTTCCGGACGACTACACCAGGCTCCCACATCATCATCATAATAATAATCATCGCCATCACCACCATAGTCCTCGTCATCCTCACCTTCTCTTCGTCTTCTTATTCTTCACAATACCCTCCTTTTTTGGAGAGAGTGGTATGTGTTGCCGGTCCTGGTTTGAATGTTCCAGGATTCTTGAAAGCTCTTTCGAGGACCTGACATCGCTTTCAATGTTTCGGACTGTTTTATAAGCTACTCGTATACGTCAGACGTTACCGAAGCGCGTGAACAATTTGATTCAGCATTCTGTTCCTGTTGTGTCTTCCACACTCGCTTTTGATCGCGCTTCTTCGAAAGAAGGCTGCAGTGTACAGTTCTTGTGGATAAACACGCTCCTGGTGTAGATACTCTTTATTATAATTCGTGGCATGCTGAACGTGCAGGGGATGGAATGTGGTGGCAGGACTACATACATGGCGCCAGAACACGTGTAAGCAAACATCGTGGGTCAGAGGTTTCTGACTACCATAGCACGTAAAGCATATTATATGGCCGCCCCTTTTCAAGCCCAGCTGAGTTCCAGTGCGCTCCCAAGGGGCCCTGACTCGAATCGGCGCCGTCGGCTTATGGTGAACGACTTAACCGCCAGCGGGGGTCTTCGCATATGTCACTGCAGGTGCCTAGACCGTTTGCTCAGTGCGAGGTCTACGTCTTGTTCACGCTTCATGAAGGCCGAGATAAAAAAAACAGTCAGGACATAAATACCTCCTGGAGACGGACCAGTTCTGGCGTGTGCCAGTAATCGCCACCCCCACCGAACCCTCATCTGACCGGCTGGAACGCATTTGCCAGGTCACGCCATCGTGTAGTTCGTTTGTGTCTTAAATAAAGAAAGTGCGAAGTAAAGATTGAACGAGGTCGGCGACTTAAACCGCAATGCTAGGCGAGGACTGCGAAGCTGAAGAGTGCGGCAGTGTGCCACGACAGAAACAAGGAATGGGATGGCTGTCATTTGGACGTTGCTATAAATCCGTTCACCATTAAGAGCGCCCCTGCGCTACAGTGCCCGCATAACACGTGCTTTTATTTTCTGTTTATCTCGTTCGCCAGGATGCTGTGATAACCTCTTGTAGAAGTGTCCGCTGATTCCACGCTTCGTCGAAGAAGCGGGGCAGCACTTCGAACGCGCAGTCTGCTTGGGCGGAATTATGGAGATACGAGTTTTTGCACAACGGCTACGCTCCTATGATGTTGTAGCGTGCTTTGCATGTTGGTTGTTTCTTATCCTTCTTGTTGTTTGTTCTAAGTATGCATCCAATGCAATCTCTGGGCGGAGTATTGAAAAATATGACGTGACCTGGTGATCTGTTTGTCGTGTAAAGAGGCGGAACCACTTTCCCTAACATGTCCGCGAAACTTATGAGGACCTCGTTCAGCAGTTCTCGGTTCTAAGGTGTACTCGACATGTCAGTTTGGGCAGGAATAGCGCTTGAAGCAGAATGTTCGGTGGTACCTATGTCATGATTGTGGTTGGTTTGCAGCAGTGGAGGGAATAGTCAAAGATACCTTCAGCGTGCGGAGGAGGCCCGCCAGCTCGCTCGAGTTCGCACAACGGACCAGCAGCTGGTGGATTCCAAACGCTACCACCTCGGACGCCGAGACGCCGCGTACCACCCAGGGGATCGTGTGTGGGTTTGGACTCCCACCCGACGACGTGGACTCAGTGAGAAGCTTCTGTGACGGTATTCCTACCGGATTGTACAACGTGTTGGCCAACTTACCTACGAGGTGAGTGATCCCCGATGGTGATTCTGGAACGTCGCGGCGACGCACGCGGCCCGAAGTCGTCCACGTGGTTCGCCTGAAACATTACTACGCAAGATGACGGACTTTTTTATGTTTGTTCAGACTGTCTTTTATTTTAGCATCAGGTCCATGCGCTCTTGGAGGGGGGTAATGACGCGAACCATGCATTAGGCTTGTTTTTTAGTTTTTTGTTCTGCCGACCGGCTGCAACGGGCATACTACTCTGCGAATATTAATAGTGTGTGCGGCTGGGGTGGGCAGGAGTTAGATGATGTATTTTGTAATAATCAGAGGTGTTTATTTAATATGGATGAATTACAGGTGGACATTGTTTGTTCACAGGAAACGAGTTTCTGCGAGTAAAAAAGTACAACACATCAAGTGTTACAGAAGTGCACCCAGGTTTACTCGTTAGGTCAACGTAGAAATCTTTAAGCCCTTAAAATGTCATATAATATAGTGGTACTATTAGACAAAGAAAGAGCAGTTGCTCAGCAAAACAACCCTAAATGAAAGCAAATATTCCCGCTACATATCGCATATTAACAAAATTCCAATGTTATCAAATCTAGAAACGGTGAGCAGTGTGATGACAGCAAAATGCCGCGCAGCTCACTAACCACAATGTTCTCTAATTCCATGCACTGGAATTGAAGGAATTTGAATCATTAGAATCCCTCGACACGTATACCGGCTAAGCAATGCAACTCAAAAGCATCAGAGCAAAGACGTTGTTCGTCGTCACAGGTGAGAGCAAACACAGTAGGACGGTGTGAATGTATTTTTAGAGTATCACGTTAAAGATCCAAACAGCACAGCGCGTTTAGGAAAATGAAACCCACGCTCATTTTCTTTATGGCTGATTGCCGAAACCAAAGCCATGAAACCAGTGAGCTAATACTTCGTGCGTCTATGCGTTTATAAAAGTAAAGCTATGCGGCAAGACTTATAAGAAGGTATATTCTCCAAGAAGAGACCGATAATATTTTGTAATGGCACTAAAAATCCCGAGAACTCCTTTACATTTTTATGAGAAAACTGACGAGGGTAATTTTGTCGGTTAATAAGCCGCTCAGCTGTACACCGAGCCTCCTTAAGCTCAGCTGCACTACAATACACATACGCACAGCTAGGAATACGTTTCGTCAGGGGCAGTTTGATATGAATGAATGTTTTTTCAGGGGCAGTCTGATATGAATGTATGAAGGCCTTAGGACCTTTAACAAATAGCGGAAGTTCTATGGTCTAAGCAAGCGTCAGGAATTCATACGCCGAACACGCCACAACTTCTCCTTCACCGACGACTACTTGCACAAGGCGCGCTGAGAGACTTCCCCTCTCGGTGAGACTTGCAGTGTTCGTGAGGACATCAATGATTACATGGTATTTGAGTTTACGCACGTCTTGCATTTACGGATGACCTCGAACAATGGCAGTTGGCTTCTGCTACTACATGGGCTACAATGGCCTTGTTGTCTTTCCTCCGCAAATGCGGCTTGGAAAAAGTTTTGTCAACGCTTGACTCTTATCTAACTCCTGTGCATGTGTTAGGTGGGCGTTTTTGCGTGTTCGCGTGTTTCGCCTTCTTTCGCTCTTTTTCAAGCAGGACATTCGACACCTCCTGTGGGACTGTGGGGGCCTCCGTGAACTCAGAGCCCGACACGACCAACAGGTGCCATCATACGAAGAGTGGACTACGCCCATGAATGCTAGTCATGACAAGGAGAGATTGCTTTCCCTTTGGGAGTTCGCCAAAGAGTCAGGCGTAGCCCGAAGAATTTAGGGCCTAGAGGAGCCCTGCACTTCCTTCCAAACACCCCCCCCCCCCTTCTTAGGTCACTGGCCACCCCTTTTCTTAATAAAGATTGATACATACATACATTTCCGTATGCAGCAGCAATCCAAGCTTTGCGCTTGCCTGACTTCTATGTATCCATCGCTATAACTATATCTCCCTCTATGACCTGCATAGGTATAGCCATTCTAAAGTAAGCTTCACCCTTATGCACAAACCAAGTGCTGTGAACACATTTTTCTGGGGCAATACAGGCAGTCTGATGTCAAAGTATGAAAGGAATAGCGCCTGTTATTAGATATATTCGTATGACCCCATGTATCCCTATGGAACCCTACAAAGTGATGCATATCAAAGTCGGCTTTTATATCATACTCGAGTGTGTTGTTGGAAAGACATTTCTTGAGGGGAACTATAAGAAGAGTAGAATAAGTAATAAGAGGGGAACCGTGAGAATAGATGAGAGGATGACTTCTTTCAATTAAGCAGGCGACAAATAAACATTTTCCCGTACGGCCTTCAGCCGAGTTTCTACAGCAATCGGCACTGATTCACTTTTTATTTCGCTATGGCCGCTTGTTCTAGGAAAGAACGGTTTTCTGCTCTTACTGCGAAGCTGAAATATATGTCCATTTCGCTAAATCGAGATGACACGTTTTGATTTTGCGTAACTTATTGTTCCTCGAAGTACAATATCAATTTAAACAGAAATGTTCACGTGCTCTGGAAAAGTACACGGGTAAGAGATCAAAGAGAGGTAAAAAACTGAAAAAACTAAAAGGCTGAAGACTGCGAAGTGCCAGAGCCCGCGCATAAGGAACCTCGCTGCTTCGTTTAGCCAGAGAGGTACATAACAACGGCGGCATTGCGCCGGCCGACAACGAGGCGACGGTCCGCGGCTGGTAGGCCGCCAGTGTGCGCGCGTACAGCGGTTCGGCGATGATTAGGGATTCCGCGGGTGACCCAAGCCAGGCTCTTCTTGCCAAATGTGGCTCACAGGGATGGTGGGAGAGTAGGGGCGCCGTTCGAATTGGCCGCCCCGTGTGTATGTGCGGCGCCGTGCGGCAGGTATAACAGGTATAAACGGCACCAACCAGCGAGCGGCGGTGGCGGTCAAAGGGAAGCGAGCGAACAAAAGGCTATAGACGACGCTCTGGGCTTGTGATTGAATCAGAGCTGTTTAGCGGGCGGTCGACTTGGGGCCGCGCATGGCGGACATAAGTTTAGTCTGCGTGAGGGCACAGCGAAATAGAAGGGGAGGGAGGGAGCTGAAAACACTTGTGACTGCTCTCTCCCATGAACCGTGACTCCGGGTTGACCTCCTGTTGTACGAGTGCACCGTACAAAATCCTCCCTGTTCTGTGAGTGCACCGTTCACAGCGGTGGCACGTTTGGAAATGACGCTCTAAAAATCGGTCGGGTGCTTTCGTCCGTTGCAATTCAGCGCCGTTTGGCAGCGAGGTTGTTGTTGTTGCTGGTGTTCACAGTGAATGAGCATCGTTTACGCACCCACCATTTAGTTTAGTGATGGCTCGAATGCATTGGAGGCGGCCGCGGGGCAATTCGTCATCGCTGCGCCCCGAGAAAGCTTAACTAAGGAAGTAAAGACGAAAGCAGAGACTCTCTTATGTTCTTTTTGTAAACGTTTTTACATCCGGCCGCTGCAGCGTGCTCCGAAAAAAAAAGCAGAATGCGAGTGACCAGGAGAACGTTTTCGCAGAGGGGGCCCAGTTGAAAGTTCGTGCGCGAAATGCCCCTTACAACGCTGGGTGCCACATTCGTGACAAATTGAGCCCTTCGTGTTGAAGGTGGGATGGTTGTTATGCGTGTAGAGAGGGGTGAATGGGTCAGCTATTACTCATAAGAAGGGTCAAGAAGGACACGGCTATACTTTCTAATTGAATCAGAGCCCGTTTAGTGGACGAGGATTGAGTGGCTGCGCCAAAAATTCTCTCCCTAGCCCCAGCGTGGCGCCAGCCCGTTGCCATAACACGTGGAAAGGGGCAGCTCACCTTACTGTATTTTGTGGTGTTCGTGCTGAGTGTCTTCTTGCAAGGCTGTAGAACGACTTTTCGCACAATGCACTCGGAAAGAGCAGGTGTGTCGGAAATGGTTCGTTAATTATTTCTAAATACAGTCACGGTCAGACCACGCGAACAGAAAAAGGGCAAAAAAAAAAAGAGGTTTAGTAGACGCTACATTCTCCTCAAACATAAGGCTCCAGTGTGCAGGAATCATTGAGAGGTGTTCCGGTACGGAAAGACGACCATTCGTTTTTACCGAAGATTACTAGGCTTTAATGGCCAAAGTGTTCAGTACCCCATCGCACAAAAAAGAACCGTTGTTATCCGGTGCCGAAAATAAACTCCCCTATAACGAGTAAAAGACACTTACGCAAATAGGGCAATTCGAGCCAAAGTATGTGGATTAACATCGACAATGTTAGGACGGCGATTTGAGGATTTGTTAAGCTTTGTTTGTTAGCCTTTGTTTGAGGGAAGTTCAAAGACCGATGCGGGCAGAGGGTATCCTTATACTTATTCTCTTCAATCCTTCGTTTTCGTACGTAAGCATTTGTCAGCATTTGCCGGTATTATTCGTTGTTCCTGTGTCCTTTTTGGCATTAATTAGGAACAATATTCTGTCCACCTACCGCTTCGCCATCGGTTTCCCATGGATTGTGGCATTTTTACCTTACCTAAACAGTGCCACTACCATTTGTGCTTCATCTCTTAAACGTATTCAGGCATCCAAATACAACCAAACGTGACCAAAAATTCTTAAGTGCCTGATCTCCTTACCAGTCCACTCCAAGCGCTTTTCGGCTACCACCCAAGCACAATTGATCAATCACACTTTCAAAGCTAGAACAAGCACTGCGAGAAGCCGAACTAAAAGCGAGCCACGCCCTTTTCATTTATTATGCGTGACACGAAAGACTCCACCACCATCATTTCTTGTCACAAGGAAAATCTCCATAGCAAGCGTCGCACGTATATCCCTCCTTTTAATTAAACGATGCTCCGTCAGCATCATTCTCGTTTAATTTCGCTCAACTAGCGGTAATAATGGCACTTAGGGGAACGGCAAACGAGCGACCGTGTTTTGATTGATTGATTGATTGTGGGGTTTAACGCGCCGACGCAACGCAGGCGATGAGGCGCGCCGTAGTGGAGGGCTCCGGATTAATTTTGACCACCTGGGGATCTTTAACCGTGGCGCCGAAATCTCGTACACACGGGCGTTTGCTTGCCGTTCGCCTCCATCAGAAAAGCGGGCCGCCGCGGCATGGGAATCGAACCCGCGACCTCGTGCTCAGCAGCGCAACGCCTTAGCCACTGAGCCACCGCGGCGGGTAGCGACCGTGTTTTGGAGGACCGGCAACGAGCTTGCTGACAGAAGGTTGCCCCAAAATTACTGAGTTCAGCGTGAAGTGGCGGGAAAAACAGGATTGATGGTGGAAGCACTCGGGGTGGTGAAGAATGTGGGAGGAGATTTCTAGGAGCACCGATGCCGTTCCAATGGTAAGATGCAAGGGTGCCGGCGACAAGATTATCTAGGACGTCAGAAAGCAACACGAGGAGAGGAAAGAAAGCCACACTGCAGGCCCTGCGCCCGCTGTAATGGTCGGCAGTTATATTGGTAGTATGAACTCATTTCAAATAAGGCGAGCTATTTGGGCACGGCCCGAAGCGATCAGTTCTTCGAGTTGTGAAAAAAAAAATGGTGGTTGATTCCTCCGTCATAGGGATCGGTAAAACACGAAAGTGAAATGTGCAGCGAAATCTGCAGCTCAGCATGATTTGCGGGTCGGCGGCTGTCTTGTGGGCTTGCTTCGCGAGCGACGCCCTGCTGTCGGGTCGCTCCGGCAAAGGTGTACTGACGTCATTTCCGTGACGGATATGACGTCAGTGAAATCTTGATATATCCCGACATGAAACACTCTTGAAAAGCCGGCATGAAACCGGCCTTCACTCCCCAATAAAGCACTTTACTACTATTAAAACGTTTGCGCAAGCCATCTGGGGGAAGCACGCTTTCAGACATAGAGTTTCTTACAACATACACTAGAGAAGGAGTCTGGCGCTAGCGCCTATGCGGCTCATATCAAGGCCGTCTGTGTCGTCATGGACCGCCATTATACATCGCGCTCGCCTTAGTTTCATCATTGGCTCGGATTTAAACGTTTTAGTGACCTCAAATTTAAACAAAGTGCCACAAAAACGCGAAGAATGGTGTGCAATTATGTAAGTAGAAAATAAAAACAGGCTGTTTTAAAACTAAGGAAAAAGGAAGTACAGCGTATTTTTGCCGAAACGGTTGTGCCTGCTATTCCGCATGCCAAGGTTGTAGTTACGAACAATCTTAGTATTTGGGAGGGGGGGGGGACTCATTAGAGACTCTGATTTTATTAATTGTACCATTATTTCAAATATTAAGTTGCTTCAAGAGTTTGGAAAGCTTTTTGAGCGTGCCTATTAAAACGTTTCCTTCGTGTGAACCGGTGCACCGACATCCAGCTAGTTTAAAAAGAAAAAAAGAAAACGTGGCGTTAAATATTCGTGGACGATGCCAAGATAGGGCGCATACAAGCGCTCGTATCTGTCGTATCTTGTCTTCGTCGAAGTACGTTTTGTTTCTTCTTTTCGTCGGCTACAAATTTCGCGGTGGCATATTACCCGCTCAGTCATGCGTCCTTCGACTGCGGCATGAGCAACGTCCGGTGCGATCACGCACTGCCTGCTGTTTAACCTAAGACGGCTACCACAGAACAGGGATGATTTCGGCTTCCTTGTAGCTCGTAAACGTGTTAATGCATAGTGAAGAAAGCAAATCCCGAAAATCGCTTAAGAATCCAATTGTCATGCCAAGCCTAAGCCAAAAATGGGGGTCTTTCCCATGAACCCCACGACGACATGGCTTACGAGGCGCGGTTTCCTCTCTAGTATACTTACTAAGAAACTCTATGCTTTCAGGTACAGTCGCGATCAGCAGTAAAAAAAAAATCACTTTGGAGGTCCAATCAAGCACGTGTTCCTGCATAGACCAATCTGCCGCTCTCGAGCTAAGAAAATTCTTGGGTAGCATTAAGCTAGCAGCTGGAATGACATCCACCATTCAACCCGCCGCGGTGGCTCAGTGGCTAAGGCGTTGCGCTGCTGAGCACCAGGTCGCGGGTTCGATTTCCGGCCGCGGCGGCCGCTTTTCTGATGGAGGCGAAAAGCGAAAACGCCCGTGTGTACGAGATTTCGGCGCACTATAAAGATCCCCAGGTGGTCAAAATTAATCCGGAGCCCTCCACTACGGCGCGCCACATCGTCTGCGTTGCGTCAGCGCGTTAAACCCTACAATCAATCCAACATCCACCATTCAGTTGCGTAAAGTCACCATTCGGTCCCATTAGCCTTGATTAGGGCGGTCGCTGAACCCCCGCAAAATACGGAAAGGCTGGGCTGTCTGTCACGCCTCACGAACTTTAGAACATCGATAAAGGTATTTCTTTGTGTCATGTGTGGCCTGAATTTCCCGTTTACGGAAAATATCCGTTCGAAACGGGGGGAGGTGGGGGCGAGCACACAATGAAATAAATCGCCATCAGGAAGCTTCTAATCATGAGACGAGTGGTTGTTTTAAAAAGCGCCGTGGCTCAATGCTCCTGTTTCTATGAGAGTATCGGTCAGCTCAAATTTACAAAGTCTGCAGGTGGGCGAATTTTCGTTATTTAACATCAAGACCGTTTTATGGTGTCTGTTTCTTTTTATTTGCCCAACTGTGACGGCCGAAATATTTCCAACATGTGGACGATAATTTTTGGTTCGGATAATTGTTGTAGCGGTAAGGTAGTCATGATGAATTCATTAGCTATTCTCGAAGGCGTTAGAAAAAAGACTTCCATAACACATTGGTGTTTCATTTAATAACTACTTTCCACTCTGCAAGACTCTCGGGCATACCATGGAACCCTTCAGTCTTGATAATGCAGTCCGATACTGCCATCGTGAAGGAAGCACCAAGCAGTGCACGGGACAAAATTTCTTACAAATTAGTATACGTGTATCACGCGCTTCATAAATGCGTCCCCTCGTAAACGGTTTGGTTCGGAAAAAAACAGGTACAACTTAAAAGGGGCGTGTAATTTCCGTCCACTTAAGTTTTCGTTCTTTATTTTTTACAAATACACTTCGTTTACCAACACAGGCTTTTTTTCTACCGCGGGGCGCAACGTCGTTTCAAAAGGGATTTTGATTTACAAGGGCTACGCCATTAGATCAAATTAAGGGCGCTTAGCGTAAACGCAGCGCTGACAGGCGCTTCAAGTACGCCTAATCGAATGTTAAGCCTCTCATTACTACGGCGTCCGGTACACGTCCCACGAAGCGTTGTTTTCGGCTACCAAGCAAAGTGCCGCGGCCACGTCAAGGTGGGGAGCAAATGATTGCGAAGTAATTACCGTCGGCCAAATTATTTGACCCCCACTGATTAAAGGGCATTTCTAGGTGATTAGTGGGGTAACCGGAGGTCTGCGGACGAGGGAGGGGGGGAGGAGTGCGGGAAGCGTGTAGCTTGGTGACTGGTTTAACAGTTTGGGTGCAAGATTCGTCGCTTTACCAGCTATCGACCGCGAGTAGTTGGTGAAAATATTCACAGGCTTCGTAATGACCGTTGACGCAATCTTTGTTGACGAAAGTGGCGGTTGGGACAGTTTATTTCGTCGTATTCTTTTTACTGTATACGGTCCCCTAGCCAAACAGAAACAGGACGCAAAACAAGAAGGACCTTAGGCAGCGTCTGTCTTCGTCATCTTATCTTCCGGGTTGTGGTCGTGCCTTAAATTTAGAAAACAAAGAACCTTGTACCCCTCGCCTTTGACGACACTCCAATTGTCCTGAAGCAGTTATAGTATTAAACATTTCAGTTGAAATAATCGTTAATCTACTCGGAGTGGCTTAGCACTCAGAGATATTCCTGGTCTACTACGGAGTGAATCTGCTCAAGATTCCCTTCACGTCGGCGAGTGAAGAACTTTCTTCCATTTCTACTCAGGACGTCCAAACACAGGCCTAAATCCCTCCTTGTGTCAATAAATCTCCTAAAGCAACAGCAACAATAACAATGCCCAACTAACTGACAACCACCATAACTGAGACCAATGCGAACATGCGCGGGTTATATAAATGAAAACTTTGGCGTGCCCTTTCATGCACTACTGTGTGTACGGGTCCAATATTGACATCCTCGTAACGTTGGTAGCCGTCCGGTGCTCGATCACGGACTGACGTGGCAGGGACATGGCCATGTGCGAGAGACATGGAAGGTGAGACGTGCCCTCAACGTTTCCGATGGTTCCTGCCAACAGTCACGAGCTGCTTCGGTTTTTCCGGTTTGACTGACAGCAGCCGCGAAAAAAACCGCGACGGATCTCACGCGTCAAGATGGCGTCATGCGCACGTGATTGTTGGTCATGTACCCTGCGGCAGGAGTGCACAGAAGTCACAAGACGATCACTTGTTAAAGCCTTCTTCACAAAGCCGTCGCGGGCAGAAGGCAACGTGATCTCCAAACATGCCCTTCCACCAGTGCTACCTCTTGTCATAAAATATACTCTTATCTCATCATTCTAGGCACACCCTCCACGTCATTGTATATTCTTCGGTGATCTCAGTTGTTCGAATTTAGACACCTGGAAGAATGCTTGCACCCGTAACGCGATCACGCTGAAGACGCTTTTGATTCCCTCTAATAAATCACATCTTTGATCATGCAACGGGGATCTAAAAGTTTACCAGACGCGTCCGTACTCAACAAACTGACAACATTTGTTCGGCACAGCGCCAGTTCAGTTCTCAGCGCACAGCGAAAGTTTAGGTGATTAAACTCAAGCTGAACGATAAAATGAGATGTCGTTTCAATGTGACTCAAATGAAAAAATGTGAATTTTCAAAGCAATGTTGTAGACAACAGCTAACATGATGTATTTAAATGCAATAAGGAGCATTTACAAGTCGCCACACACCTCATCTCTCAAAGTGTTCATTCACATTTGACAGGCTGAAAAACTCTACGATTATTTTCTCAGTACTAGCTGCTATCCACAATTCTGTATCCATAAACGTACAACAGACACATCGAGGGTTCTTTGAAGCACTAACCTCCCTTGAGTCGGCTGCATGGCACAACGAGTTTTCTAAAGACCGAAAGCACATCGCTTCTTGTTCTGTGAATGAGGAATTTCGGCTTGTTGTCAAACAAACGTGGACCTATCCTTTTCTATAGATGAAGCTATAGATACACGACAAGAACAGTATGTTTGTCATGCACTAAGATCTTATAGGCCTTGACCTGGAACATTGGCGGAATTGCATTAAGCCACTGATATCAATTTAACCGTACACCATCTCAAATTAAAATCTGGGAGGGAAATTAAGGGTCCTCATTTCAGCCTGCGTCAGATATTGAGGAAGCCAGGCAGTCACCTCGGCAAACATTTTTCGTCGAATTGAAACATTTGATAAATATTTTCTTCACCCAAGTCGTATTTCCTCCGGGTTCACTTCCATGCGAGTGGGCAGTCATGCGCAGATTGTATATCAAGATCTTTCCTTCTAATTGTGGGGACACAAATTGCTTAGCACTCTCGTGCTTAGCACTCTCGTTCCCTCTCGTGCAAAGCTTTGTCGACGCAGACAAGTGGCTCTGAATTCCTCAATGCACGTAATTCGTCACAATTTCCAAGTGTTCGAAAGATAGCACATCTAACTTTGGCAAAATGGCGCAACTAAAAAGAGCTCCCGCCGGCCCGACTACACCCCTGCGATTTAATGTCTGGCCTGAGGAACGTCGCTGGTTGTTGTTCCAACGTTACGACCTCCAATTAGCCACAGGGCAAGCACTTACTTTTTATCGTCTGCTATGCTTACTTCTTTCCATTTAATTTATTTGACCGCCTGATGCTCTATGAGTGAGTGAGTGAGTGAGTGAGTGAGTGAGTGAGTGAGTGAGTGAGTGAGTGAGTGAGTGAGTGAGTGAGTGAGTGAGTGAGTGAGTGAGTGAGTGAGTGAGTGAGTGAGTGAGTGATCACGTATTCATGACCCACCAGTACCTGGGCTCACACCAAGCGCAAACAGCAAAGGCAGGATTAAACCGTTAAAGAATAGCATCAATTTCACGACACAAGTTCCCGATGAAACCATGATGTCATAAGATTATACGAATGGAGGGATATTCTCTCTCCGTCCTTCAACTATAGCTTCTCTTCTGCCGTTCTGCCACTACCCCCATCGACTCTATCCGCGAGCTCGCGGCATGCCGGTGCCAAAGTATAGTGCCCTCGATCGATAAGGTCATCGCCTGCTGTGGTCCAGCCTCCTTCAAAAGCAAACAGGCCGGTACCCAATCATTCTCCTCGCGAAAGTACCTCGTGCCCATCAATTTGCACAGCGTAGAAGCGGTCGATCGCACGCGCTGGACTCATGCATATGCATACTGACGCGGCCGGTGCAACCTACCCGTGCAGGCGCGCCAAATGTGACACGCCGAGCTACCCACTGCTTGCTTGTAATTTGTCACAGCGGTGTTCGCTGTGCAAAAGGGCGACCGCCGCCAGCTCAACCTTTAATCGAATCCCCGCTGGGGCGTTCCGCCGGCACCGCTCCTATTACAGGACAGGTGAGATGGCCTTCGCCCGACACTAACCTAGATTTTCCAGCCCATGTGAGACAGAGCAGGCTCTAGACGCGGAGTCGTTACTGTTCTGGTTACTTCAGCGCCGTTTTGAGCCTTTCTGTGTTTTAGAGTGGATTGGATAGAAATTTTAAAACCACTTCTAGTACTAAAATACCGTCTCGTACGCTTGGCTGTAAGCCAAAAATAGTCCGTGTGGAATCGGGCATTCTCTTCATCTTATTTATTATCATCATCATCATGATGACCGCCTTCTTTGCAAAAAAGGGAAGGGTAATATCAGGAAGGAGTTCCCGTTCCTCTCAGGCGACAGTGGTCGGTCGCAGCGATCATAATTGACGTGAGGGGCTCCTTAGTGAATTCAATATCACTGCTGTGAGCTCACGATTCAGTAAGAACATCATTCCACACATTGAACTTGAATCATACGACTTGCTAGCACGGGGTCCAAAAAATTGATTCGAGCGCTTTTATTAGAGCGGGAAGAACAGAGGTCCAAGCGTGGTTAAAGCTGAAAGAGGTCTTTCTCCTGTAGTGGACAGGAATGGTATGCTGTTGTTGCTGTGGATAGTGATGATAATGACGATGACGACGACGACGATGATGATGATAATGATGACCCGTTGTCGGAAGAACAAAGAATATCAAAATGAATTGTGTTCACTTTTCTTGCTCCTGTTATTATTCTTCTTACTCTTATTATTGAAGGTGTTTTGCCGTTAACCGGTATGAAAAAAAAAGCAAATATATCTCATCTTTTCGTAACCTTAAACTGATGGTCGGTCTGACATTTAGATCGTTATATATGTTACATAAATATTTTTATATAAATCGTTATCTACATATATGACGATGATGCACAGTTCTTATTTGGTGGTGAGCGCGACCACGGGCGGCGCTGCAACGCACTCCTCCGTGACGTCAGCTTAGGAATCTCGCATTTCTCGTCTGCTTCACTCGGGCTCGCTCTCCCTACTGTTTCTTTGCGCTAGGCTGACGTCTGATGCTTGTCCGCACAACAGTTTGCGTGTGCGTAACTTTTTATCATAAGAATAGACTTAAAATCGCCTACACTAGCTCAAGGCGTGACTTAACGTACAGTTTTCGGCACCGCTACGGAAGAAACATAGCGGCGTCACCCCATTCTTTGCGAAGCCGGTCTTGTGCGGAGCACGAAGAGTCGGAGCTAGGCGTCGGCTTCTGTTGTAAGCACTATTTCGAGCAAAGGAACAGCCAGCTACTAGTAGCCGAAAACTGTGGAAATAGAAGACCAAAACAAATTCCAGGCCTTCGCGGTTGCCGACTTTGGCATAAGGCATTACGATTCCCGGTAATCGCATAAGGTAAATCAGTTTTTGTAACCTTGACGAACGCTCGAAAGTATTGTATCACATCACTTTACGTTCTCATGGCATGAAAGTGTGCCGACATGCACTATGGGCCACAAAAGCTGTAGGCTGAGTTCCAAAGAACCCACTCTGTGTATAGGCACGTGCTGGTTTTATACAGGCGTCTAACCAGTATGGAGTTTATTGAGCAAATTTAAACGAGCCACGACTGCTGTAAAAATACAGTAACACTATGTTTGTTCAGAGCTGAAGGGATACTTCGTTACATTATTATCTATTTAATATTCTGATATGCGTTACAGCAAAGCTGCACTCAATAGGAGGAGGAGGAGAAGGAGAAAACTTCATTTAACCGTAAAATCGAGATGACTAGTGGGCCGGGTCCTCAGTCCAAGACAGAAGAGTAAGATTAATTTTGTTCTTTACGCCTGGAAATAAAAGTGGGAAAACAATAAAGAGCTGCTTGGAAATATTCAATGGTTTCATTTCTTGTTATTTATGCACGTATACTATTTATTGCGTTCGTTAGCGACTATATAAAGCCTTCAACACCGTAATCATGGCGTAACTGCTCAGGTTGAGAGTAAGTTCGTTATTATAACGATGGTTGCGATAGAAATTCGGAGCCCAAAAGCCGCCTTCGAGTACTCTGGACAACCTTGTTGGGGGCGCGATCGCTGTGGCGTAGCACAAATCTTCTCTTTGTATTTGTATGTGAATAAACAACTCACGCTGCAAATATACACCTTCTTGCACTCAGCCATAAGGAAAGCTAATTCGTGAAGAAGGGAATGTATGCCATACAGCATGAAGAAAATATCCACACGATCTTTGTGAGCTTCCCAAACAACCTTAACTCAAACCTACGAATAAGACGTTTGCGACGAAGCAGAAAAATAATGCGTTGGGCCGTGAAAAAAAAAAACATTCATCTGATACAAGTCAACGAAAGAAATAGAAGTCCGACGCTTTACTTACTGCTGTGCGATGTGCGAATAGGGCCCGGCTGCTTGGTGCGTATAGCATGCAGACTTTTGAGACTCCATAAGAGCATCTCAAAAATACTGTAGGGAAATACTGTACGCATTTTGAATACTTATATAGGAGCTCTGAGCGTAGAACCGCGCGAATAAGCTAGAAAGGACGAGTTACACCCGATCGTCTGACCGATGCTCTGAAGAAAGTTGTTCTCTATCTCTTCGTGTGTTGCAGACTTGTGTGGGATATAGCTTCAGATTATTCAGATGCGCCAGAAGCTGGCAAAATAACTGAGGCACTAGAAATACGCTTTTTAACGCACTACAGCAACAAAGCGGGCCATTTCTAGCAAGGCACTGCTGTCCCTCACAAGCGGAGTGTAGCAGACGACAGCGGCGCGAGTTCCTAAGCCGACGTCATAGCTAGGGGGCGCCACTCAAACATCTCACCGCCAATAGCTGTTCACTGTTTTTTGTAAACGCTCACACTCTGCTTCATCTTGAACTGTTGGACTATAGTGCTGTGGCCATTGGGCTTGTTACCCGGTTTATAACCTAACTGTTGCTGAGAAATCGCTTAATTACTTCTACAACGTTTTCTCTATGTCAAATACTTTTGTTCGGTTCGCACTCTTTTTAGTTTATACATGTGTGTATCAAAGGGCACAGGCCCCTTCAAGCCTCATCATTGTGGCTTCCGGCCGGTGGTCCTGGCATTTGTAACGCCAATGCCGAATAAAGTGTGATTGCTTCTGATTCTGATATGCATGCGAACTATGAAACCGAGGCCCGAAAGTCGTTTCCTTGTGAGGAATATTCAATTCAGTGCCCAGTATCATCGAAAGCGTGAACGATAAAAGGGATATTAGCGTTGCTGACGGGGATTGACATGTCAGCGGGAAGTGTGACGAATCGAAGGGGTCTGCGCGTTTCTATGCGGTTCGCGGTCGTCGACAGCGCTAAGCCAGACGCTGCGCAAAGATACGTGCCCACATAGCACTGATGCTTGGAGGGGAGGCCCACTTGCTTCGATCATGGGACCTAATAACGCGGCGCGGCCAGAATAGCGGACGTTGACGACAGCGGCGGCTGACTGATCGCCTCTCTAGGTCTGCAAGAGTGCTTTTTTTGCGTGTGTTTTGACTTTGGCGTCCATTGAAACCCCTTTCACCCTCCCTTCCTCCCTTTCTACGGCACAGCATACGCCAGATCCTTACATGGGCACCAAAAAGTGTTTTGTGTATTTGTACTTTTCGGTGCCGTGCGCAAAGCCCCTCAAGCCTCTGTACGGTTGGGACTCCTTGTAAGGAACAGGGTGTTTCCACGAGTTCCTAGCAGTTCGAATAGCGGGCTCGACTGCGAGCGTTCCTCTGCCCGTTCGTCTGGCAAGCTGTAAGTACGCCAGGGCGTTCCTCCTTCATCGTCCCTACGTTCGTCTCGCCATGCATTGAATAAGTTTTGCTCTCGGATCATTGTCGGTCGAAACGGAGGTAGCTCTCCTTTCACGTGCTCAGCGACCACACTACCACGGCATTGACGGAGGTCTGTTCTGAGACACTTTCGCCAATGTAGCCCAAGATAACCGCCCAGCCAGATCGCTGGTCCCTGGGCTCTAATGCTGTGCGAGCAAGACTTGCCAAAGTATACCTGCTCCTGCTTGTGATAATCGCACAAGTGTACGTTCCGAAAGCACAAATGCTCATACTCATGAAGTGTTGTCATGCCCAGTGCAATTAGGTGCGGAATAGAAGTGTCGCAGTAGAAGTGTGCGGTGTCTCTACGCTTGCTCAAGTTGGCGACGTCGTTCTTGGTGGTCATTGCGACGGCCACCTGGGCAACCCAAGTCAAGATACTTTGGAATGTCTCATTCCGCGCAGTGTGGTATGAAGTCCGCCGCAGAGCACTGAGACATCTTCCGAACGTGTCTAGTTTAGCTGAATGGCTAAGGCGTTTTGCTGCTGAGCCCAAGGACGTGGGTTCGATCGCGGCCGCGTTGGGTGCTTTTCTCGCGGGGGCGAAACGCGAAAATGCACCATGAGTTCTAGATTTCCGCGCACGTTAAAGATCCCCAGGTGGTGGAAATTAAACCGGAGCCCTTCACTACGGTGCACTTCATATCTTAGGTGTTGTTTCGGCGCGTTCAAGTCTATAATCAATTATCATATTGTAGCTGGAGCGCAAGGAATTGGGAATGCTGCGGCTAATCCGACATGTGCATGACCAGACTTGTATGCAAGTGGTTTGAGGATTGGTTTTTGATTAGAACTGCACTCCGGACAGCCAGAAATGGTAGGATCTCTACCCGGATTTGATGTTTCTACCTTAAGGAGGATCATTTGCATTGAACTCTCAAATAGCACGACACGTAGAAATGCTTAATTGACGTGCACGTCCACTGTTAGTTGATTGCGAAATACATGTTCTGCTACTATTCCTTGAGAACGAAAGGCGCCCCAGCGTCAGAATCATTACGGCAGCACATAAGTTTATAACTGCATGCGCCTTACTGCTGAACTATACCAGCCATTTTTATTCAACACAGGTGCGGCCAAGATGGTTCTCGAAAATCGTACCACTCAAGCGCTTCGGCACCAAAATCGCAACTTCACCTCCCTCCTCTCAATTGCCGTCGAAAAATAGCACGTCTGGCTATTTATCACCGATTCTTTTATGCTTTGCAGCCGCCCAAATATTCAATTATCGTACATGCTAATGAAGCCTCGCTCCGCAGTCGTCCTAGCGCTGTTTACCCGCCAAGCGCCCACACTCCAAATTTTTAGCGTTCATTTTTTGTTCGTACAGCACAAGACAGGAAGGATGTCCCTGTCAGCACTGCCACTGTCAGGGAAAACAGTCGTTCTAAATCAGCGATAGAACAATTAGGTCCGGCTGTGTAACTGCTATTTCTTACACCTTTAACCTGTATTTGGACTGTCGTTTTTTGTCTACCCACACCTATTGTAATTGCGCCAGAAAGGGGTCTTGAGGTGTCAGTAAATAAATACACCATTGGATTCGTTGTTAGTCGCATTTGGACACTATTTTGCCATGATTGTTCAAAATAGGCAACTCGCATTCTATACTAGAAGGCACGAAATATTTTTCGTAACAGCCTTTAAGTCTGTCGTACTTCGCGTTCAATCATAATTCGCCAGAATCAGAATTCCGAATCAATCAGAACCAGAATTCAGAACCAGAATCAATCAGAATTCAATGAGAATTCGATTGAATCAGAATTCTATCACAACTCTCACATTACGTGTCATCAGGACCGAGAAGCGACGTAACGCATAGGAGACAGTTCGAAGCCATTTGAAATCGTTAATGCGGATGGCGGAGCCATGCCTGTCAAGCGGGAGTATCACGAAGCTCTTCGGCAACGCGGAACGAAAGGAAGCCCTCTCAGGCGTTCGACTACACATCCATACTTTCGCCTTCCCCGACCATAAGAAGTGCTCATATGTCCTCCCACCTTCTCTGTACATGTGGGTGGCCGCCGCGAGTAATGCTTACAAAAGCGCTCATCCAACCACTGGTGATGCAGCCGGGGAAGGCTTGTTTTTAACCTTTCCTCCCAACAGAATTATTGTTGTCTTGAGCAGTCATTAGAAACCAAACGAGACAGTGCCCGCAGCCAGAACAACAAGCACAGCGATGAATAAAAGACAGAAAACTCAATCACGCGTCCAAGGACGATCTGCATGCTGCAATACCTCATTTCTCATTCAGCCTTGCCAGGGCGGGAGAGTTCCAGCAGAAGGGCGACGCGAATTAGATTAGACCACTCTCATCGCTGTGGCTGACCTCTGGTGTAATATTAAGCAAACCAAAGACAACATTATCCATTCCTTTCCATCTCATTTGAGATCCGTAATTTCATTTGATAATGGAGACCCAATGATAGCTGTGTTCCCAAGGGAGGCATCGCTCCGACGCCCAGCACGTTGAGTGTCGGCCGCTTCTGCTCCTGTCTTGGTGCAACCGATTTGTCAGACAGTCTCATTGCGCCAGATAACCACACGCATATATACTCCGCAGTTATGCTCACACAGGGCAACGCAAGTGGCATCTGCTTTACGCGCAAAGCGGCGCTTAGCCTCGTACAGGCAACACAGGGCGATATATACATACATATATGTACGCTCTGCCACGATGGAGTACACGCTTCAGTGCAGATACAAAAGCTAAACAACAAGGTGACAGACAACACCCCGTACTGATGCCGCTGGGCGGCCCTGGAGACGACGGTCGCTCGGGCTTATCTAGTGCTCGCAGGGAAGAAGAATTCTTCATCAACGCGGACCACCAAGCGAGCCATCGTCGGCAACGAGCCTGCGCTACGATTGCTTAAGATGTACGAAGAAAATGCAAGAGCGTATGAAGATTACACACGTATAGGTGCTCCGTGGATGCCCCATTTCCCCGTTTACCGCGTCGAACTCTTTTAAGAACAACTTGCAGCGAGATCGCTTTGGGCCTTCGGACGATTCCTCGCGCAACTAAGCCGTCCTTCTGATATCTACGGTTGCTTAGACGGAAGTCGAGCTTGTTGCGAATTTGGTATGATGCGCGTTTCATCAACCTATGGCGGCAATCCTCTGCGCAACGGGGCAAAATGTCGCATTTATCATTTGGAGCATGCCGAGGCGTTACAGAGAGAGAGAGAGAGAGAGAGAGAGAGAGAGAGAGAGAGAGAGAAGCACACTTGTCCGCTGGCAATGCTTCAGATGTTTGGAGGGCTCCGGGGTTATCTCCTCAACCCGATCGACGTCGCGCTAGCTTACACGTGACCACGATTCGAAGAAATTAGGGAAGCTCGGTTAGTTCGATGGCTTCGATGAGTGATCGATACTTCGGGACACGGCAATAAGCGCTCGTACCTCGTGGTTTTGTGCCCTTCCCTAATTGAGCACAGAAACATGTCGACGGACCACCGTGCTCACTTGCCGCGTACATTCGTGTTTACACATGTTCTAGTACCCTGACGCAATCCATACTCCTTCAGAGCGACTATTAATAGCTGGAGGCGACCACGGGGTTGGCACGGAAGGCGCCAGGTTTGGCGATTACACGCTGTATGCGTTCCGATTCATTTCGATCGGTCTGAGATGAGGAGATACCTTAGCAGCTCCAGGCCGATACAAATAGCACGTCGCCGAAAGTGATGCTAAACACAGTTGCTATATCTCGGCCGCAATTACTTGGGTACAGAAAAAGAAACCCTTGGAGCCAAAGCGCAGCGAAGTGTCCATTCGGTGGTAAGCGCAAAAGGGCGCCACACAGTGTCTTAAAATCAGGTTCTTTCATTACTTCCCCCACTGCCTCATCTGTTATTTGCACATTTGCTTTGGTGATGTAATGAAAGAAAACCTCAGGATTGAAAGACTGCAGAAAAACCTCTTTACGGGCTTTAGCTCGACGCCGGCAAATACAGATGTTTGTTCTTTAATTTTAGAATAATACCTTGGTTTCTGATCTCGCCTGTGAGATAAGCTTTTTGCACATTCCAGTATATATGTTTTAACATGGTCTACTACCTTGAAAACGCTGTAAAGACATCAGGGTAAATGCATCTGGATTTGCTATTGAGAATATTCAAGATAAAAATTGGCTACGGGTGTAATTCAAGCTAGATGAATGTATAGCTCTCCCCAACAGGCTATCGTCTTATATTTAAAAAAAGCGAATGATTTCTGTTACAATTAACTCCAGCAAGTATTTGAAGCATGTTTTTCGACAATTCAGCACCCGATATTAGGTGCTCTGAAACGTACAATTTAGATCACAGTAAAGTATACATTTCACGTTTTGAGATGGACCTAAACGGGATGCTGCCATTATAAAAGTACACCGTATTGAACAAACTGAGCACCGTTTAGGAGTAGATTTAGCTCTACGGGAGAGCAGCTGTTCGGAATTGTTCCTGCAATTGCAGAGCGATGAGGGTGGTGTCATGCAGCTGTTAAAATGTGCATTGGCGCGCTTGATTGATGACTACGCATGCATTTCTACCACGCATTCATTTGCACCTTGCGCTGAGATCATGATTTATGGGTGTCTAGGTTGGATGGAGGCAGGGTTGGGCATTTATGCAGCGGCAATAATTCTTCTCAAGAGGCTAATAACGGCTCCTTTATCCCTTCTAACTGCTCTCAGAAAGCATGTTAGTGCCCCCATTTAATTGTGACCAGCTTAGGATGGCTCGACGCCTTTTCTACGTATTTTAATATAATTTCTGTAGAGCGGTCATTATAGATTTAAGAAAACCTCCTGCCGTGTTAATGTGCGTTTACGAATTTGCAAGAAATATGCGCCGCCTATAAGGCCGTATTTGAGCACACCATGTTTATGCAACTTCTCCTTGGTAAGAGGGAAACGGCTGGCCTTTTCTTTCTTTCACCTCCGCCTATTACTGGCCATACGTGCAAGCATTAGACGTTTTACTCCCATTCGGCGTATCCCGTCTACGGGACTGTCACGACAGGTCCACGAAATGGAGGGCGTTAGCTAGGGACAATTGGGAAATGGCGGGGTGATGGGCAAAATCCTAATTCCGGAAGCTGGGTAAAAATCATTACTGCGCCCATCGAGCTTCCAGGCGTTTTTTCTATTATCATTAATTTCCTAGCTATTGCGAACTTTCAGCTCAATCATCCATTATTTGGTAACGTCATTCACGAAATAAGGTTGCGGACTGCGATTTCGTACAGCATAGCCCCGTTTCAGTGCACATATAAATGACGTACATTGAACGGCCCGCTGGCGCAACTGTACCGCCTTCGTAGACCGCAGGTTTTCAGTGCAAGGTGTGAAGCCAACCGGCTTCAGTGCTGCCTTAATTCATATATCACCGCCAAACAACTTCACAACGACAGACACCCAGGGAAATCCCCGAACTTGGATGATTTCTGCCGAGAGGTGCATCGCGTACAACGAAATCAAGTAAAGCTTATTTCCCCCAAATGGAGTCGCTCACGGAAGTACCCAACTGGGGTGGCTGTGGCGCGAATCGGGATTCCCCGTACATGGGCGCTGGAACCACGTTCGGAGGCGTGTCCCTTTAAGGATGTGAGGCCCAAATAAATCTCCGGCACGCCCCCTGAGAGGGCCGATTATCCTTCGTGATGTGTGTCCCCTCTTCATGTTAGATCCGTGTATATACGTATATATGTTCCCTCTCGGGCTGGCAGTACATTGGAAGGATGCAATACTGGTAAGCTTGAGTATGCAAGTATGAGTGTAAAGCACGTCGCAACTCACGAAGCATGCAAAGAGCGCCATAAAATACTGCTGGTGCCTCGAAAAAGCACGCGGGAAGCTGACATAGCTTGTCGAAGGTCGGGTGATGATAACAACGATAGAACACGCTCGGCAATTTATTACATCATTAGGACACTTCTCAGGTGTATTCGTACATTTTTCCTCTTTAAAAGCGGTCGCTAGCGACGAACGACAATCCGCCACGAAGCTTTCTGCCTTTTTTGATTTTGAAAACTACGAAAAAATAACCTCAAAGGCAGGCGATGACTGTTCTGGTTACGGCAGAATACTACACCAAGAATAACACAACTACATGTATATTTTTAAATACACTATCTTAGGGGCATACCAGTATAAATATGTATACCTGTAAAATTTTGTGCAATGTCATTAGATGGCGTGGTTGCATAAAGCGGTTTGCACTGGGCGGTGCAGTAACAGCCGCCTTGTAGAACCATGTGCGATGACGACACTTAACGTCCCCAAGTTGCCTCGCCTGTGGGGTTTATTTGCACTAGTGTTTCATTCCATAGCGGAGCGATGTGTACATCCCGCATATATAATGAGGCTCAGTGCATGTCAGCGGGCTTCTAGCCCGCTGCGCCGAAGTTGCCCAGACCTGTACTTCTATTAATACGCACTTACGTTAACAGTCTTTCACAGGAGTTCAAAGACGGCACTTTTTTAAAGTGGCAGCCTGTAAACATCTCATGAGGCCACCCTGTCACACCAGCTCGTAGTGCTCTTTAAGAGGTTGCAGAGCAATCTCGCGTGCTGCACTTAAAATTAGCACGAAGCCCAGCTTGAACACAGAAAGCACCTTGGGCTGGCGCACTAAATACTCGCCAAAGCTGTGTAGACAGAATATACCTTCTTTGAGCCCCAAAACAGATGCGGGTGGTACCGGAGGAGCGCTTAATTGGAGGCTTTGGGGTTTCGTTGCCGTACTTTTAGAAAGAAAGCGCACCCATCTCGCACCCATTAAGGAACTAACCCCGCTCTTCGCATTATTGCGAGAGACCTCCCGGCATGGCCTAAAGTGGGTTGGTTGTACTGCAATGCTTAATGACTCACCATCTATTTTTGGGCGCGAATTACAAAAGCTATCAACGTGGCGCCAGCTCTGTTATAACACTGTGACGCTTTCGAAGTCGAAATAAACGTCAGGAACGCGGGCAACCGTCTTCCACGTCGCATCACGCAAGTTCAGGTCGACTCAAGTACCCAAATTCTCGAACATTCTCTAAATTCTCTACCCAAACATAAAGCTGAGCTTCTGGTTCACCGTTCCAAGCAATCACGGAGCCGACGGCCATGCTTGTACACAAAATAAACCCTCTGCTGTGTCTTACCAGACTACGACAGTCCGCGTCGGCTGCAAAGCATCTGTTGAGAAGTGGTAGTCATTCGGATGGGCCGTTTTCTCTCTAATTCCTAAAGTGCTTCAAGAGAATTCTGGCCCACGAAAAACGAATAAGTGATTTTAAATTTGTCCCCTCAAAGCATATTTATCAGCAAGTGAAGCTTCACTACCCGTCGGAAAGGATTGCGGGAAGGTATGCATTGCAAAATATTTCCCATAAAGAAAAGGTTTGTGTGGTATTCGCAATCTCCTAAAAAGTTTCCCTGCAGTCAATACCGTATAATTCAACAATACAGATTACGGATTTTTGTGGACTTCGACAATTTCCACTGCACGTTGATGTAGTGCTCTGAGCGTTAGTAGATACTAAACGATATTGATCGTTGTGTCACAAGTCCAGGTCCACAAAATCTGATAAGTGGTTTATGTACGCGTTTGGATAAATTATCCCTTAACCGAAATAAATGAGTGAACCTAACCGGCGTATAATAAATGTTTCACGTTATCCTTTATCATAGTGTTGTGTAATTGACTGAAACCCTATCTTATGCAACAGGTTGTTTCGTAGATAGGAATGGCAAAATTACTCTTTTCTGGCGGAAAGTTTTAAAGCCCCAAATGTTACCACTTTACCAGCCTTACGATAATGATGTCGGCGTTCTGTTTAAGTGATAGTGACAGGGAGGCACATCTGAGAAAAGATGGTGGGATGATTTCTGCTACAGCCCGCATCCTGGTTGGCTAATGCGTACCGCTGAAGCGTATTCACGTGTTGCGAAATCCTTAGCTGCTAAAAATGTCCACACTCATCTTGGGAAAGAAATAACCACCGCTTTGGAGCCAGTCGAATCACAAAACAGAATTGACCCAGCGGATTGCCGGCAACGTGCAGTTTTAATATTCGTACTTGTTGTTCCGTCACAACTAGCCGGGTGATAAGACTAACCTGGGTGGCAACTTTACATCGCCATCTTGCTGTCTACACCTCCGTCTACTAAGACGCAGCAGATTGATTGATTGATTGATTGATTGATTGATTGATTGATTGATTGATTGATTGATTGATTGATTGATTGATTGATTTTAGGGTTTAACGCTCCGGCGCAAAGCAGGCGATAAGGCGCGCCGTAGTGGGGGACTCCGGATTCATTTTCTCCACATGGAGATCTTGAACTTGTCCCGAAATCTCGTACACACGGGCGTTTTCGCTTTTCGCCTCCATCAGAAAAGTGACCGCCGCGGCTGGCAATCGAACTCGCATCGTCGCGCTCAGCAGCAGAACGCCTTAGCCACTTGGCCGCCGCGGCGGTTTATATGGGAAAATGAATTCATTCGGTTAAGCACATTAGCAAGTAGGCACGTAGCCTAAACTTCGTGGCATAGTAGGTGATTGTCTTCTTTGTCCGACCAAGTGACCCAAAGTAGTTTTACAGATGTACAAATAATTAACATTCTGCGGCGATCACTGGGTCAGTACTCACCGCCTTATTACAGCCTATCTCAACTACTCTGCGACCAAAAACCACTTAAATCATGGGATTTAGCCGTGGTTTCAACGCCGACTGACCCGTGTCTCCTCCCCCTACGGCCTTTTTAATAAAGTAGCCGTTTAATTAATCGAATTGTTTCGTCTCCGCAGTTAAAAAGGCCAAGAAATTGCCGAGCGCGCGCACGTGAGCGCGGGCCTCGCGGCGACCACCCAGCCGTTAAAGTCAAGAAAATGCCTCGTGCTTGTGCGTGCGTGCCTCGCAACGGCCACCTCGTGTCGCCTGCGCACGCTTTTCAAGCCAAGCATTCCCACTTTGGGAGATTGGACAAGATTGTATCGACCACATGGCAGTTAAAAACCAAGAAAATGCCTCGTGCTCGTGTGCTCGGGCCTCGCGACGAGCGCCCATCTTCCCCGGAGCACGTTTGTCAAGACAGGCATACCCATTTAATGATATTGGCCAAGATTGTGCAAAAAAAGAAAAAAAATTCAAGAGTTCGCAGTTATAGTGGCAACCATAGGTCGGAATGAGGAAAACACATCATAGCGTACGCCCGTCCAAGGTCATGTCAGATGATTATCATTCCCCCCAAAATTGAAAGAAGCTCACACTTATAGCTACAATGATGGAGTAAAGGTCGTTGCGGCAGCGAAGAAGGAGCAAATCAGATGCAATAGTGGGCCTTCGTGATGGTCATGAAGGTTGCGCACAGTTTCGCCACATTCAAGTCTTATGCATTAGTGTGAGCTGCCTTCATTTTTTCGGATAGAGCAACCTCAAGACGACTTACATAAGGGCTGAAACCTTTAATTAACTACATAACTACCCAAAATGGGAATTAACTCCTTTCTTTTCTGTAGATTCCCAACATCAGCGACAATGAATTCTGTCTTCTAAATTACCCTTTAAAGTGGCAATGCGTGAGAGTGTCCTTGGCCATTTCCGGGACCCGGCCTGTGGAGCTCAAAGTTGAAGCTGCGGTGTTTCTTTTAGTGCTAAATTACTGTTAACTTTCGTCGTCGAATTCGCAGGAAGTGCGTGTAACCGTAGAGTGAAGCCTCATTTATGGGGCCTCCTTCCTAGACGCCTTTCATATTTTTCTAGTCTACATTTCCTCGCCAAAGGTTCACGAAGGGAATAAAGTACGAAGAGCATTCATTAGGCGTTTTTTGCCAACAGTTGTCCATACAAGAACACGGCTTTTGTTCATGTGGTATTTGCGTTACATAACTCACTTCCGAGACGCACAAAGGCCTAGTTTCAGTAAGCTTATGTTAAAGCAAGCACGGAAAAAAGGAGAAAGTACATCTTTGAACGCTTCCGACAACCCCCAGTACAATACAAATACAAGGCAGAGATGCGTACACATTGTCTAGCAAGACGGAAAGGTGCCTGCCGCAGGATAAACGCCTCGAACGGTGCTATTAGCGAAACGTGCGCCACTGCTCTGGCACGATAGAGGGCACACGGGCGGGAACTCTGCTGCGACCTCTTAAGAAAGGAGGAGCTTCTTTGTTGGCTTTCCGGAAACACCAACCCTCTCCTCTCTACGTCATGAAAAGCCGAAATGGCCGCCCTTACCTCCGCCGTAAATGCAGCAAAGAAGAAACCCCACAACGTACGCTACAAAATAAAAAAAAATGGGTCACAAAATGTAAGTAAAAAAAAACAAATTTCAAATAGGCTGCAAAGCAGCGAAACGTTGAATTACTTGGTGAAACTACCGCCGTTCTTGAGCCAGAGTGCTGAGGTCAACTGTTTCGGCAATGGTCTTTTTTTCGTCTCTTAGACGGCGTCCTTTTTGTCTGTTTTTAGACGAAAACCTTCGAAGCACCACATTCCCTTTTCTTTTCTTTCTCGGAGTAAAACTTCTGAGAGTGTGCGCCGTTTTACGAATTCAGAACGCTCCGCCGCTGACCGTCGATGTGTGGCCTGAAAAAACATCGCCACACTCCAGTTATTATGCCATTCGCTTCAAATCAAATTTAAGACCAGCCCAGCAGAGTCAATCGAAAATGCGGGGAGACCACTAGCGCGTTTTAGAGCGTCCGCCGCCTGAAGTGGCTTCTTTTGTGGCGGTGAAGCAGCGGCTACACGGAGGCTTCTGTTTGAGGAATGGAACTCAAAGAGAACTTCACGCGCCGTCGGTTGTTCCCCTGTTTGTTTTCACGTCTCAAACGGGGGTTCCCGAAACAATGTGGACGCCGTAGCGAATGGGTAAAGTGGCGATTTCGCTATCGTCCATCGGCAGAGTGTATTGAAACACATACAAACTGAAGCAATTGCTCGTACGGCTGGAATGCACAGGGCCCAGGGAACACTAAATCAAGTTCAGTTGAGTTTTTTCCATAAAACTGCACCGCCCCCCCCCCCCCCCCCTCCCGCTCTCCCAACTCGCGTAAGGAAAATCCCGGGCCATCCCCACTAACGTAAAACCTGTAGAGGGGCGATGAAACCGCTGGGGGGTAGAGGTATAGAGCTTTGTTGTAAAAGTTTCGTGTCTTTGAAGCTCGAAGTGTTCTAGCGCGATGCGTTGGAAAACGAGTGTCCTGATGTGCTCTTTTAGTATGCGTTTTTGCCCACGGAGATGAAACGTTGTAGTGCGAGGCGTCGGAAAACGAGTGTCCCGATCTGTTCGCTTGGTACGCTTTTTTGCCCACGCAGATGAAACGTTGTGGTGCGAGGCGTTGGAAAACGAGGGTGCGGGTGCTTTTGTACAGCGACCACAAGAAACGACGACAACGACAGGAGATGCCGACAGCCCGAGCCTGGAAGGGGCTTCGCCGCTTCCGCGTTTGCCACCACGTGTTTGCAGGTTTGTCAGAGACAAAAAAGCTGACCAGGGCTTTGCGATCGGGACTAATAAGCAAACATGCTCCCACTAACAGCGAGCTTCAAGAAGTCAGTTACTCGTTTATTTGGGAACTTACTCGAGCCTAACAACAGGATGCCGTCTCCCCAACAATCCAACAATTGCACCATTTAGCCCCGGCCCTTAATGGTCAGACTAGATGATGTAGCCCCCCCGCCCCCCCCCCCCCTTTCGATCCTAGGTAGTACAAAACTCGCGCACAGTTATATACACGTCAAACAAAGAAGGAAAATGCCGGGACCAGTCGCCGTCTCCACTAATGCGTTGCTTACGGAGTAAAACATTTTTATACTGTGAGGCGCACGGGAGAGACGAGAGAGAGAGAGAGAGAGAGAAAGAGAGAGAGAGAGAGTTTGGATAACAACCGTCAATGGTTCGACTACCCGACTACAGCTCGTCTCCATTGAAGGTGCAGAAGGGAATGTGGACAAGTACGCAGTTGCTTTAATAACCCGCCATCTAGCCTCTTGATTAGCATGGGTTGCGGCTCCTCTCCCTGTGAGTGATAGGCATGCGTCATCATGCGCATGGAGGAGGTGAAAACGACCATTCTCCTCCAGAAGTGACTCATGGGGGTGACAGTAGAAGTGCGAACCCTGCATTAAGGAAAGCCACAGATGCACACTAGCTTGCAACGATTGACAACGTTAGATTTAATCAATGAAAGCACGTATCAGCTTACTTTCAACGTTTCCGTTGGAGGGGCGTCAACATTTGGGTCTCGCTCTGCCAAACAGGTGACTGATTGAGACGCTGTTACATATGTTCGGCACAAAAAATATTACAAAACAGCACAGAAAACAGGGCTTCATTTATTGCATTTTATTATTATTTTTATTCGTGATCTCTCGTTAAGACATTATGAATTCTATTTCTTCTACAGCGCTGTGTCTGTGCTTTTCCTTTTCGCGCTGTTGGTTGCACTATAGGTTGGACCCCTTAATAGTTTTATTAAGTGCAGCACAGCCGCTTTAATGCCTCCATCGTCTTGAGAGGTGGAACACGATCACACACACGTGCTCGCGTACACTTGAATACAGGGTCCTGTATACACTTGTTTTAAACTGTGTGGGCCGTTCCTACATTGTAATACCCGCTTCACACGTACACAAAAAATGACATTAAGTGTTTAGGGCCTTAAAGTACCGAATGACATTATTTGGAAAAACAAAAACTCAAAGGGATTAAATGTGCCTCATGATGGTGATGATAACTAAAAGAGAACACATATTTTAGAAGTTTTAACGTAAAAAAACTTACAGGTGTCTGAAATGTTTTGTCTGTGTGTGAAAGAAAATGTTATGAGACACAGCGTTTTCTTAAAAAAAGGTTTGAGCCATTTTTAAAAGTGGCTTAAGCAGCTGCCGTCGCCTTCCAGCGTTATCAAAATCCGAAAATTTCAAAACAAGTAACAAAATGTTTTGCTTTTGCAGCTGTTATAGTGAACTTTCTCTTCTTCAGAACTTCGCAAGATCCACAAAAACGCGATATCGAAGTTCACCTACGTTTCCGCGCCAACACTCTGGTGATGAGAGTTTCGGTATTTTCACTTGGTGCGTGACGCACGCACGCTCACACACACACACACACACGCACACACACACACACTCACACACACACATGCATGCACACGTGCACGCACGGGCATGCATGCACGCACGCACACGCACGCAAGCATACGCGCTCATGCAACATTGGCAGCGCACAGCCAGCTCCGGAACTGCGGACTTCGGACGGCTACCCAGAATCTGCAGAAGGAGCCCCCCTTACAACTCGACGCAAAACAACACGAAAAAAGTTCAGGACGCGCAGAACAGCGAAGAGACCACGCCTCGTAAATTCTGATACCCAAACTCCGTAACCTTCGCGTGGCGACCACCGAGATAAGCTCTGGTCACGAAAGCTCTGGGCTCACGCAACACAACGCTGTACAGAATAAGCAACGGGTCTGAGGGAGTGAAAAAATGCGAACCCGGCTGTGTTTATCAGCCGAGTGCCGAGGAGACAGTGAACACGACGATTTGATCACGCTTGACCAACGCGCAGGATCGTGACAGCCAGCGCCGTACGGTGAAGACGTCTTCATGAGGGCGCCCTCTATCCAACCTCATTCCCACGGAGCAAATCACTGTCTCTAGAGACTTAGTCGCCACGTGAGGTCGAGCGGGAGGGAGAACAGCAAAAATCACAACGACTGTTTTTATAGCAAAGGTGTTTTGAGCGCGTGTGTAGGTGAGACTACTGCGGTATTGCCCGTCGCTTGTATCAAAATTGGGAAATATATATTATTTCTAGCACTATTTGGTTGATATTCTATCAAAGTTGCTTCCTTCCACCTTCAAGTTCTAATAGTCTTGAAACGTTATGAAGGAAGTGCGGAAAGGATGACTCGTTGTTGGTAAATTGAGTTTGTAGATGATTTAGAAAATACAGGAGCGCGAGCTCGAACGAGAGACGACAATAGAAGAGTGCCTGTCCTCTATTCTACTATCCTTAGTACTAGTTTTTCTTTCTTTCTTGGCTACTTTCTTTCTTTCTTTCTTGAGTCTTTCTTGGCTACTTGAACGCCAAAAGTTTGATCTGTCTGTCTGTCTGTCTGTCTGTATGTCTGTCTGTCTGTCTGTCTGTCGTCTGTCTGTCTGTCTGTCTGTCTGTCTGTCTGTCTGTCTGTCTGTCGAAAAGGGAATTTATTAAAACTAGTTACAGCTAGGACCGCCGTAGTTAACTGCTAGCCGCGTCGACAGAGCAGAGGATATACGCAATGTGCTACAGAGAAAACGAAGGAAACATCCCACTAGTTCACAAAAAAGCCAGGTCCACGGCACTGTCTGTCATTCGATTTCGATTCAGTCACCCCGCCAAAGTGAAACAGCATGTGCGCAATAGGCTTATGTACCTACCACCCAGTCTTAACGTCCAAGTAGGGTGGCAATGTTCGTACCTGTCAACATGTTTGAATAAGAACAAAAGTGTACACAAATATGAGGTAAAAAATAATACATAAGCGATATTTGCAGTGTTCCTTTATTTCGCTATGTCCCGATTGCGCTATTCTTTTTGTTTCTTTAATAGATGGGAAATTTAGGCACGTTTACGATCCCACATAACGACTAAGTGGCAATGCAGAAGATAACAGGCATTGAAGAACAGGCCCATAAGTTGAACTGCAGTTTGCCAACATTCAAATTGAATGCAAACAGACGCAGCCACCAAAAAAGATACAGCCATTCCGGAGGACCACTCTGCTCCGCATAAGCACTCCTCATTAACGTAACCAGTTCACGAAAAATGGACTAACTTGGCCATAAATGCGCCGCATGCCGGTCAGTTATGCAGCACTTCCAGAAGCTGTACAAACCCAGCGCAACAAAAAACGTCGTAAAGTATGGTCGAATCCGTTTGGATGTTGGACTTTGACTTGGACTCGGATTGCATGGGAGCAAGCTTCGCGTTTTAACCTTGTTTATTATCAAAGCGGGCTTTGATTATTACTATTCCTTGCGCGTGGCTCTGACTCCTCTCGAGGCGCGGGGCTGTGGAGAATGACGATAAGGAAGCGCTGACGATGGTGATGGTGGTGCCGTAACCGAGGGTTTACTGGTTTGGGGACACTGTATTCAATATTGTCACGTGCTTTTGTAACGCCTAGTGTCGAACATCGCAAAGACAACATGTATGTGAACGCACTTTGATGTGGGACCCCGCAGCCAACACGACGGCGACGAAAGAGCGCTACCCGGAACGAATCATCAACACTACATCGCGCGAGAGTGGCTTACTATGGCAGCTCGAGCGCTTCTCCGCCTCTACTTCCTATGCCCCGCACTGGTTTGTATGCAAACGAGCTCCCGGGCGAACACAAAAATATTACCAGTGCACTTCCTTTCCTTTTCCTTTCCCACAAACCACAAACCATACCAAGGTCGTTAATCACTACCGCTCCTGGTATTAATTAGTAAAGATTAAGTAAAGCTTAGGGTTGCCGCCAAACGTGCATTTGCTATACGAGTCGAATTGTGCAATACACCATCAACAACCATGGCTATTGTGCCTGTCCTCCAGAACAACACAGGAGAGGAAACAATTAGGCTGTAACTGAGTGGGTTGCTGCAAATCGTAGGGGGCGGGACATCGTTCCCTCAGATGAACGCGAGTGTGAATTTTTCCCGCTTTAGGTTATGGATTTTCGACAAGCGATGGCCGCTTTGGCGTCTTCAAGTTAAAGTCACATAGATTCCTTGTTCCACGTTTCTATGCGGCTGGGCCTCGAGGCGTTGCGTGCTAGCAAGCGCGGCGATTCCCGCCGCGCGGGCCGCTTTTCTGATGGAGGCGAAGAGCAAAAACCGCCCGTGTGTACGAGATTTCGGCGCACGTTAAAGATCCCCAGGTGGTCCAAATTAATCCGGAGCCCTCCACTACGGCGCGCCTCATCGCCTGCGTTTGCGTCGGCGCGGCAATCAATCAATCAATCAATCAATCAATCAAATCAATCAATCAATCAGAAAAGATAAATGATGCATATGGAATGCATGACTTCGCGTCGTGTACACAGAAATAGACACGCCCAGTTGTACCCGTCGTGGCTTGCAACCTCTCCGTTTCTTGCGTGACACACAATATTGTGACGGGGCAGCGAGACGTGTGAGTGAAAGGTCACTTCCACGAGGGCGGAGTGAAAAATGGAAGCTAAAAACGAAGACTGCTAAAATAATACGAAATACGAATATACTTCGAGAAACTTCTGTGGGTACTGAGGCTTCTTCTTGCACGGACACATCCATGAGCCCCAGTCCCTTCCGCCTCACCTGTTCGGTTCCATGGGTCAGGGAACACGAACCTGCCGAGGGAACGGGAACGATTCGGTTTCGAGGTAAATAGTACTCGCGGTAGAAGAGATAAGATAAAAGGAATGAGCGGTGCAAGCAATTTTCCCCGGCCGCAATATTATTTCCACCTGGCAATGACTCTCCCACAAGTACACGCGCACGCACCAAAGATAACACCTTTCAAAGCACTTCAGATATTGATTGATTGTAGGGTTTAACGCGCCGACGCAACGCAGACGATGAGGCGCGCCGTAGTGGAGGGCTCCGGATGAATTTTGACCACCTGGAGATCTTTAACATGCGCCGAAATCTCGCACACACGGGCATTTTTGCTTTTCGCCTCCATCAGAAAAACGGCCGCCGCGGCCGGGAATCGAACCCGCGATCTCGTGGCACTTCAGATATTGACCGACGGCAAGCGGCGCTTTGTCTGTTTGGAAATAAACTTAACTTCCCTTTTATGTTTCAGCGATAAAAAAGGCCACGTCATATATAGTGAATCCGAGATGACTACTAGATCATTCAAACCAGGGAGGTTGTGCCATCTAGGGGGAGTAGAAAACGTTCGCCATTCTTGAACGCAGTTAAACCAAGTTTGTTGAATAAACACGGGGTTTGTTGAAACACGCAGTTTGTTGAATAAACACACACAGGAAGGACGGGACGAGCGCAAACTCTCAACTAAACTTTAGTCGACGAATCACACAAATATAAGTAAATTATTATCTGGTCACTTATGTGCATTCCTAAAATTAATGCAATCTTTACAAGCAGCTCTCTCACAAAGCCATATACACGTGTCAAGAAATACAATCTCTTGTTTATGATGAAAAAGCGATGTGTCACTCACGCATCCCTCTTCCTTCTTTCTTATATAATAGGCCTGTAAAATTTCCCGTGCCTTGGTGTCGCTGCACCTGCGCAAAACGTTAGCTTCTTTTAACAGCGGTCACACTCGCCACTCGTGCAGGCCAGACCGTGAGCGCGCAAGTGGGCATTAGGTTTTTTTTTTTTTTTGACAGAGAGGTCACGCTCACAGATGCGGTCATTGATACAGCGCCCGGTCTGCCCTACGTAGACGTTTCCGCACTTCATTGGTATTTGGCATTCCACACCCACTTTGCACTCCACGTAGGGGTTGGCGGGCTTCTTGCCGCACCCTTCACGCTTCTTTTTTCCTTTTGCGATGCGTGAGCACATGCCTGCCAGTTTCACGTGGGCCGAAAATACCATTTTAATCCCGTACTTATTGGCGACCTTTTTAAGGTTATGGGATAATCCCGTACTTATTGGCGACCTTTTTAAGGTTATGGGAGGTTCTGTGGACATAAGGTACGACCTTGCTGGCTCTCTGCGGCTCCTCTGTCATACTCACTCTTTGACTGACCTTAAGATTCTTCAGTAAGGTCTCCGCTACAGCGGTCATGACCGGCTCCGGCAAACCCGCGGCCTTGAGGCGAGGTAGCTGTGCAGCAAAACGTTTGTGCTTAGAATGAGGGCAGGATTTCATGAGTGATGATCGGATTCATTGAGTGGCTACCATTCTTTTTACGGTCTTTGAGCGGGCAGAATTGTACGGGAGCAGCTCTTTTTTCGAGCGTGGGTGGTAGCTCCAAGATGCATGACTTCTAAAAAGGTGATCGTGATGTCTAGAAACTGCACGTTGTCAGTTGATGAAAATTAATGGGTGAATGTTAAATCTTCCCCATGCGCCTCAAAGGCCTTTAAAATATCAGCAATAGCCTCGCCATTTGTAAAAGCAGGTCGCTTTCTTAAAAGAACAAGGAAGTCATCCACGTATCCAAAACCTTTAGCAACAACATCGGTGTCGAGTACGTCATGCAGAGCACGATCAACATCAGATGAAAATATGTTGCATAAAACGGGTGGGATACACGAGCCTAGGCAGATGCACTGTTTTTGCAGGTAAGTTTTATCGTAGCTAATAAAGGTAGCGTTGAGGTAGAATTCCAGCAGGGCTAAGAAGCTACCCACAGTCATTCCTGTTGCATTTTGGAAGGCTACTCCACCATTACCACCCACGTTCAAAAAAATTGAATGATTTGATTGATTGTAGGGTTTAACGCGCTGACGCAACCCAGGCGATGAGGCGCGTCGTAGTGGAGGGCTACCGATTAATTTCGACCGCCTGGGGATCTTTAACGTGCGCCGAAATCTCGTACACACGGGCGTTTTTGCTTTTAGCCTCCATCAGAAAGCGGCCGCCGCGGCCGGGAATCGAACCCGCGACCTCGTGCTCAGCAGCGCAGCACCTTAGCCACTGAGCCACCGCGACGGTCGGTCAAAAAAACAAAAAAAAAACAACAAAAAAAGATCAGCTGCTCCCTTACGATTCTGCCCACTCGAAGACCGTAAAAAGAGAGGCAGACACTCAGTACATCCGATCATCGCTCATGTAATCCGGCCCGCATTCTATGCATAAAAGTTTCGCTGCACAGCTATCTCGCCTCAAGGCCGCGGGTTTGCAGGAGCCAGTTGTGACCGCCGTAGCGGAGACCTTACTGACGAAGCATCAGGTGAGGGAAAGATCGAATATGACAGAGGAGCTGAAAAGAGCCAGCAAGTCTCAGGTCGTACCTTATGTCCACGAAACCTCCCATAACCTTAAAAAGAAAAGAAGGAAAAGAAGAATGTCGCTGCTCGGTACAGTATCACAGCTAGCACCCTCCGAACATTTTTTTAGCGCGAAATAGGGCTTCAAGTATCGGAAGGCTCGCCCTTTCAGCATACCGCGGAAGTTATACTTAAATTACGTTTTCGAATACGTGGGTAAGTGACCTTGCCTCTTTGGAACGCCGTGTAGTGCCTAAGCTGGGGGGAAAGAAGCAGGCGTAACTCACACAGTTTTTCGCTGTGTAATAAATCCTTGAAAGGTGAGTACATCTTCACCGATGTCTAGCATTTTGGTCTTGTTTTTGCTTCACTCACGCCAGCCTTAACTCGAAACCTGCAGCTCACAAAAAACTTTTATGCAGCGAAAAATTGTGAACTTTTGAGAATTTCATTACATCCATGTTGACCTGCAGGCGCGGAAGCGCAGGGAACTTTGATCCAGCGACTGCTCCTTGTATCGTTTCTGATGGAATGTGCACTTACCTTCCCCCATTAGAACGAACGAGCGATTAGACGCTTTCCCTCCGCAACCGAACGGGGGGCTGGCTTGACCTTGCCTGAACTTAAAGGACAGATGGACAGAACGATGCGTTTTTTTGGGTTTGTACATGGCGTAAAAAGCTTTCACTCGAATATCGTAGGATTCACCAGCCTGTCTACCGACGGCCGAATATGTCGCGTAGCCGGCTACCGCAGTAACGTCAGGCATTTGGCGGTAAATGACCACCCTTAGATAAATGACTGGTAGTTCAGGCGTTCACCTGCCAACCCATCTCAACACCTAAAAACAAGATTGCAAATAATTTGAGTAATTTAAAAACCGGAAGAAATCTTACCACCGGATGCTTAGCCATGTTTAACAGCTGGAGATTGGGCGTTGAAAGAAATCATATGCCCAGTTGAAATTCCTGCATATATTTTTTACGTGTTTACATGTACCTGCCGTTCCGATGGTTTCAGACAATAAAGCACGTAGACATAGCCTTTAGACCCGTCTCGGCTTTCACAATTTGTGATGGTAGTCGCTGCGGTCGAAAGTGTATGGGGCAGTGGTACCTGGTACTACGCCTTTACAATATTCTGTGTTATTGCGTAGTTACTGCTGCTGGCCGGGATGGTATCTTTGCCTGTTTTGGTGACTTTGTCGGTTGGTCTCAATCGGCGGATTACGATACGTTCCCACCGATAGAGGGCAAGTTGCTTCGACAGTTTCGTGTCCCTTTAACGCACGTCTGTGTAGCTGAGACGGGACAGCATGCAAACCTAACTAAAAAAAGATGCTATCACGACAGGCAAAAGAAAGCAGTACACCTGAAAATGGTTAAAGTGTTCTGAGAAGAGACACAGGTGTTGTACCAAAAGTGACAAGAGTGGGTTTTGTACAAACCATTTCGCTCCAAAATGTCGCTGTGATGTATCTCGCATATAGTGCCGGTGCAAAAGACTTTCGATGATGCGGTTTCTGTCTCCGCGGTGTGTTAAACACGTCGATCATTATGCACAAGGATCCCAATCTGACTTCACGGTGCCAAATATTGTGCGTTTACACGTCATCTCTCACCCTAAGCTCCTATGGGACAACTAATATGTTATCCGAAAGATAAAGGGCACCACAACTTTGACAAAGACAGGCACGTTGTATATGTTCACATAAAACGTTGAGTGCGCTTGCATTTGTTGTACCTACCGAGCATTTATTTTTGCACGTTGCAGCACAATATTTCGGAGATGGCAATTTTCGTTCATAGCAAAAGGAGAACTGAGACAATGCTAACCACTAAGTGCAAGAACAAAGTTAGAGAAATGTTGCTTATAAGACCCAGAGGAAGAAAATTGAGTTATGCACGTTCCAAGCGCCGCATACCCGTTCCCCAATTTGTAAATTTCGGAATATACGAGACCACCAGGATAGCTCTCACGCCAGGGATTCTTGCTACCGTCGCCAGGGATTCTTACCGTCGCTAGACGCTGCGAAAAAACACCGCTGCTCACAGCATGGACCACCCCGGGTATCTAAACCGCCTATATGCCCAGGGTATTGCCTGGGTACGCACCAATTTGAAGGAGCATAAACATCCGCAAAAATGAACAAATAGTCCCCGCCACAGCGCAGAACTGCACACGGCCTCTACAAGTATATTAGACAGGGGCCATGACTTCCGGTCAGGCACTGGGAACAACAGATCTTCATTCTCGCTTGCTCTTTTATAGCACTTGGCACACGCCCACATGAGGCATCAATACAGGTGAAAAGCCTCGCAGCCTATTTTATTAAGCATGCAGGAAGTTTGAAAGGAAAACAATAATCCTATTATCACACAGCCATAGAAGGAAGAGAGGTGGGGCTTATCTCCCTTTAGCGGGAAGGGAGCGGCAGGGTACTTGACAGGACCGCGTTTGTAACCTCATTGTTGTTCGGTCGACGCAGCTAATTACTGTACGCCCCCATCTGACAGCTCACCGCCCATTCCCCCGCTCAGTACCGAGAAAACGGGGGTCACGGGAGGTCCACCTCTCCCCTCCTTCTAAAACAATTAACGAGCATACCGAATAAAAGCAAATGGATGTCTTCATGTGTGTTAGGATCCTTTTATTCTTTGGTGCACCTGACAAGTGACGTTCGTGTCTTCCCGTTCACCTTACCGAACACGAAGACGATATCGATGCCCCCGTGATCTTTGAGAAGATGCTCTTTTCAAGCTTTATCTTTCGTGTGGCGCATATGATGCCCGTGTTTATTCGCGCTCTGAACGATCCCTCAAGGCTCGGTTGGCTGGCTCCTTGAGGAAAGTAGTGCGGTCACTGGCAGTGATTTCCTTCTTTCTTTTACTATCGCACGTATCGTCATCAGCACGAGTATGGGGTGGCTTATGCTCACTGAAACATTTTTTAAATGTCACAGATGGTCACTGATTTGCTCCAGTTTTCTCCTTTTGCTCCATCCTACCCTAGCTCTTTTCGTTGCCTTGTGCAGTAGTAGTAGTTCACACAAAGTGCTTCGTGTGCCCGCGTTTCATTCTGTTTTCGCTCCGAGTTTGTTCTGCGGGCAGGATCTCACGGGGTCATTTTACCGCACTTCGTTTTCACTTACCGACGCTTCCCACGAAATGTTCACCGATGAAAGTTTTCAACTGAGCGGTCTAAATCGGTAGCACAAGCGACGTTCCTGGTGTAGGTCGAATTCGTTATAAAATCTCTAAAGAGTAAATTCGCTGCACTAGCAAAGGAAAACCTGGAATGCGCTGAATTTGATACATACGCGGCTATAGAAGCAACACCATTATGCTCTTGTTGCTGCATGGTGTTTTTCCATGAACGGAAAAAAAAGAAACACTGTTAGGCCTTAAACGGTGTGGTCTCTATGAACAGAATTGCCAGACATAGTAGGAGGGCCGTGCTAGACTTTCTCTGGAAACAAATAGTCTCTCGGTGATGCGTAAATTGAGGATTTGAGGGCTTGGCAGGAATGCATGCAATGGTGCAAGAGGGGACGGTAGAGCTGAGGATGCCGCGGGGTCACTCGAAGCAGCCGGGGTCAGCCGAAGGCGCGGTGCTCCAAGCACTTCCTTCGCCTGAAGCTCCTGAGCTTTGGAGCCACGTCCTTGTACTTTTGCTCATTCTGTATTTTTTCTTTCTTCAAGGTTTGTACGGTTCCTGCCCGTTTTCTTTCAGTGAAACGGAATATGAAGACCGAGTTTGGGCGATAATTTCAAGCAGGGTATGTCGAAGTGGATAAATTCAATTTTCAGACTGGTGGTCACGGAGACAATTTATACTGCTAAAGTTGGCCGCAGTTTTAAGGGGAGCAACGTTTTCGCGGTAAGTTTCGACCCTTCGTTCACTTCCCGCTAGATCACTTTCCTAAACCGACAGTCAATGCTTGCAGATCCTTCAACGTGTGATTTTACAAAGCAGGTTGCGCTGTCTTTTATTTATGCCGGCGATGCTTACTAGATACGCTTTTGAAAGAAAGCTCTAAGGACCACGCAACTTGCGACATTACCGTTTACTGACGGAAATAATGACCCCCTATAGCTTTGTTGATGCGTGGATGAGATCGCCCATTCCATGGAATGACGTTTCATCTGCTCCCCACGTGATGAATGAATTCACGGTTTAAATGGGAACCATTTTGTATGCCGATCCAGTTAAAAAACATTACCGAATTTTTAAATTCCTGCAGATAATATGACGCCTTATTAGCACGGAAAAGCTGGGTGCACCAGGAAGGAATAAAAGGTCCAGATTATGAGACGTCCTGACCGAAACAATGCAGAATACCGAGATTCCAAGACAGAGCCGGTGGCGTCTCTGTTGTTGGGCAACGCCCACCCACAGTTAACCGCGCCCCACTGCCCCATGTTCGTCCACCTTCGAAGGAGATGGAACGAGCTGGTGCGCATATATTTCCAGGCCTCTCAATAAATCCTTGCATCATCACATCACCTCCGCGGAACATGTTGACCACCCTTACTAGTCGCTACGGCTAAGGTTGTCATTCGCCATCAAGATTCGTAAGTGCGGAAGCGTGATACTCATTTGGTGGCGCATGATATCAGTAGGTTCCTTCAATTTATCGGAACCAGCAGCAAAGCAAAATACTCTAAAAAATGTCCGTGGGTACACGTGACAACCCACATGAATGGCCAATCGCGGAATCCGCTGAACACATTAGACAAATGGAAAAGACTTAGATACAATTAGACTCAAAAATGTCATCTGCGCTGTGACATCGCCCAATGCAAATCATCATGCACTGTGCGATATCACAGCGCGGATTGCATTTTCGAGTACAGTCTTACACTGGGTGTTGTCATGTGTCTTTTTACCCGCTTTGGTCAGAGTGATTAGCTTTCGCTGTGCACTGTAGGGAAGTGTACTCGTTGACATTTTCAGAGTGAATATATCGGTTCTGGCACAAGATGCTTGATCTGGGTCGACGCTCGAGAAATGCCTTCTAGTCACCGACTATTGCGTTTTCATTAGCTAAGAAGGTATAGTACTCCGGGAGATGAAAGACTTTTTCTTTTCTAATGTGCATATCTTGGAGATAACGATAGAGTCCGAGCTTCCCCGCTGTGTAAAAAATGCGTGCTAATTACAGCTTGGAAGTTTAGGTCTACCCTTTCGAGTCTAGATTTGTCGCAGTGTATTTTCTGTACACATTAGTCTTTGAAGCACACGGGTAGTGCAAGTGCCGCACGGTTGAGGAGGTCGCGGCGGAAGTTTCTTATGTCGAAATAACCGAAAGACGCATACCAGCGCCCGTGTATGTCGCGACAGCCCGACGCCACCACCCTTGGCCGTGCAATTCTACGAATGTATAGGGCGACGTGGCGGGGGGAGGGGGGATAAAAACGGGCACTTACGCCGTCTAGCCGAACACTTTAGATTACAGGTGCGTGCTTCCGCGGTTATGCTGGCCTAAGAGGCCCGGCATCGGCGCCAAGCCTCCTGCACAAAAGACTGCACCTACCGGTTGTGGCTCCCGATAGCAGAACGGTGCCCTTATAAAGTGTCGTATATGTTGCAGCCTGTGTAAGTGACTCCTGGACTGTATAAGGTGCCTTACATCTCGTAAATGTGAAAATTATACGGTTTCTCATGTCTGTAACAATTACTTCTTGTATGAACGCTTGGTACGGGGTGGCTTGAAAAAAAAACTTATGAGCCTACCACTTTGTGAAGGTGCATGACTAGCGAAGCTTTTTAGCGCACGGCATAAAGGTGACGCAGAAGTTATGAGACGGTTGTAAGAAGATTTTATTTCTTTTGAGCGTTGGCGGTGGTCATTCCCAAGGATGACACGCTCAGTACAGCCGCTTTCTACTGAGCGTTCGCGAGAAAGTTGGATTTGCCACTCGGCGTGTTTGCCCACGGAGAACAAAAATGCGCGGAACCCTCAGCACATGTTTATTCCGCTTTCGGAACACTTCATCCTGCATGTTAAAAAGCACCAATTAAAGAAATGTCTTCTGATTCCTCAACACCGATTCCCACATATAGAGGTATGAGTCTCATTTTTTTACATCAACTGGGATTCCGCGTTTGTGTTCAACGGCTATTTTTTTTCCTGCCTGGAGCCAGTTCCTGGATATTACAAAAAACCGGCATGCTTATTACCGCATATTGTACAGTCAGAACTCGATCTAACGAAACCCGATCTTACGAATTTTTAGATCTAACGAACCAATTCGGATCCCCGCACAGGTCCCCATACGGTTCAATGCTTTTATAAACTCGAATTCATGAAATAGGTTCAGCGCCATTTACGATTTAACGAAGTATTTCGAAAAACCGGCCAATTTTAAAAAAAAGGACTGGTTTCGAATGTTTTCGTTAGTATGCCACGGAGATTATTGCGCCCCGCCAGAAGAAAGAAAACGGGGTACCTATTTTGGTCTTACGGAGCTCCACGAGATAAAGTGCGCAGTACCGGATTCCAAACAGTGATACTAGATGGCGCCTGCAGTAGATGATACTGACGACCCAGAAACTGGTGAAGCTCCGGTGCTCTCTCCAGGCCACGTGTCGAAGCTATTGGCTTGCTGAAGCTCTTTGCCGGGGCTCACGAATTAAGGAACCGAGGACACAATGAACGCACCTGCGTGCTACGAAAAGTTTGTCCGCCCAATGCTAACGAAGCGCACGTAGGCGAAAACCACGCGCTGTCTTTTTTTCAGGAAATGAATTCGTTTTCCCTCAACCCCTAGCGTTTTATTGTTATTAATTTCACGCGGACTTTTACCTGATTTTGCAAAATATTGGCAGGCCAGTGCCACAGCCGCCGCCGTAATGACAACGCATATTAGCTGCTGGGATGCGCCTCCCTTTGCACATCGAATTCATGGAATCGACTGCTTGTAAAACTACAGCCCCGATTTTACGAAGTACTCGATTAAACCAAATGATTTGCGCTTCCCAGTGACCTCGATAGATCGGGTTTCAACTGTATTTCTAAGTCACGTAAAATGTGCGTATAAAATCCCCCAAGATTAATTCTTTCAAGCCAAGGAGTTCTCGTGGCTATGATTCCTGCTTCGGGAACAGTAGGAACTTACTTCGCTCTGAAGAATACCACCTTTTTAAACCCCGCGCTTAAATATTTTCCAGACGCACGTGCGCACAAATGCTTCCACGTAGCCAAAAAAAAAATGCATCATGAACATCTCAAAGTGGCGTAAAGTCAACAGGGACCGAAGGAGAAGAAGCGCTGTCTAGTTTCTTGGGTCCGTGTCAAGATGCGGTACGTCAAGATACTTCGCAAAAGATGGTCTGGGTATTGCTACAACCACATCTTAATCAGAATTTCCGGCTTCCCGCTTTTACTGCGTACGTTCCTGTCACCGAGCTAGCAAGAGTTTATCCCCCTATATGTTCTGAAAGCACCCAACCGGCCCAGCAACGAAGGCCGCGTACATCTATTGTTAATAGTACAGAGGGTGTGGTGCTCGGAGCGGGAACTATCCTTTCTTCGAGTACGCTGTCTACGGGAGGAGCCTCGGCTCAATGAAAACGTACGTTAGCCATCAGGAGCCGGGCGTGCCGGGCGTAGGCGTCTATCGAGCACGTCGGCGAGCTAATCGAATTACGGCTAAGTCTGTGAGGCGCACGGGAAGGAGCACGAATACTCTAAGAAGAAAAGGAACGCATACTTTTGAGGCAAGCCGCGCGTCTGCCCTGCCTAAAGACGCGGCGAGCGTCATCAATGCACTCGAGACGGTGGGTCGTCCCAGACCGCTCTTTCCACGGAACGAGAAACGACGCCCTCGGCTCTTGCATCGTAACACACCCATCCCCTTCCAGTCACCCCTGTACTTCTTACTTCCAGCGTCTACTTCTCTGGTCTACGCACAATGCAGTTTCCACTCTACCGTGTGCACACAATGTTCTAACGCCCAATCCAGGCAATGTAATGTCACCAAGGTCGCGAGCCTTGGAAAGTTTAATGTGTAACCATCCTTGCTCATGTTGATGAGACAAGCATGTGGCTTGTCAAAACAGGCATGAGTAGAAGCTGTCGGACCATGACAGAGATAATTTGAGAGGGCTTTTCCTTTTTAAGGTTTTTCGTCTTGGTAAATCCTTCGCAGTTACCTTAATTCGGGCACAATAAAGTATCACTCTCCCACAAACATTTGTCCAGCTGTCGTAAAGAAAAAAAAATACGGTAGACTCTCGTTAAGACGAACTCGGTTAAGACGAAATTCGTGGATAAGACGCACAACACTTTTGCTCTTTTGTGACGTGCACAATGCAAAAAACGTCCGTTTAAGACAAATTTATTATAATAAGAACAAATTTTTACGGTCCATTCTAGTTCGTGTTAACGTGAGTTTAGTATTGTGTGAAGGTAGCGCTCTCGTGGTTCGCCAGCATCTGTGCACTCCGTGCGGGAATTTAATGTCTTATGTGTATATTGCCCAGATTAATCAACCCACACCTTTTATGACCACCACTGCACGTGGAGAGGCTTGAGTTGCAACTAAGGATGAATATAACGCTACAACGCTGCAACACCATGAAAAATCTAAAATTGCGAAAATATTACATGCTTATTTCGTCAGATTTGTATTCCCATTTCTTAGCACGATTTCCCAAAACGAAACCACTTCCAACGTCCACCAATGTTCTCCTGTCAACTTCCAGTCACGGGATGTACAAGTTCATGAGTGACACATGCAGTGTACATGTGTCACTCAAACATGTCGCTGCAATTGACAGCGTACGAAAAATTTTTCATTTTTCGCCTCTGAAAGACATCCAATACTCCTCGTTGATTCCCGTTGGACGAAGTCGATGACAATGATAATTGGCAATATTTAGCTTTTGGGTGCATGCTTTACATCTCTGCAGATGTAGATGATGATACAAATTATGATAATTTCTTTTGTGTGCAGATATCTGAAAGCGCTTTCAACAATAAAGTGGCCTCTTTTTAGGCGTGTTTCTGCAGTAAAACAAACAAGAAAAGGTTACCTATACATAGCTACAACTGCGACATAAAAACGGTGTTTCCATTAAGCACACAAGATTCCTGCTTCACTGTACCTCCTCCTCCCGCGCTTACCACCGACCACAGACGCCCGAGCCTCAAGATTACCACGTTCCCCTAAACTACTGCCTCTTTTGTATTTATCAAAACTTCTACAACGTCCCCGCCTTAGAACCGCTGCCTTCATGATATTCGTGTGTTGTCGCGAAAGCCGATAAATGGGGTGGGTCTCCCCGACGTCTTCAACGCTCGCAACAGAGACCCGCGATCCAGGGCTCCGTTCATGCGTTAAAGAATTGCCGGCTGCCCTACAGCTGTCTCACCATAGCCTTTGCTTGTGTTGTTTTGTTGTTCATTTCCGGTCAAGCTCACCCACCAGTATTCTTCGGCTGATAAGGAAGCGAGTGAATGTACTTTAGAGATAGGGAGGCTACTTTTGACCTGTCATGTTCGATAAGACACACGTTTTTACCTCACGAAGGGCGTGGCCGAGGGAATGTTCTTTGCACTGGATATTAGCCTCTACCACAGCGCATAAAAATCTTGGATTCTAACGGGCAGAACAACCATAAACCAGGAGTAACTATTTTCAGCTCAAGAGGTCATTGCGAGTACCGTTTCACAGCAGTAGAGCGGATGTATCACAAATTACAGCCAAAAAACGAAGCGCAATAATTACTGTGCCGTCCTTAAAATCGAAGCCCACCTCTGCGTCTGTCTAAGTGCAATTGTCGCAAAGCCTTTTTAAAAACGCTCATACAGGGAGTGAAACGTACAAAAAGCTGAAGGAATTGCGTGATTTGGTTTCTGATTCATAAGAATTCTCGCCTAGCTCTTCCTTTTCTCTAAATTTACCACTTATCACTTGCGTTTTATTTGTTGCAAAAAGTCAGCGCCTTTTTTTCTTTGGTACATCTTATGTTTAACTCGTGAGGGCCCTCGATTAAATACACCGACTTTTTGAGGTTTCGTAATTTCCTCCTCAGTTCTGACTTCGTGTTTTTCCCTTTTCAGTCTATCACAATGGGGCGCTCGAGAAGATATCTCTATTGTGATTTTATTATTGAAATTCTATTTGTTTTACTTGACTATTACCGTATTTTCGCGATTCGAAGCACCCCCATAATATAAGCACCTTCCCCTACCTTCACAAACAAATTTGAAAAAAAAACTGTGTTTCAATCCTCTATCAAAGGAATCGGTAAAACGCGAAAGTGAAATACTCAACGAAATCTGCAGCTGAGCATGATTTGCGGGTCGGTGGTTGTCTTGTGGGTGCGCTTGGTGAGCGATGTCCTGCTGGCAGGGCGCTTCAGCAAAATGTGTACTGGCATCATTTCCATGACGGATATGACGTCAGTGAAATCTTGGTGTATCCCGGCATAAAAGACTTTCGTATTAAAATGTAAAACCCGAAAACGAACAACCCGTAGTATAACGTACTCTTGAGTCCTAAAGGTTTCTTCCCCGCAAGAACACCCTGTGTGCAGGGGTGCACCCTTTACAGGCCGCTTGCTTCGTTGAACTGGCATCCCTTCCGTGACGGATTTGACGTAAGTGAAATGTTCGTGAATCCCGGAATAAAACACTTTCGTGTTAAAAAAGTTTGAATGCGAATCTAAGCACCCCCTTTTCAGCGAGGAAGCGCGCGTTGACCAGGATGCAAATCGCGCTTGTTCGCTATGTTATTAGCTTGAGCTGTCGGAGTGGCGCTAGTCTCTCGCTTTACGTGCACGGCCAGGCTAGGACTGGGGCGTGCAGTCTATCCCGCTGAGGGTAGCTGGGCTTGCGTTTCGTGTTGCTGCGTTCCAACGCGACGGGAAAGCTACAGAAAGCGCCCACGTAAACACTAAAGTGGATTTCGAACGCGTGGAGCGGATTCAATTCGCAGTTGTGGCTAAGTTCTTTAGATTGGAAACTACTTCAACAGAATAGAAGACGACCCGCTGTAGAGAGCAGCGGCGCAAGCTTTGCGACACACTCGAGTGGCAGTGAGAGTGACTCAGTATCAAACGTAAGCATTGAATTCACTTTCGCTTCCTACCTTTCTTAACGCCAAAATCATGTGTGTGTATTTGCGTGTGTAGGGGCGGGGGGGGGGGTGATTTTATTTTTTTCGATTCTAAGCACCCCCCTCGCTTTGGGCATCGCTATTATGGGAAAAAGGGGGTGCTTAGAAACGAGTGAATACGGTATTTTCGGTTAATCGCATGAGGAGTCGCTGTATATGTGAAGCTTTGTGACCTTGTTACCTCAGTCCCATTTTTACACTTTAGACGTTTTGTTGTTTCTTATTTTTCTGCGAAGGACCATGGCTTTCAGGTTTGCCTATGAGAAGCCAAAATGAATTTTTTTTTTGTTTGGGCATATAAATGTTAAATGTCTAAACTTCCCCAGCAGTGTATTTCTGTGCAGATTCAAGGCACTGTTCAGGCTGAGGTACTTGGGAGAAAATGCTCACGCATTCAAAAGTGCGCTCTTTAGCATACTGTGCTTTCACCTGTCCTCCAGCATTTTAGGCATTCTGGTGAATTCAAACTTTCCTGCTCGCAATGGAGAGCGCGGTAGTGCTCGTGTGCAGTGAAAATCTATAAGTAACATGCCTCTAAGAAATGCGAAGGCCTGTTGTGCTGGAATTTATAAGCAGAAGAAGAAAGCAAAACTTTCACGGGCTAATATTTACTTCAGGCGTAAGGTTTTATTCCTGATTTTTTATCAAGCATAATTTCGGGAGACAGTTTCAAGGCTTGGTCACGCTTTTTGATGGTGCATGTGATTTGTAAAAAAAATATACATTTGATAATTTGCAGTCCATAGTGGAAGGTTTAGACCACCGTAATGTCTTTGACTTCCTTATGAAATTTTGGCACAGGAGTTCTACTGTCTTTCCTCTACCAGAAAAATGGCTGCGGAGGACGGGATTGTGTCCGCGTACACGCGCTCAGTAGAGGAGCACCTCACCCACTGAGCCACGACGGTGGGTGATCTAACAAGTGTCGATGGCCGCATTACACAACGAGCTTCTGCTGTTCAGAACGGGGACGCGACTTTGATCGCCGTACGCAGCGACAATCTTTTCCGAGGAGGCGAAAAACGAAAATTGCTGTGGGTTAAGATTTAAAAGAAACTTATACTCACGTAGTTCTAGTTATTCCGTAGTCCTACACTACGGGGCGCCTCAGAGGTCAGCCATAAATTCACGGCGTTGAACATGTTTACATTTGACTTTGCATTAAACGGCCATCACTATGATTGCATGACTGGACGGCCAAGAATAGCGGAATGTGTTTAATTTGAGTTGAACTAACAAAAGCCACAACTGATAAGTGTTTATAATGCGCCGAACGAAGCAGCTCTTGAGGAATGCGAACGTTAAACATGGGAGCTGCGGTGAGTCGGGAATGATTCAGTGTGACGACCCAGAGGCCGCTGTCTGACACGTGTGAATTGTGATGGGTTGATTAGAGTGAATAGGAGCGGAAGTTCCCTAACACAAACACCACAGCTGAATTCCGACTACTACACCGGGAAGGACGCTACATATCGAGGGAAGGCACGTAGACAGGAAGACAAGTAGCCCGGCGCGCAGAAACGCGTTCGAGGGGGCAAACGAAACGACCGCTCCCATTGACCTGAACAAATATTCGCGCACGGCTACTGTGTGGTCGTGTCAGCTCCACAAATTTAGTTCTGATCATTAACCGGGCGAGAGCGGCGTCTTTGCAGTTCGCGATTCACGCTCTATTTGCCACTTTTTGACAGAGGTTCGCTGCGGCGGGCCATTTTGGAGCAGTGACGTTTTCTGTGCGGCCCTGTATGACGTGTTTGTTTTGGTGGGCACGCTCGATGTTCTGCGTGCCTTTGCGTTTTCTCCGTTGCGCTCTTCGGCGTTGCAGCATTTCGTCTCATTGTTTTGTTCCTTACGACAACTGAGGATGCGCAGCTAAATTTGCCGAACAAATTGCGCAAGCCATTATTAAATTGTTCACGCCGCTCGTTTTGACTCGCCTGTCGCTGAGTTCAAGTAAGCTGCGCGCCGTAGGCTTCATCGACGTTTACTGTGGCATTCTGTCAGTCTTAGATCCTCTTCCGTCAGGAAATCAATTTCTTTTGTTGTATTGAAGACATAGGGGAGGGGGGGGGGGTGCGGCGGCAACGTAATAAAAATACCTGCATGAAGTGCACTGGGTCATATCGACCAAAACTGCCTAGCGAAACAGACTATAATGTTTGTGTGGCACGGAACTAAACCTACCCTTTCGCACCAAGCCTGATCACTGAAAATTTACAAAATGAGTCCTGGCCAACGTTCTCCAGACTCTAACTGTGCTAATAGCTTTCGGGACGCGCGCACATTGCCATGGCGACGACGCTATGCTGTGGAACGAGATCAAGCTTCGAAGACATGATTCGCTGTAAATGACTTGAAGTTTGAAGTTTTATTTTTGAGTAGAATGGTGTACATGGTGCCGAGGCTAAAGGCGACGTAAATGACTCCTGACTTGACCTCTGGCTCCCGGTAACACTGGCCTTCCAGTACAGTTTCTCTGATAGAAACATCGCTGAAAGTTGCTAGTTAGAAGGCGGTTTCCACCTGCTCTCACATCGTACGATACTCAGCTTACGTTTTTCCCAAATTCCATCTATTCGAATGGTATAAACTCCACGGAATTCTCACAAGCTCCTTTCTAGGCGCGAAACTTTCGAGCTTTCCTAATGGTACTATAGCATTGGAATATGTATCAGGACATTGCCTTTAAACATGCCTTTACATTTCACTAAGAAGTGCTTTCACGATATGTGATTTTCCCGCAGGTACCCAATAATAAGTCATACCAATTTGCATTGAGCCTTCAGTTAATTGTTTGAAGGCATGTCTGCAAACTGAATTCGTTTAACCGTAGGCCCGCTATTAGATAGGGTCCCTGAATGGACCGTGCAGGCAAATATAAATTGAGCAATGTCTCACGTGTGGCCGCGCCCGCGTAAGTCACATGGGGATGCTGCCTAAACGACCAGCGGCAGTGAAATTCTTAATGGGGCAACCCCACATCGCATCTGTCCGTTCATATTCGTGGCTGTGCATGCATGGCGCGCTTACAAAGGATTTCCCTTTTGTACATTTTGATCAGTTCAAGCGGGAACTGACTGAAGCCGCTAACATGAGCAAACTTGGAGACAAATGTGTGCTCCTCCGACAGCCGGGCAGTTTCTGTGCAGGAACAAAAAAGCTCGCCTGCCTTTAATCAAGCATCAACATGTCGACGTGAAGGAAAAAAAAAAACAATTTCATCCCGCTTGTTATGTCTTGAGTTGCACCTGATTTCGGTTCAAGCGTGGTGCGCGATGTTTCTTTCGCATTTACGTTCGTTTCTGTATCCTACCACTTGCGTGGAAGTTGTTCTCCTGGCTTTTGTCCCCCAGTCCTACCCCTTGCGTTGTTCGGCTGCGCTGTTTTCGAGTTATGGCATGCTATTATGCGCATGTTTCTGCCCTGACGAACGTTTCTTTTCCTATAAAGACTTTTGAAGATACCAGCGAGGGCACTGTTAGTCCTATCTTTTACGCGTTTTTCGTATAACTTTTCGCGCTATTTCACCAAATAAGCATGCCCCCCGCCGCCGAACCTTCCATTCTTCCGCGAAAGTCGGCAAATGCCAATCGCGCATGCAGTCGACAGCACCCATGAAAGGCAGTGGCAATGGCGGTGTCCACAGGAGCGGTAGTCATGAGGGGCGAACGCAGGAGCCAGGTGCGCCGGCGTGACCACTTTCGCACGGAAACGACTGACAGCGCCTGGTAATACGCTGGTCACGACGATACGATCCCTGATCCCCCCTCCGCACATGATGCCCACCACCGAACTCTGGCTTTTTTCTTTATTAATTGAACGTTGGCCACAATAACGCAAAGTGCGAGAATATCACTGCTTCTTCATATGCGCACCACTCAATTAAGAAGGCCTGGTCCGCATCTCTCAAGGTAAGAGCTTGTAAAGGTGACTAAGCAACTGTGTTACACTCTTTATATCCATTCCGTGGCTGAATACAACTTTCAAAGGAGGCTACAAAGCCATCTCAAATGGTTCTTACAGCGGTGAATTTAATGAACAATGGCCTTTTTATGTCCAGCAAATCGAAGAAGACATGTTTCTATTCAAATCCCAGTACTGGAAGAAGATATTTTCTATTCAGAACGACGCTATGTTCTAAAGGGGCCATTGGCCGTAAACTCAACGTCGTCTGAAGTTCTTATTTTCCCTCTGACAGGCATGCGGTTTTGTCACGGATGCAAGTAACGAATACAAGACGGGCGTTTAGTCGTCGTCCTGATGAGGTAGCTTCAGAGGAATGTTGAGTAACGGTTTCTATAATAACATAGGACACTAAAAATCGTGGCAGGGCGTGAAATAATCCTAGGGAAGCGACTTTGTAAACACAAGCGTACTAGCGTATGTCTGTCTGTCTCTCTCTCTCTCTCTCCTCTCTCTCTCTCTCTCTCTCTCTCTATATATATATATATATATATATATATATATATATATATATATATAGATATATATATATATATATATATATATATATCGCAGGATACCCGTTCGTAGCTCCTTTATTCCGGAGAACGCAAGATGGTCGATGATGACGAAGAATCGATGATCATGAAATCGGCCCCTTCTGGATACGCGTGGAATGTAAACTTACTCTTACCACAGTATATTTCACTTAACGGTGCAGATTTCAAAATATTGAGTCCTTTTAGTTTAAAATTATACCCGGTAACGTTCCTGTGCAGTAATTTTCTGTAAAAATAGTCGACTGACACGATTTGGCCAACAGATTTCGGAGTAGAAACTACCAGCCTTGAGGTATTTAGGGCTGTATTTTAAATTCATATCACACGCCTGAAGGGTTATCGGAGCAAAACTTTTTTAGCGTAAGGGTTACTAGGATCTTTGGTCTCTACAGGCGCCTGCACCTGCATGCCACTCAGCAGTGCTAGAGTCTTGACTCTGGCAGTGCTTTACACATCCGAGGAAGCGAAGCCATCACCGCCAATCGGGAACGACGATGGCGAGCAAACTTTGTGAACTCTGCACTACATTTTTATTCACACTACCTCGCGAACACAGGTACATAGTTAAAGGTAACTTCAGTGTCATGCGTCAAGGGCACTCCGAGGCAAGAAAACAAGAGGCAGAAGGAGCACGTGAGCTTCAAAACACCCCTCAGGGGGACGCGGCCAGGACACCTCACAGACTATGCCTACCTAAGCCTGGGCGGGGTTCGGTTCGCAGGCGAAACTTTCTTTCCTGTAAAACGGCCAACGTCTCAAAAACGGGAAACGTGTACTAATCTAACCTCCCCTCTGCCCTCCAGCTGCCGGCTATATATATATATATATATATATATATATAAATTAGTACACAACCGTGTTTACTGCCTCGAAAGACCTTTTTCATAATTTTGAAATAACGCCGCCCCTCGTTGCTTGCACTGGACACCGTGGAATGCAAACCTACTCCTAGCACAGCCTATTTTACTTACGGTGCAGATCTCACAATACTTGATCCCTTCTGTAGTTTGAAATTTACACGGTAACTTTTATGTTTTGCAATTTTTCGTAAACGTAACAGGACTTGTATGATTTATATATTACTAGCCGTTTTAGGTATTTTAGTATTATATTGCAATTTCTAGATCACACAAAACTCTGAAGGGTCAGTAGTCGGAGCAACAGTGTTTTAACGCAAAATTTATTAGGCTCCTTGACGGGTCTCTTCTTTCCGTGGGCTCCAGGCGCACTCAGAATGCCAGAGTCTGTGAAAGCATTGAAGGACTCTGGCAGCGCTTTCACGCATCCACAAAAATGACGCCATCATCGCCAATCGGGAACGACGATGGCGGAACTTCTTAAACTCTGCGGTACCTTTTGTTTCACATTTCCTCGTGAAGACGTGTACATAGTTAAAACTAACTCCAGTACGCGTAAACATCTCATAATGTTGCAAAAAAATATTAGGTTGTTTCATCATGCACCGTTCATTTTCAATCAGTTTAAAGCGAAGCCTTCTGCGCTGCATTGATGGGGAGCGTAGACAAAAGGCACAGCAGAACAGCCAACTTTGGGCAGTAGGAGTGCACATGAAGATGATGGGTTTCCACAAAGGCACATCAAGCGCCTCAGAAATATTACTGACAAACCAACTGTTCCTGTGGTTTGAATCGAACCTGGGTCCCTCGCATTTTTAAGCCGACGTCTACGCGATTGCGCCCTTGATACACTTTTTTTTTCTTTTATTGGCATACTCCGCACAGCTCTTGAACCAAAGAAACCAAACGCAATAACGATCGTAACTGCTAGCCAAAAACGTTGCTAGCAGAAAGCAGCTAAAATTGCTTCACGTCCGTTAGCCACATTCCGACACTGTGGAAGCAGTTTGGATTTTAGAATTCGTCTTTCCCTCAGGTTTTCTGTGAGGACGCTTCGCGTTTAAACCACCATTCTCTCACGAAAGAAGATTAGATTTTTTGACTGTGGACGATCAGTACTCCGTTTGTACGACAGCTTAAAAACACCCTCCCTTTACCAGCACTACTACAATTCAATAGCGCCATAAAATCCAGGGGGAGAATCGAGTGTAATGGTTGTGCCTAACTTACATTCTTGGGAAAATATAAAGCTCTAAGGTAACATTTTCTTTTACAATAATACATGATAGGTAGAACGCGGTTTATTTAGAAGAATAGACTCTTAGCAGACGAAGGAATAGGAAGAGAAGTTGGTTGGCGATAAGACCAGTCCGGACCCAGCCGACAAAGGGAGAACAAGCACCAAGTTGAAATGTGCCGCGTGACGGGGTGAGATATGTATCATCGGTGGAGCTCGCTATGGGTGGCCCCCTGTACAGCATAGAGCTATGTTTCACGGAAGGCGTCTAAGCGGATGACTTCTGCCTGCTCCTGCTTATGTGCCTAGCCGATATACCGTCAGGGAGCATTCGCGACGTAATAAGTCTTCTTGCCATAAAGCAGACCCAGTAGCGCCAGACTTCTAAGCTCGTTTAATGCGTAGCATTCTTTGCCGAGTACCCCCACAGCAAGGACCGTGTAACGCCGTACGTTTCCACAAAAATGGCGATATCGCTGAGGTTCAACCTTTAATCGCTATAATGGTGTAAATGGAGATAACTGGTCGGACGAAATTTCGAAAAACTAAAAATTACGAAAAATATAAAAAAAATTACGGAAAATCGCGAAACCTGTAACACCCGGCATTTCCACAATGATGCAAATTCGCTAAAGTTCCACCTGCAATCGCTACAATAGCTTAAATGAAGATAATTAGTCGAAATAATATTGAAAAATCTAAAAAAAAACAGAAATATATAAATAATTACGGAAACTGGAGAACCGTGAAACGCCGTGCATTTCCATAATAATGCAGATTTCCGGAAAGTTCCAAATATAATCGTTGTAATGACGTAGATGGAAATAATTGGTCGGACAGGAATTCGAAAAATACAAAAAATTGGCTGGAAAAAAGTTACACTCAAGACAAGCGGCATAAGAATGCTGTGCATTTGTACATATTTCTCAGAATTCCTGCAGAAATTTTTGGATTGACTCGCTATGGATGTGGAATAGTTTTTGTGCCCGTTTTTTAAGGCTGTTGAGAGCGCGTTCACGCATGCACGAGTGCAAACGCTCCCGCACACGCACACGCAAACGCACACGCACACGCGCACACGCACAACCACACAGGCGCGCGGGCATTCCCACACATACGCACAGGGATGTACACAAAGTCCCCGTATAGATGCACGCGGGGCGTGGGAACATTCCATCTTCACATGCACATCGTGAACGTGCAAATGTGCACAATATGATTTCCTTTCATGTGTGCTACCGCTTTCATAATTTCTCCAAAGGCGCTGGCTTTGGAAATTACGAGTGTTACATTTTCACTCAGAGACTTAAACTGAATACCTTTTTTTATCAGCTCGTTCTAAAACTTCCCACTCTCAGCATTGAAACGGGGGGTAATTAGCGCCTAACAAGTACCGCTGGATTCGATTCGTCGCATTGGCCTTGGCAGTACTTCTATTACGATGAATACACCAGGGACTCAACATATTCTCTTTAACTTTGTGGCGTACGTGTAGCTCCATTTCCAGAGAATTGGCGCATTTATTTGTATGAAATTATTCCTGCGTAGCAGATGAGTGCACGGTCTCAGCTGTTGTTATATGCTTAACCATTTCTATGCTGGACTCAACCAGGAAGCCCATCTCTACATCGTTCAACACCTTCTCCACGTAGCAATGCTCTTATGTAAAGTTGAGAATACAACTTTAAGGAGACCCTGTGTTTAGCGCTTACTACCCATACGCAGCGTCTTACGGAAGTATGTAACGGAAGGAACAAGGGTCTTCATGCTTATGCAGCAGACTGTTTATGTCACCTATGGAACAATATTTTCTCAGCAATGCATGTTTGTGTGGTTCTAAAACCGGACTCAGAGGAGGCAACTCACGGTTTTTGTGCTTTAAATGGATGCACGAGGTCTTACATAGAATAAAATTCCCTATGGCATTACCACTTTGTTATCGGGATGCCTATACTACTTTTTATAAAGATGTGTCCAAGCTGTGCGTCTGAAACAGAGAAGCCTACTTTAAAAGGTCTTATGGTATAGAAGAGCATCATAAGCATTTATCCTAGAAGTTCCCGCTGGGAAGGACTTTCTCCAATATTTTTCGGTCCCTATCTCATGTTTTACTTCATCCTGTTTTTTTTTTTGCCACCTCCTTGGGACAGTGTGCTGATCTCTCGGTCGCATCCCTCTTTCGCGGCATGCACGTTTACGGATGCGGTTCCCCGTCCTTTTAAGCCTTATCATTTCCTCCCAAAGGGCGTAATATACCGTCATTTCTTTGCTCTCCGGGTGTTTTGCGCATGCAGTTACTCTCGATGGGAATTCTCCTTTTATCAGTTTTTTTTCGGTGTATTGCTGTAAAAAATTGCATCGTCGCCGCACTTCAGCTACGTGCCCACCTACGACGGTGGTATCCTAAACCATCATATTACATCCGTGATTTGGGTTATCTGGGTTCATCTCATCTGGTAGAAAACTGGACGACCCATCAAAGCCCTCTAGCGACTTATGGAACACGTTGGTACAAAAGTGAAACGCGACTGTTGCCATCCATTTTTTTATTTGATTCCGAATCCCTGCTTCTAGTTTCCTACGCTCTCAGCCGCCGAAAAGCTGTCTCAGAGTAACCTAGAAGCCCTGCTTATCGTACATCGCGAGCCGTACATCAAAATTGGCAACCTGTTTGGCGGCGGCTAAAGGAAAGCCCTGGCCCTGGGGACTCCCTAACGAGCACAGGCAGTCGACCGGAAGCGACGTTATGTCGATTGTCAACTCTTGAGGCCGATCGTCATACGTCGCAAAGGTCCGCCTTCGCTTTCATAGCTGAGGATGATATTTACTTTCTTTATAATCGATGCCTGTGACTCGCAAATGCGTTAGCTAACGTGGCTTTTGAAGCACACTCGGCACTCCTCTTGTAACCATCATCGTCATTGCATTCATCTGGCGTAGCAAGCCAGGCAGCTCAGCTTACGTTGTCATCACCAGTCTCATTAAATATCCTTCTCTCTGTTTCTCTCTCTCTCTCTCTCACTCGGCACTCTTCCCTATTTTAGTCTTTTGTCACGAGAGAACAGTCATGCAACGGAGTCAAATAAAAGTATATTCTGTTTGGTTCTACGAGAGATTGGAGTTTTTTTTGAGAAATGACCACCCAGGGATATCCGCAATTCAAAGTCAGTCAGAATTATTATGTGTTAAAACTAGAACTTAGCTGCAAATGATTTCTGTATTGACTGATAGTCGTTAGTGGGCTTAGGTTATTCAATTTTATTCTTTATACCGAAGGGTATGAGGTGTTACAAGGAGGCAATGCTGCACAACATCCTACAAAAGAATGTTAAAATTACCCCTCTTTCTAAACGGCAATGATGGGGGAATGTGAAGCTTTCCAAAATCACGTCCAACACCAAACTAACCAACCGATGTTGTGTCGGGACAGCTTACTGCACTGCGATTGTGCTCTCCAGTGCTTTACTGATAACAGAATTCTACGGCTTTCCCTAGCGTTCAACCATGGTCTTCGTAAGACGGAGGGGTGCATTTTCTGTCTCACTTTGCACGTCCGTGCTCCCTTTTACAAATCCAAACTGCTTCGACCGCGCTGAAGTGGTGCAATCGGATAGACGTCGGCTTAATAACAGCGAGGGGCACAGACTGGATTCCCACTCACGTGAAGCGTTTTAATATTTTGCTCATCAACCCCGATCACCATAATTGTCAGAGAAGTTGGGTTTCCTGCAGTGCGTTTTTAGTGGACTACAGACGACATCAGTGAGAGCTCAACGCTTACATTTAAAAAGCGACAAAAGCAGAGGAGGTCGGAGTAAATGGGCCCGGGTTGCCAACTCGAGGTACGTAGTGTGGGCGACGAAGGCGCTTGATGTTAAAACGCTGGGTGTTGGAGCGTGGACCCACAAAAAGGGCAGAAGGCTCAGGATAAAGTATATGAAACCTGGGAGCGCAGGGAAATGACCAAGGTAATAAAAATGACGTGACAGAATCACAGGCAATGACCTGGAAAAAGGGTGGACGCAAAGACAACCTTAGATGCATACACAATCGGGAAGCGGGAGGTCACGAAGGAAAAGTTTTTTGATAACACCAAAGGGACTTTATTGCCTTTCATGGTGCGGGTAGGTTGCCTGTGGACAAAAACCCTTATCTGCGAGCCGTTGCAGGAAGAACTGTGCGCAGGTTGCAGCAGGGAGCCAGAAACCATGCGGCATATTGTAATGGCGTGCAAAGGTATTCGTCCAGTCCTCAGTGAGGAAGATGCATCCCGCTTCCAGAAACCCTTGGCTTCAACGTTGACGAAAACGTGAATCGTACAGTAGAGGTTGCTAAAAGAAGGTTAGAGTGTTGGTGGGAAAAGAGCAGAAAACAATCTGGGAAGACATGCGAACATAGAAGTCCAACTAGCACAGAAATTTCATAAAGGCTTTTTTTTGGAGAGGTGATTGTACAGTGGCGTTACGACTAAGGTCGCTGCGCAAAGCCACCCCGTTATAAAGGGGAAGGTGCTAAGCATCATCATCCTGGTTCCATTGCAAGGTCGTTTTTTGAACATAAGAGTTCAGGTACACACTACGTAGATGTGCAGCCTGTCACGCCAACTTGTAGGTGATGATCGGTGTGTGATGACACGTCTCCAATATTCCGAAGGGAGCGTAATTGCGAAAGAAAGCGTAACAACATTTTCTGCCACATCGCAGTGCTAGTAGCGCTGCGATCGACCATCACTAGGCTTGTCACAGCGAGTTTACCAAGTTCTCCTTTCTCGCTCGAGCTCCAGGAGCATTTGAGCATTCTCACTGTTTGCGACATTGTTGCTTTTTCTAAGCCGAATAACCATTGCCTGCGGAAGATAATAATTTTGAGGACGAGCGGTTTAGCTAAGTGAAGCTCACTATGATAGCAAGTATGACAGGTTTCTGCTTTTGCATGTACGTTTGCAAGGCTTTCAGGTTTGGGGCTATACTGCGCGGTTCATTTTCGACTCATGTATATATTTTGTGCTTGTTCAAGAAAACGTCAGCTGCGAGTGTATCGCCGGTATTGTCATCTCTTCTTCCGTGTTCTTTCTTTCACCATGAACTTCCACCGACACGCATATCTTTCTACGTGACGTCAGCCCCTACACAGAACAAATAGGGTACATCGTATATCTGTGCAGCATTTCTGCCTAAATACTGTCACAGTTAGTTGCACTGGCCATGCTTAATTTCATGGGCCAGTTTGGAGATAAGGCTAAAATACTTTTAAGGAAAGTTGATTGTGTTGACCTGTTTTAATATGTATTGACATATTCTCCTCGGTGTGTTTGTGGCACTTTGATTGAATCTTTGTCCGGGCTGCTGAGAACTTCAGAGTGAGGTACAGTCACCAATTTACCGAAATGACTGCTTGAATCTTCTTGATGGATCAGTTGCTTAGAGGGCTGTTTCTTGGTATTGCTGTCACGACGGCTGGATCACTTGTAGCAGTCAAACGAGATATAATTTTTCTTAAAGATTGCTGCGCCGAGCACCGAATTTACTACTACGATTCGTAATCGTTGCTTCTTACTGAGCATGATTTATGTATGGGAAGCTCAATTTAGAGTTTTGCCCGAGAATCCGAGTTCCGGGTCGTTTGTGCAACCACGTGAAGAAGAGTATTCTTTAGTTTAATTTCACACTGCAACCCAACACTTCCAACGCAACAAGGGAAATCCCCCATTTTTACGTAAATTACGCAAGCCTGGTGAAGTTTGTGTAATGGAAATTACGTTAAAACGAGAATTGAATCTCGTTAAAAAAATCATTTTCTTAAGGCAAACGCTTACTGTTAAACTCAGCGTTGTAAAAGTTTCATGGTAGATAAAAACTATAAAAGCCCGATAAATAACACTGCGACTCCATAATGACTACAAGGAGACGCCGAGATACACATCTCACATAAAAAAGGTAAACACGTTTGGGCGGCACCTACAAGTGGCCTGTTAGGTGGCCCCACTCCCTGGGGCGAGACGATAGAAAAAGCGCGCAAAGTAGAACAGACGCGTAATATGTAGGACCGGAAATCGAGTACGACTTGAGTGATGATTCTTTGTAGTCGAGGCAGGCCCAGGTCAGCCGGGTCTAGTCAGTTGGGTGACGTCACCGAGGCACACCCGCGGCCCTGCGGGTCTGAACCGCAGATGTAATAAGTGGTGGAGCTTACAAGCACGCCCAGGCAAGCCCATCCCGTAAAACAGCGTCATTTCGCCTGCCTTTGCACCCTTCCAGTGTTTTGGAAATGAGCAGTCGAGGTGCCTCCCCCCTTGGCGCTGTTACAAGGATCAGGAAATGACGATGGTAAGCCGAAAAAAGACAAAAATGGCAATCGCAGGTAACTGGAAAGAAAGCAAATGGTTTGCCAGCGGGTGAAGCGGGTGAAACGGTGCCAAAACTTGCAATGCACCGTTGCAATTCAGAATAAAAAAGGAATCAGCGTTTCTGTTTTCTCGAGCTTTTGCACACGTACCTCACGTCAATGTATGCCACTTGGAACGGCGATGTGTATCTGCAAAAGCAGGGTTTTTGCATCGGTTCGTGCATCGCACCAATTTTGAGTGACATTTTGTTAGCCCGGTGCGATCGCGATCTGCTTTTGCTAAACGTGGCCGGTGTGATTAGAATTTTCCGGTTTGTAGACGACTTCTTGGTAGTTCTCGAGAAGGGAAGAAGGTCTGTTGAGTTGCATGTGCAGAGTGGGTTGACTGTGTTTGATGAGTGCCTCGCTGCTCCGACGCTGACGCTTGGGCTTCAAGAGAGGGAATGCATCAGGTTCCGTGATTGGAGGTTGTATCTAAGGAACGACCATGTGTGCTGGAAGTATGAGACGCGGACTAACAAGCCGTCACTGCCGTATCACTCGGCTCACTCGAAGTTTGTGAAACGATAAATTGTGAAACTTTGCGTAACAAATGCCCCCCCCCCCCCCCCGCCCCCCCCCCAAAAGTCATGTTCTATGAAGAAAAGTTTGACATCCACCTGAATGCAGCCATACGGCTACTAAGGAAAGCTAAACAGCTTTCTCAGAAACTTTGCAGTTGTAAGAAAAATTCGTCCTGGTCCAGGAATCGCACCCGGGACCACCGCTTAACCGGAGCAGTCGTTCTACCAACTGAGCTAACCAGGAGGCAAGCAGTTTGTAGCGCGAGAGCGAATTGATCAACAACTCGAAGTGAAGGACTGGTGTTATGTTATCACGTTGTTCACGAGAGCTTCAACGATCAGGCAGTACTTCTGGCAGCATCGGGGTGTCCTGAACACTTAATAACTTCTGTGTCCGAGGGCATACGTAAGAGAGCAAAATCGAAACGACTGCCATATGACCCTGCGCAAGAGAAGCAGCCGAAAAACAAAAAAAAAAAAAACGACAGTGACTCCTTACATTTACGGGTTATCCCTTGGCCTGAAACAGATAGGGAAGTGATTAGACATTCGCGTGGCACTTTCCGCGCCACATAACTTGTCAGGCCTGTGCCGAGTGAGTAGGGGAGCTACCAAGCAGTCTCAATGATGTCAGAACAAGCATCAGAATCGTTATGTGAACTGTGTTGAAGGTATCGTGTACCTCATTCCTCGTTTATGTGGAAAGTGCTACGTAGGCCAGAGCGGCTGGTGCCTAAATGACCGAGTGCGGGAACATGATTGCAACGTGAAACGCGGGCTGACAGGGCACTTGTCAGCGCATTGTCGGTATCACAAGTGCGTACCGAAATTTGAACAATGCACGGTGCTGGGCAGAAGTGCCAATCAGACCATATAATTGAAGCAGAAGAGATTGTGCGGTTCGGGGACGACTGCAGTAGTTGCCTTTAATCTCACTAACCCCGAAGGAAATAGCTTATTTAAACGAAGCGCGTGTTGACACTGGGCGGTAACGGCGGGCGCGTAAAGTGTACTGCGTTTGATATCCTGTTTATCTTGTTTATCTGCTTTTAAGCTGTTGTGTCACTATATATTGCATGTATATAAATGTTTCCCGTGTCAATAAACTATCAGTCGGAAGTCAGCGCTGCGTTGCCCCTTACTTGACCTTGTGTGTGTTTTATTGCGCTGTAGCTTAAGCCATTAAACCCTCTGCCCAGTCACGTGGTCCGCCTAGGTTGAAGGGCTCACACAGACGGCCCAGCCAGCGCCGAGCGATCAAACGTAGTCGAAGAAGTTTTCTCCTTCGCCTAGTGATGTGGTATCGCATCGGCGTGGCTCCGAATCAACGAAGCGGTAAGACGCAGCTTACCCGGCAGCGGCTGAAGGTCTTTTGCAACGCGCTAAATCACCTTGAACGATGTAGCGTAGCAGAGCTTTCGCTCTAAAAATACAATGACGGCGGCTTCAACTCCGCGACATTTGCGTTGTTTAGACGTGTGTCCAAAAATTCATTGTAGCGTATCTCCGCGATGCTGTAAAGGAATACACTAGGTAGCATGTAGAATAAGGTATATGTCGAAGTCTCTTTCCATATATGTATATGTAAATCAACGCTATGAACCTCCTTCTAGGTGACAGACTACACACAAAATTGCAACTAATTTAGATACGCCGCTTCAATCGTCGTAGACCCGCTGTTCAGCTTCCGAGTAACTTGGTCCCATCAAATGACAGGGTCGCCTTCGAAGAGTACTTACAAGCGGCCATTTAGAGTCATGCCACATTCCACGCATGTTCCTTTCATGGCTACTGACGCGTCCATAAATCACCCTTCTCTTCTCAGCGCACCGCATGTACGTGTCGATGCGCGCAGGTGGCCGCAGCACCCACCTCTCCAGAATCGTCTTCTACGCATACACCGAATAGTTCGGTATTATTGCGCAATAAGGAAGCAAATGAGAGGGTCCACTTGGTGACAAAGCACATACCCGACGTGTTTAGCATTTTGTTCCCTGCCGCAGTGTGCCTTTCTGGAGAGGACCAATGAACCTAACCGTCTCAAATTGGAGGGGCGATCCTGGACGATTAGAGGGTATAGAGTGCTTAAATCATGCTCACTAAGACTGCACGTACGTTTGTCCAGTTCAGTACAAGTTACAAACGCTGAAACCGAAACGGAAAACAAGAACACCATACGCCATACGCTTTACCGCAACGTTGACACCAGGCCAAAACGGACAGCCACAAATCAAACAGCGCAGATAAGTTACCCTTATGCAATGGGCGTCTACGTTTACTCTCGAGGCTTACATGGGAGAACAAAATCGGCACTCCCCTCCAAAGCACCCCATGCTTTGAAGCCGGGAACGTGCCCAAACGTGTGCTCGTGGCTCCACGCAAGGAACGGGCGCGACGGGGGCCACAAGGAAGCCATGCGTAAGTGGACTCTCAGGCTATTGAGAATCATTCACTGGCTAAACGCCCCCAGGTCATCTTTCAGAAAGCGGCTGCTACTTTCGACGCACGCAAAAGACCCTCCGCGCCATTTTATGCGGTCTGTGGGCATAGGGCCAGGAAGGAACACGTCCCGAAGGGCCTCCTGGTTGACCCCCACCCATGCATCTCCTCCTCAAAGATCTGCGCAAACTGCGCGCGTCTCGCCGCAGTGGAATGCGAGAAGCGTAGTGCTCACGAAGGCCCTGATCACAGAGCGGCGGTATGCCATGGACAAGCAGAGATGACGAGGGGGTGAAGAGTACGATCCTCTCTGGCCGGGAGGTGGTGTCGTCGCCGTGCTATAATTGCCGCCCGTGTAGTACTTATCATCGGCATATCTTCAGTAGAACCGCCCTGCCTCGTTAGCTCCTTTGCCTTTGGGTATCAGGGCGTTCCTGCCGTAAAGGGCAAAAGCTGGACAAGAACCCGTTCAGCCACCTCTCCCTCCCTAAAATATATGAAACACGACAGCGGCTGTAGCACTGGGAGAAAGCGTTGCTTCTCAGCAGAAGCTCATAAGGAAGGGTGATCTAGTGTCACGTAGACGTTATCTCGCCAAAGGCAGCTGCCACTATACGGTTTCTTTTCATGAAAAGAAAAGAAAATCAGCGTACATTGGGCTTTCGTAGCCTCAAACGATAAGAACTGGCACGTATAATTAGCCAAGAAACGCGGTGATACGACAAGCTACGTAGTATAGGTCCATCTTTCAGCGGCAGCAGAGCAGCGCTAGCGCAGTGGTTAGGCGTGCGGCCACATCGGCAACGGGTATCATGACATGTTGCGGGGACAGTCGTGGAAGTGTCACAGCCAGTCCTGAACAGGGTGTCGCTAATTAGGGGGCGTGTGTCGCCTCCGCGTGCGGCTACTCTGTTTGCATGAGCGCTGATGATGATTACGACGGGGTGATGGTCTTCCAGGGAAGAAACGCCTCGTGCCTCCTAATCGGTGTCGTTTCTGTTCTATTGCCAAATGCCGTTGGCAAGAAAGTTAAAGAAGCAGATTTACGGGAGATTTCCACCTGCGTTTGTTTTTTGATTACGAAGTCGTGAGCGAATGAGCAGGGTGGGGCGGCACCATTGCGCATTCTAAGTCCTAGAAAGTGTAGCGTATCAAGAGTGACGAGATTATATCATACAGTCACTTCAGGAATGTTAAGCCACTCCACTGAATTTCAACAAACCTTTTTCTCGGTCGGATAAGCTTTTAGCCTTGTTACCGTGTATTTTGTCTGGAGGCATTCTACATTCAAGGTTTCTGTCCTCGCTTCCATCCATGCAACCATTGGTCCAGTCCTGGTGTAGCTTGCACCTCCTCGTCCGTACCTTTTTGTTGATTTTCTTGGTTCAAAATGTTCAAACATAACTTGAAAATGTGCTGCGTACATTGGCCTAATGTGAGGTTGTATAAGCTATGTGGCTAATGACACCTTGTCCCCGTAACCAAGCCGATAGTGTAGCCGGCTGGGAATCACGTGGTCGCGCGTCCGAATACAGCCCGAGATGATGTTGTAGTTGGTTGTTTTGAACTGCAGGAGGGTTGCAAGCTAGGCTAGTTTGAAAAACATTCTTGGATGAAACCAGCGCATTATTTGCAGCTCAACCCGATAATAGGAGACATAATACACAATTTAGGGACAGCAAAAACACAGGGACAGGAAATTAAGTTGTGCTTGGTTCCTAGCCATGTTGGCATCAATGGAAATGAGAGAGACGATGCGTGTGCTGCACAGGCTGGTGCAATACAGTAAAACAAGTACATATTCCTCATAGCGACTTTATAAACTTTACTCATGAAATCAGTTTAATCATGATCAATGTAATCATGAAATCATGACTGCATGAAATCAGTTTACCTATACGGAAGTAAACTGAGAGTAACATGGCAGTCCTCATGGTATAACGAAACGAACAACAAACTTCGCCATAGTTAAACGCACTATAGCAGAGTGGTAATCAAGCAGATATAAAAAAGCCTCACAGAAGTTACTTTATGTCGTCTCCGCATTGGATAAACACATTTGACACATAACTTTCTTCTTATGAAAGAAGATAAACCGAGATGTGAGGAATGCGGCCAAGAGCTAACAGTAAACCACATGTTACTTTTATGTACGAAATTTGAGATCCTGAGAGAAAAGCATTTTAGGCTGTACTACGACGAACACATTCCATTTCACCCCAGTCTACTTTTAGGAGAAAACGCTCTGGTTAAATTTCTTCCATTTTTAGTTTTATAAAAGAAGCAGCGCTTCTAAACAAGTTGTAATGCTGTAACGTGCTGTAACAATCAGTTATTATCCACAAAATACACAAGACCTTCTGTTTGGTACATGATAGCCTAAGTTGCTTATGTGCCATAAAACACAACACAACACAAAACGCAAACACAATGAAACCAGCGCGAGCCTAAACCAAGACGAAGTAAGTGGAACACATGAAGTGGCTGTCCCTGGGTTCCAGTTCATTCTTGTTTGTTTAAATTGGCGCTGGTTTCATACAAGGCCTTTTGAGCTATATGTCGAGCTTGTGTTGCGTTAAAACGTATCAATATGTTGTCAAAATAAGCTTATAAGCTCTTTAAGGCGGTTATTACAAACGACAGTGAAAGAATGAAGACACAGAGAGGAATAGGCCGAAATTAAAAACCCGAAGAAAAAAAAAAGGTCACCATCCCATCCAGCGAAAGTGGTTGTCCAGCAAAACTCTTGTAAACAACTAGAAATGGAGAATGTTAAATGTTTCTCGTCGTCTCGGTGGGCTTGTCGCTTGCGCTCGGCTAGTGTCACTATATAAGGGTACGGAGTATTGGCACTCTTTTCTCCTATTGTTCCGAGTCGCCGCCATGATTATTGGTCAGTTCGCATGAGGTTACATTTGTTTCTCTTCGGCGGCTCATGGGACCGCCATTTTGTTTTTTAGAGTTTTAGTCGGTCAACTCTGGTAGGCTTTACTTGTCTTCCCTGCTCTGCGGCTGCGCGCGACTGTCGTCGTTGCGAATGCGAATAAAAGAAGACGAGTGTAACAAAATTTCAGCAGCAGAAGTGGCTCGTACTCCTCTGGCGGCAAATGCTGGTCTTCTCTTCAAGAACTTCTATATTTAGTAATTAGTCCTGGATAGCCTTCAAAGATAATCTGAAAACAAAATCTTTACAAGGAAGACATGGGGGGGGGGGGTTCCCATTGTTTACTGGCGCCTTATCATAATAATGTGGTTCTCGATGCTTGTTTTGTGGTTTCCTTAAGCGAATTCTGAGCTTTATGCTGTATGACTGATTAGCCTGACTCATGCGCTCGGCGTCTTGGGCCTTGGCGCCTTGACGTTTTTGCCCACGGAGATTGTTTGGGTGGTGATGAAACTGCTGCGGCGTAGAGGCATACAGCTTTGCTGCAAACGAAATGAATGCAGTTCCACTCAATGTGAAAGCTGCCGGAAGTGCGTAGCAGTGATTCACGGGTGTTTCGCTTGTGTTATTGTTGTGCATACTTTGTGTTTGCCTTCTTTATTTGTGTTTCCTTTTGTTTTTTCTTTGTTTTGCTTTTGTTTCAATCAGCTCGGGCGCAATAAGACATAAAATTACCCGATTTCTGGCCAGTCTTCCCCATGTATTTTAGCCGGGAAGCGAGGAGCAATAGCAATTTCTGAAGAGGCTGCAGGAGACTCGCCAGGGACGCCTAGGACTGCCATTGTCTCTTCTAGGGCTTTGTCTTTCGGGGGCTGCGTAAGCGAGGATATCAAGAATGGCGAGATGTCTTTTGATTGTAGAAGGAAAGAGAAAATATTTTGCTTTGTTTATTTTGCACGTCCTAAAGTACATCGAAATCCACGTAGAGCCAATTACTGCCTTTTTAAAGCCTTAAGGTTAAGGTAATTCGGAGCAAATACACAAAGCTCTGGTGGGGGCTAAAAGTACTAGAACACTCGTGCACGGAAATTTCAGAAGCTACCGAACGTAAAACAGCTACCGCCCAAAAAACTTCACGCTAATGCTTCTTCACTTCGCCAGACGATTGTGCGTCAGTTAGCCACTACGCGTGGATTAGATGCTCTCGCCGCAGTCCTTGATCAATTCCTGCAGTTGACCGCGGAGTCGCTGTTGCGGCGTCAGCGAACAGAAGACGCGATGGTTAAAAAAAAAAAAAACTCCCACCTCCCCTCGCGGGAACCCCTGTGTAGATGCGACGCATAGGGGGTTCACGTTGCAGCGTTGGACAGCGGAGGAACGGCGCTGGAAGGATGGAGCGGAGCGGCGCAGGCACCGCGTTTTATAGCGCGCATAACGGTGAGGGGACGCGCCGGCGCCAGTGCGTCTGCCGCGGCTATGACGCAACACAATCCAACACAATCCACTTTAATCCAATCCAATCCAATCCAAATCTAATCCAATCCAAGTCAAGTCAAGCCAAGCCAAGAAAGCCAAGCCAATCGAATCCAATCCAATGCCCCTCGCGAGAGAGTGTTCGCTATCGGAGAGGAGAGGGGGTGAGCGGCGGAGAGCGCAGCTGGCACGGCGAGGAGAATGGGGGAGGGGAGGACACCGACGATGACAACGCCGACGACGCCGGATGCAGGGACAAGGCGGGTGAATGAGACGCGGTCGCATCTAAAAAAGGCCTTCCCTTACTCCATCTCTAGGAGACCCCAACACCAGGTACGGTCGTCCATCAAGACCTTTTCTTGTTGTTCTCTGCCCTCAGTTTACCTGCTCTCTCCTGCGTGATCGTGACAAAGGAGAGGCCCCGCTATGAATCTTTGAGCAGCCGCTCTCACTGATGCTACTGCTGCTCTGGAGGCCACGCGGAAACGTGAGCCGCGAGCGTGAGATTCACCGCCCATCTGGTTTGCCGGAGGCGCCTAGCAGCCAGTGCGTTCGATGTAAAGCTAACACAAGTGCTTGCACGTTTGTTTTTCCAAAGGGACCGTGAAGACCAAATACAACTGTGTTTAAATTGAAAGGACCAGAGTTTGCTAAGTTATTCAGTTTCATTCCAGCCCGAAAGACCTTTTTGAAATGAAAAAAATGAAAGAAATAACGAACAAATTCAAATTTCGCACTACAGTGACGCAATGTCGGCAGGGATGCCGTAATACGGCCCAGCAGTCAATCATATTTATCAGCGTGTTAACCGCACATTAGCATTCTGGTAGTACGAAAAAACGAAACTAGGGAGCCCATTACAAGCATCCATTTCGTGTTTTTTTAACCGTGCCTTAGGTAGGCGGTGACTCAGATTCTGTGACGACATAGAGAAATCGCCGCAAAGTGGCTGGGGGTCGTCACTGAGTCATTTATTTTCCTTAAGTCTCCGTTATCTGTTTGAAGTTCGCGATAAAATCGGTATCATTGTTATCGGGACGAAGCAGTTTTTGTGGTGGCTTTGACTGCCTAAATGTCTTACTGCGGTTGCGTACAGTCATAAGTGGGGCTCAAAGTGTGTCCTGTGGCACTCAGAAATGCCGAGGACTGAAACCCTCAAGGAAGGCAGAAAACGATCTGTTTTACACTAACTCAAATCAGCATGAAATTCAATTGAAGGGGGGGGGGGGGGATTTCACCGCTTCGTCCGACGCCGAGGGTGCCCAAGAGGGTAAAAATTTGCCGGGCATCCATCCTTTAATTTCCTTTTAAGCAACAGAAGCTGACCTCCTGTGTTGTGAATGACTTGGAGGCAAGTTTGAATTGCGTTAAGTTTCCTGGACCCTGGGGCAACAGCGGCAACTCATCTCTAGGGTAAAATGTCTGAGTTTTCTACGGGTCTCTCCACTTGAAAAGCTATGTTGCTCCTTGAACAGCGACGAGTGACATAAGGTGTGAACTCGCCTAGTTGTCATTCCTATATTTTGCTTCATTCTGTTGGTACTCTCTTGCTTCTATGCACTTTTCTGTCCCCGTTTTGTTTTCTTCTTTTGCCTGTTGCCACTGCGTTTCTTCTAAAGCCTTCCACGTGTATTTTTCTACTACTTCCGGGCTCGTTAATTACTATACCATTTTGTTTTATGGTCGGAGCTGTTCCTTCACCTCACAATCATGACCCTTCCCTACGGTTAAATTTCAGCTCTGAGGAAGGAGTTTGCTGTTCAGAAACTGTTACCAATGAACAGAAGCAGATTAAAACGAATATTTACTGCTTTTTTAAATAACTCGCACATGCGTCGTTATCATTACCCATATCATGGTTATCATAGTCGTCATGATCGCCATTCTCATTATGTTCGCCAGCCTGTATTAATATCCACTGCCGGATAAGGGCCTCTCCTATTATCTTCCAACTGCTCCCATCCTCCGCGGTCCGAATCTTTTCTTTTCCACTAAATTTCCTTTCTCATCCCGCATCCCTGTAGCCACAACCTTGCCCTGGTCGTACACCGATTGTCAGTTATCTGGATCGCATATCCAGCCCAGCTTCACGTTTTCCCCTTAAATTGAGCCAAAATGTCGTTCACCTAATTCGTCTCTCAGTACAAGACTCTGGTTTCTTATGACCAAGGGTTACTTTTATCATTCTTCTGTTCATGGCACGCTGGGCCGGCCGAAGTGATCTTTCAAAGTTCTTAGTACGTCCCAAATTTCTGAGCCCTAACTTGCCCATAAGCAATCACCGGAAGCACGCATGGGTTGCGCAATTGTCTTTGTGATGACATGTATGCACGCAACTGTTAATTCCTTCAGTTTTCGCCGAATGTCTTCGGAGTGTCTTGCCTGATTTCCTTTTGGTAACTGAAGTTAGCACTCACAGCTATTCCAAGATGGCTATATTTAGCCACCTGTTCAACTTAAAACCTCCCGCGCAAATGCCACGTGATTCGGACGTGCCACCCGACGAGGAGGACAACGAAGGACTATGTACGTGCAGCACGCTGCACGTGATGGGCTTCTGTGGCGCGGAATCGGCATACTGCCCTCTCCTTTACAGTTTAGTCACACTTTTCTCCTTCGGTTTCCTTCTGTTTTCGGTGTCCCCTTCGTTCGCTCAGTTAGGGGGCCGGCGATGCCGTAAAACCACAGCAGCGGACGCTTAAGTGCGCTGCTCTAAAACAGACTAGGACGATGGCAGCGCTCGTCCTGTTTACTTCTTACTTGGTCCGTGTCTTTTTCAATGGTAATATGTAATCAAGTAAACCTCAAAAGCCCAACTTTCAGTCTTAAGAATCCCAGGGACTTCGTTATAACGTGGGTTTGCCCTACACATGTGCGATTGGCGTAATTGTGCTTTTGAAGCTGTTCAATCACTACTGTACGCACTTAGCTGATTGACATTGTCACGATATTGAAGCAGCCAAAGGGCAACAGGAAATCATGACGCATTTCATTACTTCTGAGTGCCATACCATGCACCAACACGGACGTACGCAGAACCTTGCGGCATGTCCCAAACAGGGGCTGTTGCATCGAGCGGGGGAAGACGCTCATCTGTACGAAACCTTCGGGAGCTGCCGCCGCCGTCTGGTTCCTTGCGACGTCGGCTGTCTTGTCCGGGCCGGTCGAAAGCGTGCCCCACGTGTCCCGCTGAGCGTGACACCGCTGACCTTGTTGGTGGGCCGACCGCAGGGCCCCTCTCGCCCCTACTACGCTCAGGAGGACCGGTCGCTCTGCGGGGAGCTGCTGCCGGGAGAAAGTGCCAGCATGCGGATGCTACAGAAGGGCGCGCTTGGAATCGTGAACCCGATAAGAAATGGAGGTCGAGTTGAGATTGAGTTTGATTTGATTTCTATTTAGAGGAGTACTGACACCCAACTCCAGCTTTTCGTTGAAATGCTTTAAACAATACCTCTTCGTTCACTGATAATAAAGAAAATCAAGCAAAAACCGATCCGCAGTCGGCATAGAAATAGTTACAGTGCACTTCTTTCAATCCGTTTCGGGGCCCGGCAGCACAAATCGCAGTTCTGGGGAATGCCGGCCGTTATTACGTCACACTAGCGGGGCCGCAAAATTGCAAGTTCTGACGTTAACAAAAAACCCGTGCCGTCACACACTCGTTTTCCGCATCGTCTGCAGTGGCCTCATGTATGGCCTCATGCTCGGGTGGGCTTCAGTGGCCAACCCGAGCTTGCGGCGACAACCGGGACGCGAGAAATTAGAAAAGTTATTTGAAAATTCGCGTAATTAGACGTTATTTACGGGGTTTAATTTTTAATTAAGGCACATCTTAGTGTGTGTCTGTTCATGATGCTGGCCTTCCCTTGGTTTTTGAAAACATTCCGTCAAATTTTTGCCAGTTTGCCAAAGCTGCCGATGCCGTTCAGAGACCCGGCCTGGCGCAACGATCCCACCGACACCAGCAGCGTTGGCGAGTGTTTCCGCTTCCGGAAAGGGCTACCCGACGTCATCCAGAACTGGCCGGTTTCCAGGGTGCAGAATGTGTTTCGTCACAATGATGGTGATTTCGCTGGCGCTGGCAATCTGATGTATCTCGCGGCCGGAACAATTAAAAAATGATTTTCCATGTGTTTCCCTGCGCGGCTCGCCACAGAAATTCCTGGAAGGCGGGTTCACAAAGTACTGAAGCCAATTATATTATTTTTTAGGATTTTGATTTTGGTGCCAGTACTCCTTTCATGCAACTGATTTCTGTGTTCAGGTTCAAAACAATTGACCAAAATGGGAAACCCATTTAGCGGTAGGAGGACAAAGAATCGGAATAAAGACAGCGCTGTCGCAATGGAACTTCAAGACACGTATGCAGAAGGCCGACAAATATAAGCGGCAAACTATTTTAACAATAAGAGTGGTCTGTTAGAAGTGGCTATAAGCGTTGTGCTTCGCAGCACGTTGGGCATTCGGTTCCCGGATACTGTGCCTTCAATTTTGGCGCAGGCGAAAGCGACAGCTTCTTTGTGTAAAATATTTTTACTAATGTGTGCCTTAACTTTCATCGCGACTAGCGGGATATTAAGCTATCCTAACTCATGAGCCACCCGTTGGTTTGAAAGTCCGTCCGTCCGTCGCCCGTCAGTCCGTCCATAGTCCGTCAGTCCGTCCGTTTCGTTCGTTCGTTCGTTCGTTCGTATTTCGTATCATTCATTCATTCATTCATCATTCATTCATTCATTCATTCATTCATTCATCTTCATTATCATTGATTATTCATTCATTCATTCATTCACTCATATCGATGTAACGCAGTCGCCATCGCCATCGCATTCGCAGTGAGCACTAAAATGGGAAACTGCAGACGCTTTGTGCTGTGTCGTAGAAGAAGCGAGTATTTTTGCTTCCAGAGTGCATTCAGGCTGCCACCTCCGGTTTCCTCTGACGCATGTTTTGTGAAAGCAATTGCGGGCGACTATTTGTATGAAGCGTCCGTCAACATGCTTTCTGTTGGTGTTTTGCCAAAACAAATTATGCCATTTATTTCCCTCTTCAACAATTTCATACCAATGCACAGGTTCTTGATAGCCTTAATTACGAGGTGAATAATGGTAAACAATTTTTTTCGCTCTCTTCCCAATTTTCTTTCTCTATGTGCAGATAACGATATGTAGTCAACAGAGACGTCAGGGAGCGGCGCTTTGACATATTTATTATAAAAATATTTATACAGAGTTGGATTGTCCGCTAAGACTGCGCTTTAGGAGTGCCGAATGGCATGTTTCTTTTTTAGTCAACAGCAAAGTAAGTAAAAGGTTTGGGACTAATTCTAGTGGACTCTGCATTTTCAAAAGAATTTGCTTCTCTGTGAGAAGCGTGGTTTTACGAAACAGTATATTTTGCGTGCTGATACACTTAGTATTACAAATTTCACCGCTTTGGTACGCTAAGAAAGCTCCATTATAGCTACTATTTTCATTATTCATTATGGTAAGTGACCAGGAGCGGGCTTAAATAAGGCTTAAATAAGTGAAAAAAAAATATTCAATAATCAAATACAACTTTCCGATTTTATCAAAGATAAACGTTCACCAAAAACGTTTTGAAAGGAGCCATGAAGACAAAATACAAGTAATTATACGACTTCTTAGTCGAGATAACAATGATACCAATAATCGATCTTCGAACAATAACGGAGATAATTAAAAAACGTGTGCATGAGACCCCTAGCCAATTCCCGCAACTTTCTATGAGTCACAGAACCTGTTTGTGCGATGCCAGAGCCGCCTAACTACCTTTTCGACGAACACATAACATGTTTTGAATCGGGCCTCTTTCCAGAAATCGAATGCTAACGTGCAGTTACGCACTGAAATTATGTTTTATTTTGGCCCCGTATACTCCTTGCCATACACTCCACTGTGCGCAATTTGAAATTTTTAAACTTCCGCTTTTTTTAAAAAACATCTTTTGGGGCTTCAATGGAGCTGAGGAGATATTGAATCCTATTCTTTCAAATTAAAAAAGTTGCATTTTTCTCTTCATGGCTTCTTGAAGTAGGAAGAATATCCCCAGACGTTAGAGTAATTTGAAAATAAGAAAAATTTTTCCTATCTCTCCTCCCAGCATGCATGATGATGTACGCAGGCCGGTGCTCATGTCCAAACCGGAGCTCATGTGGTTAGACAGCGGCCCTGCTATATTTCCCGTGTTTTCATTGCTCCTGTTGAGTATTGCGGCTAGCGCAATCGCTTTAGTAACTGCATGCAACGGAATGTCAGAACGGCGGTTTTCAGAACCGAAAACAGCGCGTACCGACTTCACATCTCTTCGGCGTCCTCACAAGCCTCTCTTCCCATTTTGTGAGCTAACGTCTCGTCGTCCAATGTGTTCTTTCTTATGCTAGAAGAGTGTGCACTTTTATAGAATAACGAAGAAAAAACTGCCCTCTTTCATTTTTTCTTGCTTTCGGCTCATGTCGGTTTTTTATACCATGGGTCGCACTGAGCGTGTTCAGAACCAACCAAACAACAGGTCCCCACGCAGTTTACAACTTACTTGCCGCGGTGGCTCAGTGGCTAAGGAATTGCGCTGCTGAGCACGAGGTCATGGGTTGGATTCCCGCCGCGGCGGCCGCTTTTCTGATGGAGGCAAAAAGCAAGAACACCCGTGTGTACGAGATTTCGCCGCACTTTGAAAATCCCCAAGTGGTCAAAATTAATGCGTAACCCTCCACTACGGCGTGGTATCATCGCCTGCGTTGCGTCGGTGTGTTACACCCTACAATCAATCGGTTTACAACTTACGATAAGCCAAAGCCCAGCACACGGGACCCTTCCCTTGCCAAAAGCTGATAAAAGGCCGACAATGTTATTCCTACGCCTTTCTTCCTTCGCTTACCTCTTCTTCCTTCCCTCGCCGCATCGCCGCGGGTTTGCGGCGAACACGAAGACTGACAAAATTACACTCTGGAATACGGTAGCGGTGCGTCGTCGTCGCAGGGTCCGCAAGTTTGCACGCGCACGCGACATGAATGCAATGAGATCTCACTTCATTCTTGTGGGCGCAAGAAGGCGCCTCCGCACGGCTTCACCGTGACTCTGTAAAAAGCGTAGGGTACATGAGTGTCGCGCAAAAAAATTCTACGTGCCCAGTTCGCAGGCCCCTTCTTCACTCGCATCCACACTCCCGTGAGGCCTCCGACATCCACAAAAGCGGTGCCGCCCTGGCTTTTGTATGCACACCGTCACACGAAGCGCGATCTTCAAAGGTTACTACATGCATTCCATGGCCCAAGCAGACGTACGCTGAAGGGCTCGAGCAGGTCCGAGAATGGAAGCAAGGGCACCGGCATATTACCACACTCTTGCAGTCTCTACACGTCCCTTCCCGTCAGTTCACCTATGCATTCCTTCCCAAGAACTAAAAGTTTTGTTTATTGCTGCGAAAGCCTTAAGTTTCTTATCAAACGGAAAAGTGACCGTAGTCGTCGTCGTTATCGGCGTCAACACGAATGGCACCAAAATGGCCGCTGCATTGGAAAAAACATAAATTGGTTCATGTGGAATTTGAGCCGGGATCACAAGAACCACAGCCAGGTGCTCTAACCACACTGTTAAAGCGGCACTGTGGCAGAGAGAGAGAGGGAAAGAGAGAGATATAGAGAGAAACTGAATAGCTGATAATAGCTGGAGAGAGCATGTATGTGGATGGGGTCTTCAGCCCAAGACTCCATTGGTGTGGCCGATCGTCTTCGCCCAAAGACAGCGAAGTGTTATGTATATTTTTAAGTCTCGCGGTCATTGTTTGCGAGAGCGGTTAATTAACACACTGCTTATTATTAGATCCATAAATTCCGCCTTTCTTCGTCATTGTCCATGCCACTAATAATGGAATACTGCGAGGCCCATCTCTCGTCTCGTAGAAATAGGCGTTTGCAACCTTACAAAAACATACGAGGAACTGTTATGTTTCCCCCATGCTGCCCAAGTCACTTAGAAACAAATTGAGAGCTATGGCGGAAAAATGACTGGACGGATACGGACAGAGCAAGGACCGGAGGAATTATCCAAGGAATAGTAATCGTATTAAAAATTTAACCAAAGCCCAATGTGTTTCCTTACCCAATATCGGGTTTTGTTAGTGTGGAGGAATACCACATCCGTTTTATCTGCGACCAGGACTTCCAAAACAGCTACCATTTTCTTCATCGCTATTTATATGGATCTCCTAAATTCCGAATGATTTTCATCTGAATGCATCACCTAATCATCTACGATTAGTTTTCCATTTTTTGTCTATTTTCTGGGTTGTCTTCGCTTCTGCTACTGTCATTCCTGTTTTTGGCGCGAAAAGTATCTAAATGTCGTTTCAAATGTCATGAAGGTTCATTTGGCAGAACATTGCAAACACTTATATCACCCGTGAACTCCAGCCCCAAAATGCATCCTCAGAAAGGCATTCAAACGTCATGCGAAGTGGAATAAAACCGTATTGCAAAGATATAAAAGAAACAAAAGGAATTGGGGGAGTAATGGCATGGGATACGCCCTTTCAGTTCATTGGCACAGCATATGAAACAAAGTTGGTCATCGGGCCGTCAGATGTTCACGTGGAAATCTTCCACCAGGTGAATGGGTATGCTAATCGTGAACAGTGAAGTCTATTTGCGCGTGTACACTCCAAACCCCCTTCCGACCAAGTGCGCGCATAAAAAAATCCCGGACCATGACCACTTACGTGAAACCTGGGGAGGGGCGAAGCATGCAGTGTATAAGTGTATTCTTGGCCCCCTGGCATTTTTGCCCACGGAGAAGAAACCATTTGGTAATAGAGGTATGCAGATTTCCCTGTAAAAATCTCGTGTCTTTTAAGACACGAAGCGTGATCAAGCGGAGGCGTGAAAAACGAGTCCTGGGCTGTCCTTTAGTGCGCGTTTTTTGCCAATGGAGATTACGTTCGCATTGCGCATTGCGTTCTAGCGCGAGGCACTCGAAAAAAGTGTCCGAGATTTTTTTTACCGTGGGTACATGAAGACGACGACTGTAGGATACGCCCAACATCCCTAGCCTCTAAAAATGGCAGGGGAGACAAACGCCGTGCGTGGCCTGCTGTATACACGACTCCGAAAGAGGCGGCAGCGTTTGAGAGGAGTATAAAAGGGCTGTAACCACACTTCGTCCGTAGATGAGCATGCTTCACTGCGCAACAAACAATTTATGAAAGCCAGATTGCACAAACAGCGCTTACGCCTATCCTTTAAAGTCGGTTTCACCTGAAAAGACAAATGCATTGCTGGGAAGACCTCTTTTAAGGGCATAAAAGACACGAAAATGTGAAACCGCTAAGACCGCTTTTATTTTTATGATTTTTTGCATACGGTCAACTCACGTCCCGTAGTTTTCACTCCACGCACCTAATTTTAGGTTCCGTACGGGCGCACCACTGGGCGGAATATACAAATACAGCTTCTTTATAAAAAGAATGTATGTACGATACTTGACTACTTCCTTCCTGGGCCTATCGCAGAAGTTTGGGCCCTAAGGCGTTCTGAATGTCAACACAGCGCCGGAAACGTGCACTCTACTGCAGTGTCAGCATGTATTCAGAATGGGGTCCCAATACATCTTTTCCGTGAAGGCGACCTTCGTAGGAAGTTAGAGAAGTCCGGCCGTTGGAGAACACGAAGCCCAAACCCTCAGATATACACACCCAGCCATGACACATGCGGACGCTCAGAATTTTTCGCTCATTTTCAAACGACTTCGAGATGTACTGTAATAGAGAAGTAACTGAAAAATCGCTGTAATCACAGTGTGTCGTAGTGTGGTACGTCCACAGTGGTCCTAGCAGGTCGTTTCAGCACAGATAGAACGTCTTGGAATTTATTTTAATTTCATAACACGTGAAGAGGTTTTGTAATACAAGAGACACTCTCAGACACGCCCGACGTAAGCATACGCAAGAGTTTCTGCAGGCGTCCTGACATACGTTATTCTTTAGTCTTGATTTCCTTCCGCGCATGTCGAGGTAATGAACGGGTAGCAGGTGGCTAATCTGCATTCGAGCTGTAGGATTCGTCACTTACTGAATAAACTTTGTGCACACTGTAATTAAGACCCCAAGACAGGAATTGTGCCTATTGTGTGAATTCTGACCTTCTTCTCACCCCTCCGAGCAATCCTTACTATCTTACCGAGGGCCTGATGGCCTGTCCTATCATTGAAGTGTTTTGCTCATTCCCTACTTCACGTGCACTCATCTACAATCCCTGCCCCAAACAAAGAAACAGTGAGACCACGAAGCCATCTCTGGCCAGCTTCGTGTATTATGAAGCTACGCCGGTTTTCAGCGTCTCATCTCTTGCCACCCTCTTCCGTGATAACCAGATGAGGCACCCGGGGAATGTCCACTCGTTATTTTGAAGGGCAGGCCGGTGACATTTAAATGGTTATTATTTACGGGTCATGAGGTGACGAGCCGCGTACGAAGTCTTTCCTGTTTAGCCGCTGGTTTATACACTCACTGCGGTCGAGTTAGTCGCATGAGGCTCCTCTTTCTTACGGAAAACCTCACCGACATGGTTTTGTGTCTCTGGCAACCCATCATTGAGCAGACATTGAATCAGCAGTGGAATCCGTCTTCCCGCCTGCAAACCTGTAGGAAGAACGGTATGTGCAAAACAACCCGAAGACGGCGCCTCCTAAGAGGCACGAATACTTGAGATTCAGCCGTATAAAGACGTCCCCCTATGGAAACGAAAGGTAGCACTGATAGCTGCTAGGGGTTTTGGTTTTTCGTCTGCGCCAGAGGGAAGCCAAATCTGTTCTAAGCTGGTCTGTTTAGATGCGTGTGGAATAGTTTAGACAACTTTGGGTTGCTTTATGTGCGCGCGATTACGACTCCGCGGATGTTACTGCTACACGCTTCAATCAGAAAAAAATGCCGCTTCTACGAGGTTCCATCCTGAACCTTTTGGTAGGCATATATCATTGCCAGAATGTCGAGCCAAGGGGGTGGGCACTGCAAAACACAAAGTACGCGCCAATCTGAAGGTTGTGATCATAGCAAACAATGAAAGAAGCGCGACGATTCCTTCTTTTTGTTGCGCTTGTTGCTATTGCCGTCTAGTTGTTTCAGGCTCGTGGGGCGAGATTTTCTAAGAGGAAGGTCAGACCTGTGCGATATATTTAAGTTATCGCTGCAATACCGTTCGCCAAACAGGACTTGTTATAACAAAATTTGTGAACGGCCCGGAGATAGTTTGTGACCAGACATAAAATGTCTACCAAATACCCGTTATGCCTGACAGCAAACTGTGCATAAACACACTTCTCGAAATAAAAACTCCAATTACAATATTAAACCGATTAAACTGGTCATTTCCGCAAAATATGGGTTTTTGTGCCAATGCAAGGCGTTGCGTGGTTGGTGCTCTGTGGCCCACGGCAAACAAACTGGAAAGTGGCTATGATTTGAGCTATACAGTGTAAGAAGTATTTTATTTTTACCTTCTTTGAAGAATTCAATACGAAAAAACAACCAGGAAGCTGAATGTGGAACAATTGCCGTCCCCCTTCAAACGTCTTCTGGGCTGGCATTACAATTCATGCCATCCGGCCTTCCCGCCATTCAGCGAGAGACCGCTACTGGCACATATGAAAGTCCCGCGCCATTCCCGGATCCACCTCTGATAGGATAAGGACCACGTTGCTCCCCCACTACAGGCCATTGAAATACGGTGCGACTCTGACTCTATCACGCAGTTACCTTCGCTAGAAAAGTACTCATAGGTGCATAGCCATACGCAAGACAGCCGAGATAGCTGATAAACTTGTTCAGCAGCATACGATGTCGGCCATCGGGCATACCGTACGCAGCCCCTTACTACATGCAGGAAAGAAGGTTGCCTTCCAGCACCGCCGACAAATGAGCAAAGATGTACCACGCAACAAAAGTGAAAGGGCAACAAAACAGACTACATTGAGCTTCTTTCACCAAGGTGTTTCAGCCTGACGCCTTAACTCACGGCTGTTGCGAGATGTAGGAAGAAAAAGGCGCGGCGGTATCTATGGCGCCATCTTTATGGGACATAAAGTCAACATCCCCGCCCCTCGAACGAAAACGAATGGTGTACGTGTTCGCTCCGTAAGTCGTAAAATGGCTTTCTATTACGACATGATCGTTCGTGAACACAGCGGGAGAAATTAACTGATTTTTTCGGTCCTGCGTGCTGTCAGGCACATAAAAACCAGACATCAATCTCGGGATTTCTTTCGGTTTTTTTTCATTCCCGCACGTGTGATAGCTTATTCTTCTATGCTGGATGTTGTAGAGAAGGCGTAATGGTGCTCGTTTCTACTGTATGCCACAAATATTCCTGAGGTCCTTTAGCACTGATATTTTTTTGCAGTCTCTACAACCTTATGTAGTTTTCTGCTACATTAACAAAGATTTTAACTGCCTAGTCACCTTTGCACCGTTGACGGTCGTCACGTGGCTTTGCAATTTTGCAATTGGTGTTTGCAATGTTATGCAACAGCATAGTACCACAAGTGAACAAGTTATTCCTTATTTCAGCGGTGGTAGCAGCATAGTCAGGCACCACCTTTCCTCTTGGAACGGCGACTTATTACACCACAAATCATAGACAAGGCATTCCCAGAGCAAGGATACGTCCACGCCATAAGGCCCTTCGTGGCAACCTGGACAAGCAGTTGTGAGATGAAACTGACGTCTTTACCGATGACAGCTTGGTCCAGCTCCGAAAAGGCCTTGCGTGGTATTCTCGCCGACTTCAAAACTGCTTGTCAGAAGTTCAACAAAGCCTTCTCTGATCTAGGGTGTCCCATATTCAAGCCATGATCAACACACTCGCTCAGAACGGTACTAAGAATCGCCTATCATGGGTACCGGAACATGTGATGCAGGGACATGGAAACTAGTCCGCGGCCAGGCAGGGGCTTCTCGTACCCCTCCGCTGGATACCGACGCTGTACTGCTGTGCCGCCAACCATTTTTCGCCAGCAACTAGATCACGCTGACCACGCGCGCCAATGCCACCTAACATCAAGCACCTCGTTTGGCTATATCAATGGCGTCTTTCTCCACCACGCCCAAACGACATTTTCATTAACAAAACCCTTGCCAATGCTGCTTTGCCCCTCCTATCATATCGAAATTTTTCGCCTCGAGACATCACTACCCCCACGTTGCTCGCACTGTTCAGGGCCCTCTATCGCGGACCTTAACCATTTAATCTGGCTCTGCGCTGCACTCGTAGATCATCCTTACTATCTTGAAAATGCACTTCCCCGTAGTTCCTCACCATAGTTTCCCCCGTACCATGGCTCCCAATTCCCCGCCGCGCTAGCCACATTTCCTATTAAGAGCGGCCTCGCACGAGCAGTGTGAGCCGGTGTCTACAACCGTGTCTATAAGCAGCTCGATATCTCAAACTGGTATCGAGCTGGTTCCTCCATTGTAAGCTCCTCCAACAGAAGCTGCCTGCATGCATGACCCTTTGAGACACACGAAATGCCTATTTTTCCCTGTATGCTATTCCCGTTTTACCCGAACAAGCACCCTTTCCTTTCCCAATAAAGGAATTCACTGCTACTACCTAATTCCTGAACTACAGGTTGCACCTCAAAGCCAAGGTGCCGAGCAGGCCCCTGAACCTTTCGACGTCGGCAACGAGATTACACAAAAAGAGAGCAGTTCAAACAAGCGCTTATTCGCTGGTGCTTTATTTATCAATAAAGGACCAAATTTGGTCCAGCACCGGGCAAACCCAGGGAACAAAATACAAAACAAGATACAACTTTAGCTCTATCGACAACACAATGTAAGTCATCGCCAGATAACACTTCAGCCATAACGGGGGCTCCATCCCTATAAAGCGAAAGATTTCTTGTGGGACCTATGGCGTTCTGTGAAAGAACTTATGCATTTTTCCATAGACCATTTGGTGGACCGAAAAGCTCTGATAAGATCTCTGGACGCACGGCGCGTGCTTGAAACCGGGCTTGCATTGTCTCAAAACGGTTACTTGAAAATCGCGAAAACGTCACCGTTCTAGATCAGACAATAGACGCATCGATCATGAAGGAGTACAATAGCAAGAGCGGAAGCCTGGGCGAGTTGGTAATACATTGCATTGGCGGGAAGCGCGAGTCAACACGAGGTCAAGAGAAGAAAACAACATAGACGAGACGAAGCGCTACCATCAACTGAAAGTTTATTTTGAAACAACACCGCCTATATACAATAACATGGTGTCACTGAAACACAAGGGAGATGTCAGGGAGCCTAAAAGATAGCCTAAAAAACTATATATTGTCACTTGAAACACTAAGCGCAAACTTCCACCTCTCCAATCCCCTCTTCCCACCCCTGAGCTGTGGGAGAACCTGGTGACCAGCGACCATCTGGACGTCCAGCAGCTCCTGGCATCTAGAGCGAAGGCTCTCTGCTCACTTGATGGATTCCCGGATTAGTGAACCACTCCCACTATAGAAAGCTCGAATAAACGTTTTTCTCTCTCTCTTTCTCTAAGCCATTTTACACGCGGAAATTCTTAGATTGGGTGACAATTGTACCAGGGTTCCGTCTGTTTCGCTGTCAGCAAAAGAACTGCAATATCTATGGGCTCGTGGCGAACTGTTGTAAAATGGCTCAGTGTTTCAAGTGACAATGTACAGATTTTAAGGCTATCTTTTAGCCTCTCTGATATCCTCCTTGTGTTTCAGTGACACCATGTTATTGTATATAAGCGGTGCTGTTCCAAAATAAAATTTCAGTTGATAGTAGCACTTCGTTTCGTCTATGTTGTTGTTTTCTTCTCTTGTCCTCGTGTTGATTCGCGCTTCCCGTCAATGCAGAGTACAAAAGCATAACTGTATTTCATAAACCACGAATTCATACACATTTCGGTCGCTCGTATATGCGTTTACTTACTGCATAAAAACCACCGCATAGGTCCGTTCTTGTTTTGCGATTTGGGTCTTTGAAGGATTGATGATCGATTGGACGCAGTTTTAGCTTTCGCGCTTCTCTGAACTTTCTTTAGTACAGAAAGGTGAAGTTTTAGCAAGCATCGAAGGGGTTCGTGAATTCTTTCCTTGATCAGGGGAGGTATGACCAGATGTTGCTGTATCTGGTTGTTTGACGTTCTTGGCGATTAATGCACAGTCAGGCTGTTACCTGGGCCATATTGAATTTTGATAACTCGACCCGCATTTGCGCGCTCTAGTTATGCGCAAGTCTCGTCTATATCTCTTTATTCTTTGCAGTTTAATTGCGCCTCTCCACCTAACCTTTAGATACTCATGTGTGGCAACATCGAGTACATTCCGCACGCATAATGCATCGGTGTAGAAACCTAACTCCCTTCTATTCATGTAAGGCCCACTGCGGGCATTAGGGCGTGGCTGGGACAACTGGGAGGAACCACACAGAGGTACAGACACTTGATTTTCGATTACGTTGCGGAAAAAGGGGGGTATATAAAGAAAGGCGCCAGCGAAATATTCGTGTGGACGAAAATGCCATGACAACATCATCAGAAACAAGCCTTCTACTACTAAGTTAACTGAACAGTGACAACGGACTAGTTTCAACCGACGAAAACTTTTTGAACGTGGGAGGCTAGGTGCTTGTCCGAAAATAGTGCGTCTGTGGAAAATCACACATCGGCTTATTTTCTGAGGTCAGTGACCAGGCTTCTGTGTCCATCATGAGTCCAGAAAACCATTGCCTAAAGCCGCCACTTTTCCAGCACAACTGACTTATATAGCCAACAACTTTGATACACTAACCTCCAGTGCGTCGTCGCTTATCTGAAATCATCCACGCAAACAGTAGCGATATATACCTACTGCAACAAAATCTTCCTGCCACCAAATTTACACTGCCCAGAGCATGAGCAATTTTCTCCTTCCTTCTTTACCGTTCAGTTCTATTTAATTTGCGGAAAGATAGGAACTACGCCTGCCTTTAATCAATGCGTGTTGGAGCGGCCGTTGTCGGCAGCAGCCAATAGGTGAGCCAGGAATGCAATACATACATACCCAGAGAAATGTCTAAAGGATTTCGAAAAAAAAAAGATGCGTGTAAAATTCGTACACGAAGCTAATTTCAAGCATTGGCATCTTCGAGGGGCAGTAAATGTTCTCCGGTTCCAGTCCCTTTATTTACCCTCGGTAGCCACAAAAAGTATTTAAAGAAAAACTTCACTTGCGTTCTAATTTTGACAACTATTTCTTGTTTTGTTCAGAAGGATGCCCCGAATACTACGAGGTTTTCGAACACTTGAGGAGCACCAATTGGCACGTATTTGCAAGGAAGAAACACGAGTGAAATACGCAAAAAGAAAATGCGAAGATCAGCCTTGAGAGGAATCGCCTGTATTCTAAGAAGCGGAGGTAGCAGCAATAAAATACCGCGGACAGCAAAAGATCTTGCGAACGCTGCGGATGCCGGAAGGCGTGGGCTACTCGGTTTTCGGCGGTAGCCCACTTAAGACACACTTCGGAACGTGGGTGACGTGGCGATAATTAAAGCTTAGCACAACAGACGACATCAATTAGTGCCAGGCTTCCCAGGATCTTGGCCGCAATAAAAATTACAGAGGAGGCGTACTACTGGGGCTTCAGTCGTTGATGTGTACGCCAACCGGAAGCCCCTTCTCAGCTGAATGCTTCTGCAGGTAACTATGTAGCTTCTCACAGAATGATGTTGTATCTTGTAGAAACGTTGCACCAATAAGTATCGAGCAAAAAATGGCTACGTTGTAAAAGCGCTAAAACAAAACGAGCACAGGGACGGCTTTTTTATGACCAGCCAAAACGCATGGCAGCTGTAACTGGGGCCATCTAGTGTGTTTCTACTATACTGGGCGCCCTCTGTCTCGACAGAATCGGTCGAGAATAAAGTACGCCAACCCTTCCCCACTGCCTTCATGGCGGCACAGATGATATCGTGCTACCTAATCTATTGAGCTGCTGCCGTTCTTGAAGGGGGAAACGATTATGTCTTCATAGTTAAATGTTACAACCGAAGTTGTTGCCGCTAAAAACAGGTTACTTTTTCGTCTGAACGCAATTCTTGCGTTTACTATTAAGAATGGGTGCCACGAGGGCTTCATACATAGCTTGTACGATACGGTTGGTAGTATCGTCCAAAGCGGGTAGATTAGTTGGGATGTAGCACTTACAATACAAACACCGCCAGCAGTACGGGATGTTGCTGGCGGCTTATTTGAAACGCGAAAGTAAAGCCAGAATGCATCTGTGATGACGTTCCCGAACGGAGTAATTACAGGTTTAGAACATCAATGGGCGTTTGAACTGCTGGGGAGCACCGCTAAGTACCCTTTGTAAGTACCATCAATCAATAGTAATCCAAATGGACGCCATGCGAGCCAGCGCTCGACTTTGTGATCTTTTTGCAATAGTTAAGTTTTAGCGGTGGTGTGTGTACACATCGGAATTCCCCTTCTCGCTTCGCGAGGAATACGCTAGGCACGGCAAAGCACTGGGCGAAACGGTGCCATATGCGTACTTTTAGTTTTTTTCGCCGCCGTGATGCTCATTCAAAATGCGCGAAGAAAAGCAAGTGCTGATTTCTACAAAACGCTCACGAATAACTCTGGTGGGGTTCCGGTTGTCGTGCCAAAAGAGCAGATGCGAGACTGGTTATGTAAATCAATATTTAGATTTACAGCAATTGGCATGGTTCTTTGGGAGAAAGCGCGACCCTGGTACTTACTCTATCGGCGGTGAGATATTCGAGAGGCGCCCCCTTGCCTTGACGTCGGCTTAGGGATTCGCGCCGCTGCCGTCTGCTACACTTCGCTTGTGAGGGGCAGCAGTGTCTGTGCTAGAAATCGCCCTCTTTGATGGTTTAGTGCATTTAAAAGCGTATTTCTAGTAATCCAGTTATTTTTGACAGCTTCTAACACATCTGAATAATTTGAAGCTGTGTCCCCCACCAGTTTGCTACACAGCAGGAGAGAGAGAACAACTTTCTTCAGACCATCGGTCAGAATATCGTGTGTAACTAGTCCTTTCCAGCTTATTCGCGAGGTTCAGCGCTCAGAGCTCCTCGATAAGTGTTCAGAAGGCGTAGGCTTCCCTAAGGTATTTTTGAGATGCCCTTATGAAGTCTCAACAGTCTAATGCTACCTACTCAGAAGCGGGCCCTACAGGCGCATCGCACAGCATGCGACTGTCTTCTATTTCTTCCGTTGCTGTTGACTCGTATTCAGATGAATGTTTTTTTTTATTCTGTGCCAAACGCTTAATTTTTCTGCTTTTTCACAAACGTCTGATTAGTAGATTTGGGGATGTTTTGGGAGGCTCAGAAAGATCGCGTGGATATTTTCCTCAGGCTGTATAGCACACATTCCTTTTCACAAATTGACTTTCGTTATGGCTGTGTGCAAGAAGGCGCATATCCGCAGCATGCGTAGTTTTAGATGCGACTGCATCTCATTCACTCGCCTTGTCCCTCCATATGGCGGTTGTTGTGGTTCCGTCCACACCCCTCCCCCATTCTCCTCGCCGCGCGAGCTGCGCTCTCCGCTGCTCACCCCTCTCCTCTCCGATAGAGAACACTCTCTCGCGAGGGGCATTGGATTGGATTCGATTTGGTTGGCTTGGCTTGGCTTGGATTGGATTGGATTGGATTGGCTTGCTTGGCTTGGCTTGGCTTGGCTTGGATTGGATTGGATTAAAGTGGATTGTTGTTGGATTGTGTTGCGTCATAGCCGCGCCACCTTGCGTCATAGCCGCGGTCGTTCCAGCACCGGCGTTCCGATTTCGGGCACGTGCATAGACTTGATCTTCGCTGCAAATTGCACGGTGGTCCCGTTACTTCACCATCCACTACCCGTACACTTCAGCGACCACAAGGCCGTCATCGTTAACGTTACGCCGCGTGTTAAATAAAGAATACATCATACGCGTTCCTCACACGTTTCACCCAATTAGAGAATCAACCCAACGGAAACACCAAGTGAACCCCCAAGATGCGTCGCATCTCCACAAGGTTCCCCTCGCGGGAAGGTGGGGTAATTATTTCACATGCAAATATGACGAGAAGGTTGGTGCTACGCCATCGCGATCGCGCCCCAGACAATTAACGTTGTCCACAGTACTCGAGGGCGGATTTTGTGCTCCGAATTTTTATTGTAACCATTGTTATAACGTATTGACTCTCATCCCGAGCAATTACGACATGATTACGGTGTGGATGGCTTGATATACTCGCTAACGAACGCAATAAATAGTATACGTGCATATATTACATGAATCGACACCGATGAATATTTAGAAGCAGCTCTTTATTGTTTTCCAACCCTTCCAGGCGTAGTGAACAAATCCTGGTCTACTCGGGATGGGGTTCTATGAATTAAAGAAAATTACTCTTACTATCTTGTCCTGGGCTGAGGACCTGGCCCACTAATCAGCTCAATTTTAGTGTTCTCTTCCTTTTCCTCCTGCTCCTGAGTACAGTTTTCCTATGACGTATATCTGAATATTGGGAAGATATGGCTGTGGGAAATGTACCGAAATATCGCTCCAGGTCTGAAGAAACATAGTGTTACTGTATTTTTACCGTAGGCGTGACTCGCTTTGCTCAATAAACCTCCGCACTGGTTAGAAGCCTGATGTACAACCAGCACGCGCCTATACACACAGTAGGTTATTTGGAACTCAACGTACGGTTTTCGCAGCCAATAGTGCATGTCGGCGTACTTTCATGTCATGGAAATGTAAAGTGATGTGATACAATAGTTTCGAGCATTGAGTAAGGTTGCAAAAATTATTTTATTTACATATGATTACCGGGAATCGTAACGCCTTCTGCAAAGCCGACCGCCCCGGAGGCCTGGAATTTGTTTTGGTCTTGTATTTTCGCTGTTGTCGGTTACTAGCAGCTGGCTGTTCGCTTTGTTCGAAAGATTGCTCAATACAGAAGCTGATGCCTAGCTCCGACTCTTCGCGCTCCACACGGGACTGCCTTCGCAAGGAATGGGACGATGCCGGCAATGTTTCTTCCGTAGCGGTATCCTGAACTATTCTTTAACTCACGCCTTGAGCTAGTGGATGCGATTTTAAGTCTTTTATTATGAGAAAAAGTTACGCACACGCAAAATCTGTCGCGGACAAGCATCAGACGTCAACCGAGCGCAAAGAAACAATAGGGAGAAAGAATCCGCATGAAGCAGACGACAAATGCGAGGATCCCTAAGCGGACGTCAAGAAGGCGCGCTTCGCAGCGCCGCCCGGGGTCGCGCTCACCGCCAATACTCTCTTCCGAGCTTTATGCGCACCGTCGATAAAACAAATGATTCAAAAAGAAACAAAAGAAACAAGGTAATTGCTGGCTCACGTGGCGTCCATCTGGGTTACTATTATTTATGATAGTGCATGTAAACTAAAAATTATAAAAGCAAACTCATTGGAACCCGGCACAAAACATGCATACTACATGGTTTACGGAGCTTAAGCCATATTTACAGATAAGCGAAAACACATGCCATAAGCAAAAATTTTACCGACACACAAACATTATTTATACAAATTCCTCCTCGAAATATCAGGTGCTGTCTTAGAGTACAAAGCTCATGAGGTCAAAGCAAAGTACAAAATTAAACGGGATCAACTTGTATTTCACAAGCATTTAACGAGTACTCTCAATCGATATTCTTACAAACTGGGGAAGGTGAACTCATCTACTTTTCTTACGCCTAACAAAGTGCAGCACTGGCAAGTAGTGCGACAGCTCTTGCAAAGATGTTTGAGCTATATACCAAAGCGGGCTACCAAATGTATTTGCGAGGGGTTACGCTTATGAAACTTTCAGGTGGGGCCCAGATGACCACCTTATCATCAGCATGTAGAGATATACTATGCAACTGGCTTATAGCCCCCGTGGTGCCAGTCAGCACAACAAGTTACCGTGTGTACACTATTTCAGAAACTAATGGCAGATCGGTGAAAGCTTCGAAGCGTGCACCTGCCTACCCCTGCGTGCACATGCGCAGCGCTATACATAATGCTCTCATTGCATGCTCTCTGCTCCTTGGTTCCATCAGCAAAGTGGAGATTTTTGTGCATAATAAAGCAATTAGGTGCCACCACAAGGCATTAATTTTGGTTGTTTCAAGCTATTTAGCTTTAACATTACAATTCGCTTTTCGCTTTCCGCCAACGAAGAAGGATGTGTACCGCAGCACAGTCTTCAGTACATGGTAGGAGTGCAACAGAGATTTGGAGTCTAGGAGTGCTGCACCATAAACAGGACCAGAAGAAAAAAACACAAGAACAAAACAAAACAGCGCTCGTATTGTGCTTTTTTCTTTCCCTTCTTCTATTTATTGCACTTTACTTACACCCTGAAGCTATACCAACTGGCCAGTTCGGCACCTAATTAAAGAAATTTCCAAACACACCAACCAATGGCGTGAGTGAAATGCACAATAGGCGGTGTCCAATTTCTACATTAATGAGAAGAACCAATGCAAAAAGAAGGTTTAAGTAAACAAGAATCGTTCATTGAATACATGACGTGCTTAAGTCCAGAGACGTAGCAACCATCGCGCCAAGGGGGGGGGGGAGGTGGCGGCCCGTATGCTAAAGCAATGCCGCAGCTCTAGGAGCATACTTTGCGCTTATTACGAAACACTCCTCACGGGATCTTCCGTGCAGGCGAGGAAGAACAAACGCTCTTGAAGACCTCCCATTTCTCACCTTCACATTTATTCAGCCTAATAGGAGGCAGTAACAGGAATTGAAGACACGCAGCATAAGAGGTCCTGAAGACGTTCTAATTAAATTTGCCCTCGGCCACTTTGATCATCGCAGAAGCTTTGTCCGCATGCCTCCCCAGCCACACCCCTGCAATCAAGACATCCCGGACACCGCCGCATTAGAAGTTTGCTCACGTGCGGGGCAATTCGTACTCAGGCTGTGTGTGAGGGCATGTTATATGCGATGGTCTCTTTCAATATTGTGCTGAGGTTCTTTTTAACACCGTGGGTAGATTAACTGCGTCATGTAAGGAGCGCTTATCATAATTGGAGCGCATGTTATCGTCTGGTCCGCCCTGAAAGGAGGTTTCATAGAAGAACTCCGTGTGTATACGGCTAGGGTTCTGTGCATTTGGTATGTGGGCGGCTAACCTTGCAGCCAAGCCAACTTAATTGGGATGGTGCAGCAGAAAACAGCCGTAAGCCTTGTTTTAACAAAACGTTTCCAGCACGAACTATATGACAATTAGCCGCAAGAACCGCTCTATGATTACTTAGAGTTTAATTCACTTGTCATGATTGGTTATGTCGCAGTAAATGAATTTTTACTCGTGGTCACAGCTCCATTTCACCACTATAACGTGTGATACAAAGCTTCCCTGGTCGTCCACCCTCACAGAGTGAAATGGCTCGTGAGTTTTTTGTGGTTCGTCATAGATGGAGACAGCGTTATTTCCCTTGCGACATATAGTGACGGGAAGCGCAAAAAAGTGGCTGCGCTTAGCTCAAGTTAACCCTAAATATGCAAAGCGAAAGCTAGGCTTAGCCTGCTTAAGTCTTGGTTTCACTTGTTTAACCCTTGACTTAGCTGTGATTATTATACAATCCATCCAAAGCCTTCCTTTGTCTAGACTTGTGCTCGGGCTTCCAGCGTTTTCAGAGCCCAACGGGGCGCCGGGTGATATCCAAGGGGGTGGTTCAGAAGCCGCTTGCTGACGACGGCTCAAAGCCTCCAGCATCCGCGCAACGTTTAGAGAATACGAACCGGCCTCGCTCTCATTTATGGCCAAGTTCATGGGCGCGCGGTCAACCACGTCGTCAGGCGCGTACCAAATGCGGTGAGCGCATGCGCCAAGGCGGTAGCGGAGGCGAAAGCGGTGAATGCGGCCGCCAGGGGCGCTCGGCCCGGCGAGTCACGTGGTGCGTTGCCAAGGGTGCTGCGCAGTTGCGGTCCACAAAGGTCAAATTTAACGCGACGGCGAAACCGCTCGACGAGATTGGAAAAGCTTGGCTTTAAACATCGGAAGATGTCAACAAAGGAGGGCTCTGAATTTAAGCGTGAGCTGAACTCAATGGGCGATGTTATTTTTTGATGTATATAATAATTGAAGCCATTATGATGTATCTATTAACATAGTTTATGTGATGAGGCAATTGAATAAATCCCCGTTTGCATCTTCTCTAAGTATCTGCTACCCTTTTTGTTGGTTGGATTTGAGGAGCAAGTAGAAATCGGGTGTGGTTTTTCAAGGGTTAAAAATGGTATTCCTTAGAAAAAACATGAGCTAAACTTTATATTGCTCGTTAAGTTTTACTTTCAATATTTTCCGAAGATGTCGGCAATTTGTGTTTTCTATTTAAAGAGAGCCTGGAACTGTTTTTCAACTTCTTTTCGAAATTTGAAATGCTTGCACAACGTAGTTAACCAAGACATCCAGTACTTAGATTAAGGGATCGCAAAGTACCTTAGCCAAAAATGACTGCTCTCTATTCACATCAGGTAACTCAGAAACTTCTTTAGAAAGTTATCTCTCTTTCCCGGTCTTAGGGGTCTTCGACCACTGGAATTGCGTCATTAGAGTGATGTAGCCACTATTGGCCGGCTTTCGTTCAGTTGCAGCTATGAAGGCACTCGATGGCTTCATAGGTACTAGCAGCGCATGCGGGAGGAGTTACCATGTTCCCCATCCTTTTGCGTGGCTGAATATCTGTGGCAGCACTACATCACTCGCCGCTGCATATGTAGGGCTTTGCCGTCCTCCTCTTCTACCCCGCAGTTTCACCCTTTCCCTTATGTTCACAATACGGCACCGTAACATTCTTCCTGTAGCGATCCTTAAGATTCTGTTGCTAATGCAATGAACAACATCCTATTTTAAGCCACGCGCCCGACAAGCGGTCCAGGGTGGGGCTTGTGCTATCGCAACATTGTGTCTATTGTGGAGGTTGGCGATTACCTAACCCACAAATCGAGAACATACTTTTCCGTTGCGGCTATACACAGGGCGTTGTCCTTTTTCTTACTCTGCAGAACATTTACGCGATGTCTGCAATTACCCCTAATTGGCATTACAGCGATGCATTTGAAAATATTCAGCGTTTCTTACGTCTCGTCCCGTAGACTAACAAAAATTGCCGTAGTGTTCATTTTCAGCGACTCCGTGCAAACGTAAGCGTGCTAGAGAAAGAAGCCATTGACAAGTTGGTTGGTAAAGCTATTTCATGCACTCAGTTGTTTTACGTGCTATCAGACGAACGCCGCATTCTAAAGCAGACCATCTCCGGACGTATAAGGTGCCTTTCTCCCCCGCGCTTCCTCCCTTGCAGTACACTTGCAATGAAAATTCGGGCACATGCGTCATTGCTATACCATCTCCAGATGGACTAGGCATGAACTCTGGTGTGACTTCATTTGGTGAACCTTGACCTCCCGGTGTCCAACGTGTTGCGTGCCGTGTGACACCACACATTTCTTAGGGCACCGTGTGACAAGTCTTTTCAAAACATGCGATGGAGCGGTCAAGTTGGTTCAAACAATTTCGGAGAGAGTACTGTTCTGCATGTATCGTTGGAGGACGCTCTTTTCATAAACGCGCTGTAGATCACTAGGCGGGACACCTTGCGCCTGGTCCTCCACTTATTGGCGGACACAGGCCCCTGAGACCTTTGATGATAGGCCAAAGATAACGATGGAAGTAACACTCAGGGGAAGGAAACGAGCTTCCTTGATCAGGGAACAAGGTCGAGTTCAAATAGAGAAAAAGAAATGGACTTGGCTGGCCATGTAGTGAGAAGAAATGACAGCCGGTGGACTCACGAGGATCAGAGAGTGGATACCAAGAGACGGGTCTGAAAGAAGGGGAAGGCCAATAACACGATGAAGGGATGAAGTGATGAGATCTGGGGGCAAAGAATGGTCTCGAGCACCGCATGACAGGAGCTGTTGGAAGTCAATGAAAAGGATTTCCTCCTGCAGTGGACCTGAGTAGGCCTTTGTTGTTGATGATGATGATTTTTAAAAATGCGCTGCTAGGGTGGGACACTTTCTGGCACTCCCGGCGAGCAAAGTGCGACAGTTCACTAGCAACAACTCTCCTTCTCCCAGAGCGTCAATAAAATTTCAGCTCCGGCTGTTATTTTTATTTTCAGCGTGTACATCTCTTCCGTACTTAACACCCCGATCGTACATAGTACACGTGGTGATCCCTGTCTACAACAAGAGTGGCAGCTGAAATACTGTACGGATTTCGATAAAGGTGCAGGTGAATGACCTACATTTTTCTCCAAATCATTTCGAAATATATTGCGATCTCATTAGCACGCTTTCACGAACCTCGCCACCTAGAAGTGTGCGTGGCGTTGTAGCCAGCATGGGCCGTGCAGTGAGCCGTGAACTTTTCAGGCACAGGGGATAAGCGAGAGACATATGCGGGGCCCTCTCACACACCTACTCCACAGAACACGATCGACATCTTTTCGGCCAGCCGGCATCTCTTTTCCAGCTAAGGCTGGGAACCATAGCAATGTGCATGGATTTACCCTCGATTGAGGAGGTTAGGTGTCAGAAACTGCTGTCGGTAATGGAGACCGTGCATTCACAGTGATCACGATCCTTCACGTCACCGGTCTAACTGGACAGCATCGGCGAGAGATGTACGGGAGTGCGAGCGTGGCGTGATACTTGCCTTGTAACTTACGTCAGCATTGAAGGTGCCGAGGCACCCTTAGTGCTTACGCGTCCTGTCACGGCTCATTGTTGACGCCGTGCAGCGGATCATCAGCTTCTCCTTCATGGCAGAGCCACTGTTAGTGTCTCTCTGTTAAAATATGGTGCGAATATGAGGTTAAGGAATGCTGAGTGCGGTATTGATAGAAAACTGTAAACAAAGCTTGTTAGCGGCACTTGTAAATTCTGACTACTGGAAGGCTGGTAAGGGAAATGTCTCCTGCTTCACTGTTTCAGTTCGGGCCCAGCATGAATCCCGTATGCGAATTCGGATAATACCACACGCCTCTCCGAACCAACCAGACATTTCGTGAAGAAGACAAATTTTCCCTGCGCAAAGAAACTTCGGAAACAGGGTCCGCTTGGACACAGGCAAAGCAGGCGTACTAAGGGCTTACACGCTTACCGTAAGGCATGAACTGACCTTCCGCATTCCGGCGACTTCACTGTACATGCGATTACCCATACAAAGAAAAAGCAACAAAAATAGACCGCCGCCTAGAACGACATTTCGCACATCCAGGCAAAGCGCTACAAGGTTTGTCAAATGTGAAGGCAATATATGTTATGATACAACAGGAAACTCGGCGTTTGAGCAGCGGTTGGCACCAATAAAGAGAACCACTACAGGAACTGGAATGGAACCCAAGGGGATGTGGGGACAGCAAAGTGACTTCGAAACGGGTGCACTTACACACCAAATCACCACCAATCACGGCCGTGGAGCAGGCAGAAGATGATGCGGAGATCGCGAGGGACGCTTTGCCACAGTTCTGTACTATTCAGTCAATCGACGCGAACAACGCCGCTCATTGAGTTTTCGCTTTGAGCGTCTATACTTGTATAAAAACACATTGAAAATTCAGACGTGATTTCGTTGCTAAAACGAGGTAAGGCTTTTCTTTCTACACCGTTCTCTCAGACTCTTTTTATAAATCTCCTTCGGGCCTAGTGCGGGGTATAATACCATGACGGACTTTCAAAAAGCAGGATGCTGCTGAAAGTCGGGGAAAATATCCGTACCTCCTTTAGGAAAAACAATGTCAAAGGGTGATCACCAAACTCAGTTCCTGCACCAAAGCGTGATAAGGCTAATCAGGAGTTCTGCCGCATACTTCTGGCAGCGAATAAATATGCACACGAATTTCTTTCTCTTCAATCCTTTCTGTACTCTGATGTTCATACCAATATGGAACCGCCTCCCTAACCATATAAAATCCTCTCGCACGTCAACACAGTTCAGTAGAAGGGTGAAGCAATATTTCGTTACCCTCTTATTACAGACGGATGGTTAACTTCACACGATTCCTCAAGATGTCATGTTTTCCAAGTTTCTGAGTGATTGGTCATTGCTTCCTTATGCTTGTTTGTACGCAGTTTTTTTGCCTCAGCTTTAAGTTGACAGTTAACTTTTGAATTATGCTCTGGGTATGCTGATGACTGTATTGTTCAATTCATGACATATATTGTTCTTGTACAATTTCCAAACTAATTTGTCTATGAAGTGTTTTTTTTCGTACTAATCAGGTAACCTTATTCAGTAATATATAATTGTCGCTGCTTTCAAATGTAACAATGTTTGATATCTTTTCATGGGAGGTCCCCCGACAGTTCTTCGGAACTTCGGACCTCCTCCTGTATTGCGTTTGAACAATAAACAATAAACAAACAACGAAACCTTCGGCTAGTGGTACGCTGCTTTACGTGTTCGTACATGCGTTTGTTAGTTTTCTGACGTTTTTTTTATGGGCAATAGCTCCTAGCTTCCGACTAATCGGAACATGGAACGTCACAAATATCCAAAATACTTTCTAACGCAAGCAAACCGCGAATCTACAGCTGCGACAGGCAAGCGACATTCCGTTTCAACGTGCGTATCCTGTCCCCATTCTGCCGCCCATTTGGGCCTCGCCTAGCTCTTTAAATCCGATAAGTGGGGAAGGGGGTGGTGGCAGACATATAAATGCTTCAAAACCCACATTACCATATGGCGGCTTGCACTAGGTAGAGTTTCTAAATAGTAAAACTAACAAAACAAGTGTAACAGTTCGCTTGCTATACCGTTGATACTTGCACAACCGCGCTTTTGAACTGTGCTTTTAATGAGAATCGTCAATGCACAGGCGGATCTCAATACATATAAATAGACCATTAGTACCGAAGTAGGAATTCTATAGATAATCCACAGGGGTGGGGCAGGAGAGCAGTGGAGGAATAAAATAAGGGGTAGGGAAAGGCAGCGCAGCATATCTGAAAGGCCAGTCTAGGTACAACTGCGAATGCTATCGCCATTAGTGCCAAGATTGCTTCCTAATGCCTCGCCTAGCCTTTTTTTCTTAAAGATTCATTTATCTTCTTAAGGCAATGCAGCACCGTAACAAGTACGGACGGCATACATGGCGTGTAACATTTCAGATGTCCAGCGGCCGCTCGAACCCGCAATCACGCAATGCGAAATACACAGACTTCATCAGAGCGACGCCGTCGTCTTGTGAGCGAATGAGCTCTCAACGACCGATCTTAACTACAGGGGTGTATCGAGCGTCTCACTTATCAACCCTGCAAGGCTAAAGTTCCAGAACGACATAATGGAGATTTAGAGAGACAGAGACATCTAGATATGCGGAATCCATGTTCGTGTTACTGTTGGCCGGAGGAACCATCAATAAACTGGAATCAGCGCCGACAGCCGTGCCGCATTCGACGTGTACTCGGCGAAAGGAGGCTTTAGAGGGCGCAACGCGGCAGTTTGCGTCACGCCCTTGCAGAGTGTAGAGCTTTACACACCAAGCCTGCACAATTAGGCGACTCCAAACTGAAGAGTGTGTTTCAGCTCTCGCGTAGCACAGACGTTCTGGTCACGTTTCCCAATGCAAATACAACACCCGGATTATATGTACATAAAGTAACCCGTGGGTTTCCTTAGCGAGCGAGTGACCACGCCACCTTGAAAACAGAAGCCGCGTGGAGGGAAATGGCGCGGGAGCAGGAAAGGGTGGCTAGCTTAACATGGCTACCACGAAAACGTTATCCACCCGTCATCACCCCTGTCCGCTTGCCGCTGTGTGCGCGTGTGCGAGAACTTTTTGCGGAGCAGGCAAAGATGTCGAGCTCCGCTCCGCTAGCAGACGATGGCGCAGACCACGCTCTGTTACGTTGAAGTAGCCGCCTGGCATATGACATGCGTGCCCGGGCGAATGAAGTTTCTTTGATTTTATTTTCCTGAAACCTTTTTTATTCTGTAGTATATGTTGTTCCGAATTTTATTTGGTCTTTTTTATTATGTTTGAAATAGGATGAGAATAAAGGGACTGAGGAATTTCACACTATTAAAGCGGCGAAAGGGTCGTCTCAACCAGTATTGCATTGTTGCAGCTTAGTTCTAAGCGTTCCAGACAGGCCTGAGGAAATGAAACCACCGTATACAAAGTAGGGTAGCAAATTCGGCGTGCTGAAGATACTCATGATGACGAGAACAGATAAAAACATGGGACAAGAAGAGAGGGGACAATACCAGCGCTCGTGTCGTCCCCTCTATTCCTGTCCTGTGTTTTCGTTTGCGCTGACCAATTTAAGTACCCTATACAAAGTTCGGTTATGTAGAACTGTTTATTGTAAACTAGGACGGTGGTGTTTGGTTGATTGAAATAGCCCCCCCCCCCAAACCCAGCTTAGAAACTGTGATATGCTCCTTAATTCCAATAATAACTTCCTCAATAAACAAAATCATCTCTGCCAAGGACCGTAACTCTCGTCACCCAATGCCTGCGTAGAAAGGGTGGAGGGAAAGGGCGTAGGGTCCAACGTTACGAACCCAGCCAAGAGAAAAAACCGTCTTTGTTTACTAACTACTTTACGCATGAAAAAAAACTACGGCAGTCCCACCGCAGGCGCCGCCACAGTGGCGCCAGCACCCCATTAGCGACACTTGGTGCCCGACGCGCCGGTCAACGTTTGCGCACTTTCTCAACCGCGGAAAGAACGCCGCCTATTCGGTAACCATCGGGTATGCCCTTGTGTCACCCTCGGAGTGTCACCGCTTGCCGGCAGCCGCCCAAGGAACTACCGTAATTTTGCAGGCGCGTCGTTCTCCTCTTTGCGTTTACTTTACGTTGCATACTTGTTTATAACATGTTTTGTGCCTCGCCTCTCATTTGGTAAAGTGGTGAGCCGAAATCGTCGTGCCGAGGCAAAGTATGCGACGTGATTTTGACGAGACCCAGGAAATGCATGTTCATAGGGCACTATATCAAGGAGGGAGGCACAGATACGATGGGGAAGGGGGGGGGGGGGGGAGTCTTACCGTATAAGAAGAGAACAAACAGTTTAACGAGGCGGTGCAATCAAATAGGCGGCGTATAGGCACAGCACGCAGCACGCATGCGTAGACGATTACGCAACGATCTCGGCACCACCAGGCCTTCGTCGTAGCGATTTCTCTTCCATCGCAGCAAAGTCGCTGGCTCCTATGTAATCAGCCACTCGCTTGGCCAACACCGCGCGCGCCCTGCAAAGGCTAGAATAATGGGAGGATACGAAACGCCTCGGCGACGCTCCACTTAGCGTTTACAAATAGGCGCGAGGCATCTCTAAAGCTGAGAAAAAGCAGCTCTGGAAGCAGCCTCTGCGTGCCGAAAAATTCACGTCCTCTCAAAGGACCCGTGTTGCCCGGGGTGTTGCAGAGGGACCGCAACGCGATTATCAGGCGCCGTTTTGTGCTCTCGGATAATTGGGGCCTCCTCTCCGCCTTTGCTCGTTTCTTTATTTCTCTCTCTCCTCAGCGGTTTAGGAATCCGCGGTCTGGATGGCACAGCGCCCAACGAAGTACCTTCTTCTGTCGGGCATAGACCAGCCGTCCAGGTGCTGCTTGTTCTTCCTTCCTTAACGCCCTCGTTGAACAGAATTGGCCTTCATAAGTGCGGATTGGGTAGTATAAATATTTTACTCTTGCTGCTAACGATGCAGAGAGACATGGTATCGTTTCTACATCGGGCTCCTTTGGCCCACAACGTCGTCTGCACTGGATACGTTCTTGTGTTTTGGCTTCTTTTGACCTGCCCGTTGCAAATATTTGCGCAGAGTGAGGGAGAAATTGCAGCACCTTTTGATTACTCGCTGAATTGCCGTCGGAACTGCCTTCGTATTCCCCCCGCCTCCCCCCCCCCCCCCCCGCCCCGTGTGCCCACTAGTCGCCCCTCATCTCTTCCCATTTGATGTTTGTTGCCCAACTCGCCTCTATCGCGGATAGGCTTGGAAAATATCCGGCTCTTGTACCCTCACTAATTGAGGCGCGTTGGCGTGCGCATTTTCTTCCCCCTATACTAATAGGGGCAATTGCTCTTTGGACCGGTATGTAATGGTGATAAGGGACGCATCAAGGCTTTACATGATTGGGCGCTTCATCTCAATATGTAATCGATACTGCATGAAATAAACAATTTTCTTGCGCTCCCGGATAACCTGCGCGTATTCCTTGGACCGATTTGATGGTTTGACAGCGATGCATAGGATAGCTAGTGCGTAAAACAGGGGGAGGACAAGTGAGTTGATTGCTATACATTCTCCGCCTCCTGCGTGTGGTTTGAGCATTGTGTTTCGTCTAGTGCGCCTTTCTTATTTTTTCTGCACGGTAACACAAGAAGCCCGTCTGTTTCCAGGATAGGGACCTGGCGCAGCTCCGCTGAAGCAGCCACGCGGCGCAGTCATGGTTTGTGATTAACTCACTGTGCTTGCCCTGTTCAGAATAACTCTGTCTACCCGTAAAACACCAGATATTCGAAAACGCATTTGTGTTCCTTCCCTCCCTCCCCTCTTTAGTGACTGTAATTGGCCTCACTAAATAATTTCAAGACGATTTAGGTTGCTTCCATTCAATATTAGAATAACAACAAGGAACAAAAAAAGGATGCGCGTTTCTACCGGTCCTGCAACCTAGCAGCCGTATTCTTTTCTCCTCGCGCCCCCTCACGCTCTTTTCCTCCCGCTCACTCCCAGCATTCATTTCCCCTCCGTCCATTTCTCTCCTTGTTTTGTTATCTCTGACTCAATCATACCATCCCCCTTCTCCATGGTTTCCTCACTCAGCTTTTTCCTGGCTCTTTTCCTACGCTTTCCACCTTTCCCCCTCATCCCTTTCGACGTTTTTCCTCCTTGCGCTATCCTCCTCTTCTCTCTTCCCCTTCGTATTAACTTCCCTTTTGGTCCTGCTTCCCCTCACACCAACTTTCTCGTACTCCTTCCCTCCTCTTCCTTAATCTCTCCTCTCCCGCTCATATTCTCTACATCCCTTCCCCTTGGTGCTTCACTCTCCCTCTGTTATTCATCTCGCACTCTCCGGTTGTCTTTCCTTTTTCCCTTTCTTGCTCCTATTATATGATCCTATCCGTCATGCCGTTCCCATGAGAATGCCGATTCACCTCCCTTTTTCAAGTCTCCTCATATCCCCCCCTCCAATCTCCCTCCACAACCCTGTTTAACCATTCTCTTCCGAGTACGGTCCTCCCTGTGCCCTGCTTGCAACCCTTCTTCCCAGCTACCTTCCTTTTCACGTCACTAATCACCTTTTCACACACAAGCACGCGAGGTTCCGCAGTAAGATATTTCTGACTGAATCAAATGACCTATGCACACGTCTGTCTGTCTGTCTGTCTGTCTGTCTGTCTGTCTGTCTGTCTGTCTGTCTGTCTGTCTGTCTGTCTGTCTGTCTGTCTGTCTCACACACACACACACATCGATATACCAAACTCACACGGATATCACTCATAAACGGAATAATGGCCATTGTAACACTCCCCGCAGACGTTTCTTTCATTCACCCCCCGTTAAAAAATTTGCGTTCTCTGAAAATAAGAGCAAAGTTAATAAAAACGGGAACAACCCGCCCCAGCAGAGATATAGCAGGTTAAAGCCAATTAGTAAAATAAAAGAAAAGGGAGCCAAGGCTCCAAAATCTTTTCCCCTATCCTTTACCATTAAGCATGGCCATGCACTCATCTTCCTCTGATCAACTCATCGCTTCCCATGCCCTGCCGAACCATCTCAACAACACTGGCAGAGGTCTTGGTGACATCTCGCTGATCGAAGAAAGTTTATATGTTCTTTAACAGTGGTATCTATATGGGTGTCTGATCTGCGAATAACGGCCCCTTCGATGTCTTTTGTCAAAGAACTCGAAGTAATGGGCACTAACGGGAGAGTAGCTATAGTGTCCTCGGTGTGCGCTAGGCGCACTACAGATCTTATTCGAAGAAGACGTATAAACAATTTGTAAGCTCTTTTGCTCGTACACCTCATTCCGTTCTCACAATGTTCCATCTTATGTCTTTCGCCTTTTTGCTAAACCAAATCAATCAATCAATCAATCAATCAATCAATCAATCAATCAATCAATCAATCAATCAATCAATCAATCAATCAATCAATCAATCAATCAATCAATCAATCCTGTCGAACGCAATGGATTGTCCACACCCAAGCTTCCTTTTACTGCATTCCAGCGCCCCCCGACCATAGCTGTCCATCACGTTGCCGCGGTTACAGCAAGGCTTCCGCGCACCCGTTACAACAACAACGATTTTAGCCTAACTCCGTTCGGTCACCTGAGACACAAGTCATAATGGTACATGCGAAGCGGCCAGCAGGGAGCTAGGAAACACGCTGTAAACAATTCACGCTATGCAAAACTAATCCTGTCGTAAGGCAGCGTGAACGAGATACAACAGGACTAGAAGCCACACTTTGGTAACGACTTCGAGTACATTGTAACGTGAGGAACGCAGAAGAAACACTGAAGGATCGGCTTTCTCGCCCGCAGCAGCAGCAGATCGGTATCTCAGAAACCCAAGCGCTCTAAATCTGAATGAACGTAAGTGGCTTCGTGCATCAAGGACCACATGCTGATTCCTTGACCTCGCCGTGGCATCCCGGCTTCCTGCTTACTTGAAACAACGCTTGTGAAATGTGTCCACTCCGGTTGATTTAGAAGTGCGAGAATGATACGCTCACAAAAGAAAGAAACGGTGAATAGGTGCGCCACTTCAGTTTCCAGCTTGTTTAAAAGGAAACAACAAGAAAACTCCCGCTGGGGATAAACGAGCACACACAGGAGAGCGAGGATCTGTTACATGTCGAAGTATCGGTTACAACAAGTTATTTCCTCGCAGCATGCAAGAAATGGCCTTTGTTGCCGCCTGGGGTCATTCCAACGCGGGGACACGAAGGGCTTTTACAGGGGTGTGGTGGAGTTCGTTTCGGGGTTTTGCTCGCCTGCCTGATTAAAGGAGGCTACACGGGCATTGATGGTTTCGAAGGAACTGACGAGGGGGGAGGTGCGGGGTGCGGCCAAACTCTCACACTGTCACAGAGGTAGAAAAGGGAGTTTGTGGGCACGCTATTCTTGCTTGTCTCTTTTATTCGTTGTACGACATTCAGCGAAAGGTTAATTGGAGTGGCAGAGGAATGGCAGCCGGAGGGTCCTGCGTGCTTAAGTTTTTTTTCCAGTGCAGGGAATGCGAGCTGATATGCGAGTAGTTTCTATTGGACAGATACACAAACAGCAGTTTCTTGGCATTGGGGGTCATGGCGGGTGTGGTTTAGAACACTGAAGCTTTCTTAGCGCTCAGGAAGGTGGCATTGATCATGGCAGTTCCTCCACAGCGATAAGTTTGGCATGTATTGTAAGGAGCAGCTCTGAGACTTATTTAAATTTCTTATAACCAGCACCTACTACGTTTGTCCTCTGTTTCTTCCTCTCTTACTTTATCTGCGCGTTCTCTTTTCATCATGCTTTTCTAGAGATTTGAAAGCTGTTAAAATGTCTATACTAACACATCGTCCGGGATGAGTAACAATTACTAACAGCGATCAGTGTCGGGTCGGCAAGGCAGACACAGTATATTTTATTCGCAATTTTTTTTCTGTTACTTACAGCCAGGGCAATTTTAACAATTATGAAAAAAAGCAGTCCGACGGTGGTAAGGTATTCTGAACACAAGGACTTCGAAAGCATAAGGTCAAACAGGGATGCACAAGCTAAATCGCGAAGCTCATTAATTATGATGGATTTTGACAAGTATCGAGATAGAACCAAACTAAATTGTGCCGGTAGTCAACGAGCGGAATAGTACGCACGGAATCCTTACTTATACGCACAACTGTCACAATTTTCACCTGCGCCGCCTATTTCGCTGCGCTGATATACAAAATGAATACAACGGGCAACGTGAGATATGCATATGTGTAATGCAGTAGGTCATGCAAGTTTTGTTTAACTATACAATATAACCAATATTTTTGTTTTTGATATTTTAAGCAGCATAACACTAAATTTTAGTGCCCACAAATTGTGTGCAGGTAGAAGTTAGGATTTGTAGACGTTAGAACTTCTCCATAATAGAACATGATAAAGCAAGCTCATCTGTTGCAAGGTTATGTGCATGCAAACTGAGTTAAAACATGCCACAACAATTGAGCGCACTCATTGCTTTTCCGCTCAATATACAAAAATTAAATAAAAACTGACGGCGGCTGCAACAGTGATCAGAAGATATGCATATGTGTAAATGGTCATATAAGAAGTTTAACTATACAATATAATTACAAGAAGAGCGCCGTTCGGTATCTCACGTAGTTAACATGGAATTCACATTGTTTTTAATGATTTATTTTAAGCAGCATAACAAACATTGCACCAATTAGTAGGTGCCCACAGGAAATTCTGCTCAAGGAAAGTCTAGTTAGCCACGATTTGTAGACGTTTGAACCTTCTCCATAATAGTCCACATGATAAAGCAAGCGAATTCATCTGTTGCGAGGTTATGTGCATGCAAACTGAGTTAAAGACATGCCACAACAATTGAGCGCACTCATTGCTATGCTGTCATATGGGCTTAGCCAAGTAAGAACCGGAAATAATGGTTTCTGTTTTTGTTACCTCGAGAGATTTTAATTTTCTCTGCTTCACTCCCTCGCAAATTCAAAAAGGGAACGAATGCTCATTTCTTCCTTTTTGATAAGAGCATACATGCGAATTATTCAAGGGGTTTGCAGTTGATCGAGGGAAAGCCGTAAAAAACGAAATGATCAGAATGTAGCATCAAACATATATAACACATATATGAAATCTATAAAAACATATAAACATGTATAAGACATATCTAATAATATACAAAACAGCTGAGCTGGTACTTGTAAACAAGCCAAACATACTGAAAATTGTGTGCCACGTGCTGCCGTCCATGTCCTAGTTTGGAAAGCTAATTTGGAATTTAGATCCCTACTAACATAGGTTCAAATAATCAGGACAGCCTGCGAGCGCGTCGTAGGGAATTTTCCGGCAAAATCACAAACGGGAGATCAACAAGGAACCTGGAGGGAGGATAAAGTGGAAAGGAGAGTCCCTGTGTTGACGCATCACGATAGACGGGGCTCTACACATTGAGTGGCATTCACCGTCTTCGGCAGCCATGCTCACTATGAAGGAGACATACGGTTCTTTGCGAAGTGGCCAAGAAGGTAAGAGGAATCTTGTAGTCCAGCTAGGACTGGGTGCCAGCAATCACCCGTTCTTGTTTATTAGACATATGCGCTACGAAATGAGCTATAAAGAGGAAAGGAAGGAAGGGCAAGAAAAGATAGTGTTTCTTCATATCTGCTGCGGCCTGCCCAAGATCGCCCTGTGGGAAGATGTTGCGAAACCGGAGGGTCTTTCGTGGGAACCTACGAAGCAGGGATTCCTGCGTTGTGCGTTTGAGGGCATAATTTAGGAACCCACGGATGGTTCTACCGTTTACGTAAGTCCTCATAGATTAGCAAGGGAACCCACTTTTTTGTCATCTATTTTTAATTAGCCAATTCTTTAAAACAATTACCGAAGGAAAATCTTGAGATGTTCACGGACAAACTGATATCCCTTCAAAGACTTAAGCAGCTCCTCTACTCTAACTCCTATGTCTGGTAAACAAACCGATTGCAGCATAAGTAAATTATCTGTTGTGTGATAGCCTGTTTCCCATCTCCGCATTCTTCATATCAGTATAACCGTCGAACTTTGGGCACTCCTAATTGTTTCTACATAGACATTATACAAAGAGATAATAAACGGTAAAAGCTGTGAAGAGAAGGTTTAGAAAAGGTTGTTGGTTGGTTATTTTGTTGGATCAGACGGTGTCAGACTGGAGCAAGGTGGACTGGCGAATGCTCCGTCCAAGCGTCACATATTGACTCAAGAATATGGCGTTAGGATCAATGATAGCGCTAAGATGGTACAAACAAAACGTATGCGAGATTGGGCGCTGTCTTAAAATAAAAGTTTATTTTACCGCAGCTTAATACGTAACCTGAGAAACTCAATAAACAAGAATAACACAAAAATCACAAAAGTGCGAAGGCAAAAGCTTTTGTCTATAAAATGATGCTCATTCTAGGAGACTACGATCCCTCTTTCGATCAATCCTACACCTCTACGATGAATTTAAACCTGTACGATCAATCGTGCTCTTTTTTATGCAATTCAATTGACTCCACGCTGACGAAACTGTCCTATCGTGCATGGATAACGTGGGCCTCGACGATTTGTGTGTTGCTCCGCTCCTGATATCTGTTTAGCACACGTGTCTTTTCGAAGAAAATTGCCACCTCATCATGAGCCCACCAGCTCTGTCTCACGAGAGAATCTAAAAAGAAGGCGCGGAGCCTCTTTACCCAGCATCCAATGCATCCTTGGGAAAGCGATAAGGTGCAGAGCGTTATATGGGGCTGCCAACTTTCATTATAGTCAAACAACGGATCGAAAAGGAAATGTGGAGGTCGTTCAGTACATATCCAAAATTAACAGCCTGATCATAAGTGAACAATGAACGACTTCATGGTCAAGCAAGCCTCAACAATATATGTACTAGAAGCTTACGATTTAAAAAAAATTAAAAAAAACTCATGAGCCCTTCCACCTTGTGAATGGGGAGGACTAGCGAAACTGAGGAAGCTCGGAATTTTAAATACAGGTAGGAACTACGGCTGACAATAGATAGCAAAGTTGGCATTCTGCTCCGGTACAGTAGGAAAAGAAAATTTCCAAGTTAAAGTTTTGCTTCTCCCTCCTCTTCTCCCCCCACTTACTTCGCAGTTCTCTACCAGGTCCCGTACAGCCATTTCACGGTGTCGCAATGACTAGGGAAGGCTCCCAGCTGTCGTAGGTTCAATGGCGCATCTGAAATGCCGCTTAATACGTTTCCACGTGATATACTCCGCCTAATTACTCTGTAATGCTCCGAAGAGTAATGCTGATATGTCACCGAAAGGGCTACATGATGTCTACATGAAAAAATAACGCTCCCCTTGACCATTAACATTCTTGGCACTGAGCCAGGTGACAGCAACAACCAATCACCGGCATTTTTTAAATAAGCATCTAGGTGCTGTTCATCAGCCCGTTCTATTTCAGTCAATATGACTATTGAGTTGTTATAAAAACCAGGCTCTTATATAAGGAACTTCGAGGCGGTAGAGCAAATTTATAAGGTAATAACCGCTGCCCTGTAGTAAAAAGTCATTTTGGTGCTTCGCGTTAGGGGTAAGTCAAAACCACGAAAACCCCGCCCTTTTACAGAAGTCCCTATAGACACAAACACACCTCGAAAGTCGTCCCAAAGGGCAATTAGCGAGGGGCCAGATTAATATATCCGATGCACACAACCACACACACCACACACACACACACGCACACACACACGCCCGCACCGCGCACGCACCTCACGCACGAACACACGCACACACACGCACGCACGTACGCATCTCTCTCTCTCTCCCTCTCTCTCTCACACACTCACCCTCACACATACTCGCACACACAACATTTTCATGTGGGAACAGGTTTCCACCCGCTAGCAGCTTCAATTTTGCGAATTTTAAGAACGACGGTCTCTTTTGTGCTCTACCTAACCCTAACATGCCTGCCCTTCAGCCGGCGCCGCTGCGTATTCCCAAACCATATCCCGTAAGGCCCAGGCCGACCCCCCCCCCCCCCCGCCCCCCCAAGCAGCGACGCAGCACCGTGACGTCACTTCCTCTATGTGCGCGACTTCATGCAACGTCGATTTTTTCTTTTTTTCCCCGTTCCCTTGTTTTGGCTGTTTTGCGGGCGCCCGATGGTTTCGCTTCGGGTCGCGGGGCTGGTCTGCGGCGCTGGGGAAGCTGACGCACATGTGGTAGAAGTAAACCTTTTGTACCTGACCCTCTGAGCTCTCTGCGCTCTTCTTGCGCTCTTGCAAGTTGATGAGGGCGGCATCGCCGAGAAAATACTTTTCTAATCCGAGCACATCCGTGAGAAATATATTTAATGTTGATTTAGAGACACACTAGGTTCCAAGTTGCTTCCCGCAATGGGTACTCAAACTTACCACAATGTATGCAACAGCCAACATCATTTTATTCACATCTTCAGGCCGCAATGTTCCATGCTTTCTAATATCCGCCGCTGCTTTCAATTCGCCCTCATGGCAGAGCTGCTTCTTTCCTTCATTAGACACTGCTCGAAAGTCATTTTCAATTACTTTTTTCTGCTTACGCAAGAAACGCATACCATTACCTGTTGCCGCTCCTCTGCCCTCCCACTTAACCTCTCAAACGAAGGCCACAATTAACAGAACGTCGCCTATCTAGCGGAGTACGCTAGAAATTGGCCTGTTCACAGCATTCTTTATTTCCCCTCCCACTCAGGCAAATTGGCCACATCCAGTCCTTTTCAGTTTCGTCCGAACCAGGAGCGTCGCTCGTTCGAAACACCCCAGCCAGACAAAAAGAAAGAAAACTAACTAAGCGTTTTCCTGGCGCCTGAGCACTCCTTCCTGTAAACTCCGTTCGAATTAGCCCAACCACCAACTGGAGGCTATTACTTGCGTGCTGTGAAGAAACAGCATGTTGTAACCGACACGTCGGCTTCTCGAGAGCTTTGCTCTCCTGCGTGTGTTTGTTTCTCTTAAGGGTGAATTTTTTCGTTCTCTCCCCTTAAACGAGCTGGCAAGTGATGGAGAGATCCATTTTACGGTTTTTATTTCTTTAAGGACATGAACTGCGCTTCTAAATCAACCGGAGGGAGTCCATTCAACGAGCTGTATTTCAAGTAAACGGAGAACAGCGATGCCACCTGCAGATGGAGAAGTCAGCGTGTGGTCCTCGATACACGAATCCACTTACGTTTTCTGTGATTTGGCGTTCCTGGGCTTTCCGAATGCGAATCTGTTGTTGCACGCGGGGGACGCGGATACCTCCATGTGTGTTCTTCATTCTTGCCACCATTAAATGTAAAAGTCCTTTGACCACTCTTGCACTGCTTGTTATGCTCTACATTGTTTACGCCCTCTTACCAGTCAATTCGTTTTTTTAGATGCGACACCCAATCCATTTTCCTTACGGCCTGTATTTATTCTTATCTTTGCACGCCTAAGGGGTTAATGCTTTGCAGTGGAGCTGTATCAGTTTTGGTGCAGGAAACATTTAACTCTCGGGCATTGACACATGGGAGGCAGGAAGGAATTACTAGAGATGAATAAGTCATAATTGCGAACTATACGGTGTTCCTTATATTTGCCAGAGTTCACGGTACAAAGGAAGTGGCTATTTTTCTTCTTAAAAAGTTTTTTTTCCGGACGATAATCAACAAGGATTTTCTGCCCTTTTGATAATCATCAGACGAGATCATCAGTGCAGGCAGAAGACATCATCTGTGCGTCGCCAGGATGGGCATACTTTTGTACGAACATTTTGTAGTCAACCATGCCAACGCGGATCCTTGAGCACTGTTGCCTTCATTTTTTAAAGAGACGCACAAGACCGCACAGGAAGTTTCGAACATAGCCGAGGTTGTCAACGGAGCTCGCTGCGAATTCTGCCAAAGGGAATGGCTTGACAGGTCATGCTACCGGTTTTACATACCGTAGTAAAAAAATGGTCGCGTATCTGCTCTATTTCTTGCAAATTTCGACGAAAGACGATAGTAAACTGGCGCCCCTGGCAAGTAAATGCCTCCCTTCTCTTTTCCGCTCACCTCTCTTGCTCTTACTCTCCCGTATCCGTCCTCCCAAGATAACACGCAAGAGGTTTGCTAATGTCAATTTAATGTTACCGCGTCCCACTGCTCCATGTCAGGTGCCTCGACGCCAGCGCTGCCGTACGGCAGACACGATCTTGATTCGAGGCATCCTACTCCACTTGTGTTCCAAGCGGGACGTGAAAACTATCTCGTGGAACCGTTCGTTACTGTTGCCGTTAGATTTCTTAAAATGCCGCTAGAGAAACCGCGGGCGACCGGTGTTGTATTTTCCGGACGTACTTTTTATTCAATCAACCATCCGTGTATTTCTGTATAAGAAAACACTCGAATATCACTTATGTATTGATCTCCTGCCCCATATCAGCGTAATATTTTTTTTGGCTACAATGTTGACAAATATGAACATTGCCATCGGACTTTGGCGTTTATACTTGGCGGTGGGTATTTAAACCTATTGCGAAGATTATGTTTTCGTTTGGCGGGCTGCTGAATTGAGTGAAACAGACAGGCAGACAGACAGACAGACAGACAGACAGACAGACACTAAAACTAAAATTTTCGCTTTTAACTAGCCCAAGAAAGACAATCGTCTTTAAAAATCCTCTTGCTCTCAAAGGGCCAAACATCATGCTCCGCCCTTCGAGAGCAAGAGAGTTCAATCCTATTCAACTAGGCTCAACCCAATACCAGGTAAAACCTGGGGCTCCTTGACGTTCCTAAATTTTCTTAGCGTGCCTAGCTCCAGTTCACCCTTATTGCTTCACTTTGTGAAAAAAAATGCAATAAAGTTCGACCGCCAATGCAACGTTCTTCGTGCGTCCAACAATTCATGTCTACCCACACCTCGGTATCAAAACTCAGCATAAAAGCTATTGTCCGCCAGTCATGCACTGTCTTATCATTCGTAGTCGGCAGATGAGGGAACGGCCGTCAACGTTGCCAGGAAGACGTCGGCGGAATTTTTTCTTTCTACACTTATGACGCGGAAGCTTGGTGCGGCAAACAAAAACGCTGACGCGGAAGATATACCACTTTTCCTGATGCATGGGATTAATCAAAAACTGGCCATGAAGCTGCACTTTTCGTTTCGGCAGCGTATGTAATTAAACATGTTGCAACTATTTTGCAAATCAGCAAAGCCCGGAGTTTCGTTATCAGGAATTAATAAAACGGCTGCACTAGACTTGGCGGCTCTCTGAGTGCTCACTCATGGGCACGAATTAATAAAACTGCGATTGCGGCACACTAAAGAAGTGCTCACTCGTATGGTCGCATCACTCCTTAAAGGGGCCCATTGAGCACACTCTTTTAAGTAGCGCACTTGAGTTCACGTCAGCTGTGTGTATTACTCTTTTTTCGCACTTTTGTTGCAGTTTGCGATGTTCGTTGCCTCGCATCGACTCAATTAGAATCCTGCATTGCTTTTTGCCACTTTCAGCAGTGCTTGGATATTTTACGACTCAGCGTGCGTAACTTCTTTCGTGCGTTTGTATTTAATGGAATACGACCGAAACGGGTTTGAGCATACATTTACGTATTTAATCATCGCGTCGGCACTTCTTTCGTACATCTTCGCAAGTACGTACCTGAGCGTCGAATGGCACTTCTTTCGTGCAATCGGCATGAGCCTGCCCGGGTTTGATGAAATTGTCCAGAAATGCGGTCTTAACCACGTACATGCGACAACCGCGACCTCGCGCCCGGTTGACAGTCATCGGTTGCCTCCTCCTGCCGTCGTACACTCGCAAGCCTCGGTTTGCGGCCAGTCCATACCCCATGGCGCGCAAGCTGCGAGTTCGCCGGCCAAACACGTGCACATAATGCGAGCCCAATTCTCCCCGTGCGGCTGCGAGTTCGCCGCCATGCGCCAGTCGCTTTTCCAGTCTGAGCGGAGTGCGGGAGTCCGCACACTGAAAAAGCAGTTCTTCTTGCTTATCCAGCGTCGCCGGAGTCAGGAGCGCATGGTGTGGAAGTACGCACTAGGAGCGCAGTATAGCGGGCTTTACGCCACCGCACAGCATCACGATAATCCGATTTTTATAAGGTGAGAACCAACCAATGATCCTCAGGTAAGGTTTTGTCTCATCCCTGATGTTCACAGCATCGGTGTTTTTGCGAGTAGCTAGTTTCTGGGCAGTCGCTCTTAAGCTTTTTTTCCCTTATTTCTTTAACCTTTCTGTTGTATTTGCCGTGTTGTAGGTACGAATAACACTAACTTTGATTCTGGTAATCAATTGCGGCAGCTCCGCTCATTCCATTCAATCTAACACTCCTGACGCTTTCGTATTCCAGTGTTTTCCACTCAGTTCTTTAGAATTCTCAGAGGCTCTTCACGTGTCTTTTTCAGACCCTCCTCCTTCCACGACTTCCCCTGACTCTGTTATTACGGCCAGCACGGTGTCATATAACACGCCCACGCTGCGTTCTCTTCCCCGTGAATTTTTTGTAGCCGTAATTTAAGCTCGCGCGCCTGCGTTGCGGTTAGGTTTCCAAATTTTTTCTGCTTTTTCTGGCTCCCAAAAATCGCACATCATCGTTAAACGTTGCCGTGGTGAACAGTGTGCCGGTTTCATTTAGCATCATTCTATGAATATCGAAAGCGGAGCAGTGCAGAATAAGGGGGTCCATGTTTGCTTCACACACAGTGTGACAAAAGGTACATGTGCAGGGAGAAGCGGTGCCAATGGCCTTCTTCAGGGCAGCAAGTGTCTGCAATTTATAGATGATATGAGGTGTAGTGGCCGTGTTGGCAAGTACTTTGTTGATAAATATTTCTTCGGATCGGCTGAGGGGTAAATCCTTAAGGTTTTGTGGAGGGATGATGCTTTTTAATCTCTCGCGGTGAAGACGCCGGAGGAACCATAAAGTTTTTCAAAATTCAGATATAGAAGCATTACATAGGGACATTCTCGAAAATCCTCAACACCTGGTGACCAGTTTGGCGTTGCCAGTGGCCTGGCGAGCGTGATTTAGTGGGCGTCTACCTCCCTCCCTATTAACCCTCTTCCCCCCTCCAGCGACCTTCGGTCCTCCCCTTCCTCATAAAAGAATTTATCATAATCATTTACCATTATTTATTACAGGATTCGAGAAAGTGGAGTTTTGCGTATGCTCCCGATTCCTGGACCCGTTCCATGCCGGTTACAAGTAAATCTGAGCCTTCATCCTGTTTTCTACTACCAGCTTTTTAAAAAGCAGTGTAACAAATGATGGTAAAAGCTCGACATGCTGCACTCCAAATACTTCAGATAATTTCGGATGCCGCCAATTTATGCCAGTGAGAAGGAGAAATGGCCGTTGACCGCAATTATCTCTTACAAGTATGTGAGGCTATCTCGGCAGGCCTAGTAGGCATAAGGGAGGAAACATTCTCGATAACTCAACAACGACGAGTTCGCAGAAGTTGTTTACGGCAGCCACCCCTGGCTACATTCACCACGGACAAGCGTGACTTTGCGAAGCCACGCATCACGCGTGACTAAACCGTGCCAGAATAAACACCACCTCCTGGCCAACCTGCGAGAACACCGTCCAAACCACTTGCTCCAGTTCGCGCTACGGGCATTCGTGCATCAATCAACACTACAAAATGATGCGGATCAGTGCACAGAGGCCATGAGCGATCACAACAAATTGTTTCCTCAAGTGACCAATCAAGTGACCAATCATGTACACATTTAATGACTTGCCCATCACCATTATAGTCCGGCCCGGAGCGCAATTATGCCCTATTAGCATGGCGGCAAGAACAAATGCAAGCAAACATTTCTTGTGGTCTACAAGGTACTAGCCCTACATGTAAACATAGGAATTTAGAGGGGAAGCGGGGAGAAGCAAACTAAGGGGCGGGTCTTAAATGGGAAAAACGGAGATTTAACTACGGCGGGCATCGGGGAAGGACGAAAAGCATCTCCTATTACAAACTACCCAATCAGTAACGAAAGCTCCAATGGCCCCTTCTTGCTCTACAAATATTTACAGAGGAAGAAGTGAGGTATGCTATAGCCTCCAGGAACAAGTTAACAACGAACGAAGCGGCGGACTAGAGATGATTTCGTCCGTCCTAAAGGTATTTCCACGTCGGTAGCTCACAAGAGAACCATTGAGCTGGAGTACAAGGCATTAAACGACAACACCTCTTCAAGGGTGGCCTAGAGGTGGTAAGAAGAACAGCTTCTGAACGCACTGTTCATGCCTGCCGCTAGAAAATGCGGCGTGGGGAGCTCAGCCGCCGCGATAGCAGCCTCCTAAAGTGGTGCAGAGAGAGAGAGAGAGAGGGGGGGAGGGAGAGGTCAGCTACAATGGGTAGGGCGGAGGCACCAATAAGCTGAGAAGGGAGAACGGCGCCCGATAATCGCGCTGCGGAGACTATGCAACACCCCTGGTGACGGGTCTCGAAAAAACGTGACGCTTTCTACACGCTGCTTCAGCACTTTTTTTCACCTTTCGAGCTGCCCTCACGACTATTTGCACACGCTAAATGTATCTTTCCCGAGGCGTTTCGTATCCTCCCCTAATTGTAACCTCTTACAGCGCTCGGGTGGCGTTGGCCAAGGGGGCGGCTGATTACAGAGCGGCAGACCACTTCGAGCGGGTAAGCAAATTGCCTCAGCGGGATCCCCATCGTTGCCTAATCGTTTGCCCATGCGCGCCGAGACTATAAACCCATATTTTATCGATTCGTGTCGTTAGACCGATTTTTTGCTTCCACACCAAGTCTCCACTTCTTCAGATGTCCTGCTGTACCGTCATATGAATGAGCACTTTTCGAGCGCTAGACAAAAGTCGACTCGCAACTTTACCGGATGGGAGGCGAAACACGATTTGAATTGTAAACTAAAGAAATTAAAAGAATCAATGAAGATCGGTGAAGAGTCACATATAATTATGGGATTCTTTGTGGCTGTCCAGAATGGTGACACCTTCGGGGTGTCCGCGATGGTTAGCGAATGGACGGTCCTTACGCGGTTGAGAAAACGCTGGAACGGCGAGAACCTGGTGTTGACAACAAGTGCTGCTAATTGGATAGTGGCGCCACATTGGCGTCGTTTGTGGCGGCTAGAGTGTACGTGTTCTTTTTAGAGCGCAAGCTCTACTACACCATGTCTTACAAGGTCATTCGTGACGTTGCAATGACCTTGAGCCGTCGTGCGGAAGTGTGGCAAGAGTCACGTCACGCACCGGATCCACTCCCGAGCGTCGTCGCGCCCTCGATCGTAGCCTCGCCGCTGTGGTACCGCTCCCATGAGAGGAATTAACTGCTGCTTTGCCGGCGCGTGGTAGCTCATTCTCGCATTGTAGCGCGCTCCTCCGCTAAAGCGCCAAGTGTGGCCGGGTGATGGAACCTCATTGAAACGCTGTAGGCATAGTCATTGCAAAACCAAGCAAAACAGACTTTTCACTCATGATAACTATGTTTCTAAGTGTTGAGCAGGACCCATTTCTTGTTCTGCTTCCGGTAAGATAGGCAAATGAAGGAAGAAGGCACGTCTTTGTTGTGTACTTGCTTCGCAATTTCGGCCTCCGAACACCCCTTGCCGCATTCGCAGTTCGTTTATAGTCGGCGAAAAGCACTAGTAGAAATCCCCACAAACATGCATGGAGCAAGCTAATAATTCCTAAACCTAAATAAGAGAGGGATTAAACACGGTTTTTTGTCTCTAACTTGTGGAGTACTTGCCATCTCCCTATTTTGTTAAAATAGAACTAGGCAGCCTACCTTAGTAATGCGTTTTTGTCGCGTGAGCTACACTGGCCGAGGTTCAGCAGTCCGAACGTAAGCTCCTGGAGAGCCGTGCTACGCATGCGCGAGGAGCAGTGACGTGACACGGCGCAAAGAACGTTGCTCGCTGCCCGGCGTCTCTCACACAACCAGGTGCCCAGCGTCTTCGCCGACCTCCGTTCCGCACGTGGCGGCCCGGTCCACTTGATAATCATGCTAGGGGTGGCCGGGTGCGCTATTACGTTTCGTCTACTTTCCAACGGGTGGCGTGGCCTTTGGGGGCGATGCGTTTGGGTATCGAAACATGTTCGCTCACGTCGAGCACACCGTAATGTGTCGATAAAAATAAAAAATCGAACACATGAAGTCACGCAGTAAATCCTCTGACGATGAAATGAAAGATCGCAGGTTCGGGAAGTGGGGCTGGAATCTCACACGGTTTTCTCAGCACCTCACACTACAACGGCTTATGAAGCACACGGAAAAAATGCAAATGCGAACCCCTGTTCAATTAAACAACAGTATTGACACGCTCCCACAGAAGGACGACCAGGGAGGTTATTGAAGCCTTTAGTATGGCATCGGAGAGCCAAGGCGCATGCGTCAGCCAGCCATCGGCGATTCTAAAAAACAAGGAATTCACCTTCTGCGGAAAGATGTTTCCCGTGTTCAGTGAGCCAGTGAGAGGGCACGCCGAGCCAGCACGTGCCAGCTGTGAGTGAGACCGCGCAAAAAAGAGTGACGATAACAACTATCAAGACTTACACAGATAGGGTTTTGTGTGCGGGTTTTGAACATTTCTGTTCTATGTTTATGTATCCAATGTTTTCCGATAGGGTCGGAAAATAAAAGCTAGTTGATAGTTGCTCTTCGTAAGTCTGCATCGTAGTGTTTTTTTTGCAAGAAATAATGTACAAATTAGCCGAGAAGAAGCTCTAGCTGTTTTTAATGATCCTGCCGAATACTCTGTGTGCAGTGTTTAAGAGAGGGGGTGGCGTTGAGGTTTGCCATGGATAAGAGCATACTTCGGCGCGACTCAAGCCCCGTCGGATGTTTTTCTTCCATTTTTCTTCCTGCACGCCGAGATCCCGCGTAGCTGGCACGGTTGCAGACAGTCGGTTGTTTAGGCTTAATTGTGGCCGGGTCGCCCACGTTCCCAAAGCGTCTCCGGAGCCACCGTCGAAAACGAAGCTGCCACGCCTCCGGCAGCCGCAGCATTCGCAAGGTTATTGGTATCAGTCGCTGTGCCTCCTTAAGTACGTGTAATTTCAGTCAAGGCTAATGCCCGTAATTTTTATTTTTTATTTCATTGGCATTCTTTCTTTTGAAACACAAATTAGTTGTTACGTTTTGGGGATTATACGTCTCATTAATCAAATCCAAAAACTGCTACCCGTCCCAACAAGAATAAAGCGTTTTTGCTCGTGCACTTTCTTTTGGTATTGCCGGACTGAAGCAAAAGAATAAATGGCGTGGATTTCTAAGTAATTGAGATTTTGTGGAAAGGGTGGTTTGATGTTTGATGTGCGGATATTGGAATGCGTCCTTCTTGCGAATATTAGTAAATTGTTTCCTTGATGCATTATTCTGCCCGAATTCCTGGTAATATTATTTTGGACACCCACAAAAAATTTTGAGTCTGCAAATTAACTAGCCGAGATATTTCGACGGACTAAATAAACTTGTTCTTACACTAGTTACCCCGTTTTCAAATGGAGTTAATTTACGAGGGAGGTTTAAATGAGTGACAACGCGTGTGTAAAGTCCATCCAATTCCAATCCAATCCAATCCGATATAATCCAGTCCAAATCCAATCCAATCCCAATCCTATTCAATCCAATCTGATCCACTTTAATCCAATCCAATGCTCCTCCGCATGCGCAACACTGTGTGACACGGACGCCAAGGGGACCAGCCACGGACAAGCGAGGACCTAAGGTGCTTCGCTCCTAAAACTCAAATTGGGGGGCTTTCGCGCACCAAAGCTACACCTGAGCTGTGGTATCGCCATAGTGAAAAGCACCGCCTACTCTGAACCACCTGGGAATCTTCAAGGACCCGGATCTCGAACACACGGGCGTTTTGTTTTTCGCGACCATTCAAAGGCGGCCCGCGGCGACCGGGAATCGAACCCGTGTCCTTGGGCCAGCAGCACAACGCTTTATCTACTGAGGCAATATTCCAATTATCTATTCACTCGCTCAATGAGAATTCAATACTTCAGTGTTTAGCGCGGTTTATCTGTGTGATACGCCAGAACACTAAACAGTGCCTGCCTATATCAACAGCGAGCATGTGACAGTATCTACTACTATACGTGGGCATTGTCCTCTAGGAATGCTGCCGTGACGCATTTAGGGCTTGCAACCTTTAAATGTGGTCTTACATCATATGAGGGGACACGACACTTTGTTACGAGCACAAATTACGATATAAAACTCTCTATAGTGTCAGACTCTCGAGTGGGCTGCACAATAATGTTAATCCTATATTTACCTCAACAAATGAGGGTCCGAGAGGCAAAACTTTGCGGTTCTAGTAACCTCCAGATGTTAAATTAAATTCAGGCGTTAAATTTTACGTATAATTAACATGCTTCCATCAGATATCTGAAGAAGTTCGCTGCGCCCTCCTGTAGACCTGTTCCCAAATGTAGCCTATTCCCGCCTGCCAGGCACAACTATGGCAATGATGGGTGGGAAGAGCTAGTTTTCCAAGCTGCCATTATAAATGTCCACAGGGCAAATGAGTTTCCGGGGACATAGTGCCAAGCTCGAACAAGAGGTGGTTGCGGACTTGTTAGGCGCGTGCGGCGTATACCTCAGCTGCTGCAGGGACTTCGTCGACATTCCACGGACGAAAGCGCAGGCGCAGACATGCAGCAGTTTAAGCAAGAAAGGCGTATGCATTCACATGCACATACGTGAGGTGATAAATAAGGCCACATTCTTGACTTTCTGCGCGGGCGTTGTGTAATGCAATGCGTATTTTTTAAAGGTGTTTCTGTGATATTGGAAGGGGAAATTCCACTACCACCATTTAATGAGGATATTATAACGTGCATTCTGAAAAGTTCCCATATTTCAGTCTTGCACTGACTGCAATCCGACATTGTTACATTTAATAACTAAAACAACAAAAATTGAAACAAAGGAATTCCTGGGAGATCGATTAGTCAGTCCTTTCCAGTGCTGTGAGCTCTCGTTTCTTGCCCTGAGCTTGATACTCGACGCCGTGGTGCACGGCTTGTTCCGCTTTACATGTTCGAAAAGCCCCTCGTACCCAGTGCAATACTGCTTCCGCTGCACGCATGTCAGTGGTCATGTTTTATCCCTTCATCAGTGGCATTGGTGGACTGCCACTTCTTTTGTTGCCAACCTGTATCTCTAGTCTCTGGTCTTCTGTTGCTCTCTACTGACGGATCGAAGGCGAAAAACTTTCCCTAAAGGCTCCTTCTATTGCTCACGCAATAGCCATATTCTGAGTAGCCTTCTAAGAGAGCCAACGAGCTACGTGGCTCACCCGAATCGGGGAGATAATCAGAAGGCACATGGGCCCACGAAGTGGATGGCGGGATGCGTACACGCTTGGAAGGGTTACAAATCCCAGACGGGGATCTTTAACGACCACTTTTTCGTAGCATTGCTCCGGACGCATTGTGGAGATCACGTGCAGAAGGATGCCATCGATTGCTGCTGCAAGTAGTCGAGTTTCTCACATCTGAAACACAAAATCTCATAGCCTGGCAGCGCCCTTCTGGTCTATGACAGTGAAGGACCTGCGTGTGAGTTATGCTATCGCAGGCGTTCTGATTTTTCTTTATTAATGGATGCTGACAGAGGCTTTTGCAATGCAATTTTTGCCGAGTATCGACGCGGTCAAAAATACAGCATAGACGCGCCAAGCACTACATTTCGTATGAAATAGGCGTGCTTGGCTTGGCGCGCTTGGGGCACGACATCGTTCGCCGCAACATGTTCACCGCCCTTCTACTGTTCCAGGCCCTGGCTACTGGATTTTCCCGACAGCATGCCTTTTCCCTGGACCACTCACACCACCATGAGGGCCCAGACACCCCGGCATTCGTCACTCGGCTTCCGCTTCCTGGAAAATTCCTGTGCCCACCAACAAAACCAGAACCACCAGTTCTGGCCCGGATTCACCTCGTCACCTGGCAACATGTTCATTCGTGTACGTCATCTGTGACGGGACCGCATCGTAGTGTATATAAGCTGGACAGCCACGCAGGACGCTTGGGGCACGACATCGTTCGCCGCAACATGTTCACCGCCCTTCTACTGTTCCAGGCCCTGGCCTACTGGATTTCCCCGACAGCATGCCTTTTCCCTGGACCACTCACAACCATGGAGGGCCCAGACACCCCGGCATTCGTCACTCGGCTTCCGCTTCCTGGAAAATTCCTGTGCCCACCAACAAAACCAGAACCACCAGTTCTGGCCCGGATTCACCTCGTCACCTGGCAACACGTTCATTCGTGTACGTCATCTGTGACGGGACCGCATCGTAGTGTATATAAGCTGGACAGCCGCGCAGGACGCTTGGGGCACGACATCGTTCGCCGCAACATGTTCACCGCCCTTCTACTGTTCCAGGTTTGTTACCTTACTTGTTCTGAAGAATATCGAAGCAGCAACCGTTTCCTTGTCGCGGTGTCGTGCCCCAGCGACATGCAGTGCAGTAGCATTATTCGCCTAATAAGCGATTCGTTTGCATACCACTTGCTGTCTGAGTTGTTGCTGTTACTGTCGGGAGATGTAGAGGTCAACCCCGGGCCTCCTAAGCCTGACATCGCCTCGCTGGTTGCTGCTATCAAAAAACTTGAAGACGGGCAAACAGATATTCGTGCAGACCTAGTTCAAGTCAAGGCAGCTCAAGCTGCCCATGAAAGCTGATATCGTCATTGAGTAACCGGATAATATGCTAGAATTAAAACAGTCCGAGCCAACGTCCACCACTCAACTAAATGAAACTTCCCAGATCAAACAGGAACTCGAGGTTTTGAAGGCCGCTCACATCGACGCGAATAACCGCATGCGCCGCCGAAATAACATTCTTTTCTTAGGCCTTGACGACTGCGAAAAAGAAACTTGGAAGGAGTCGGAAGAAAAGGTTTTACAATTTGTGCTAAAAACTTGGAACTGCAGCTGAGCCCAAATGACATTGAACGGTTCATCGCCTGGGCAGATATTCCGCTAACAAAAGCGCCCTGTAATCATAAAGCTTGCCCATTTCAAAATTAAAGAAAGAATTCTTGCATGTGGCCGAAAACTTCAAGGAACAGATTTTGCCATTAGAGAAGACTTTGAAGCGGCAACACGACTCGCACGTGCTAAGCTAATCAAATTTATTCGTCCGAAAAAGTGCGCCTTCAAACTGCAACTCGATAAGCTCCTCGTTGGCTCGAAATCTTATTCCTATGACCCTGTTTCAGACACAGTCATCGAAAGCTCTAGTCAAAGTACACTTTCGTCTCATCTAGTTCACCAGAAAGCGCTGCACTGATGGCCAATGACACGCTAAGACATATCTTTCACCGCCTCCGTTCCGCCAGTCGACCCTATCTTCTATGACCCTTAACATCGCCTTTACTAACGTGCGCAGTATTATTCCAAAACGCGATGCATTTTGCAGCTTTACAGAAGACGTATCGGCAGATATAATCCTATTAACAGAAACTTGGTTGAACGAGGACATAAATGATAGTGAAATATTCCCGGCAATCTCAATTTGACGCTTTATCGTCGTGACCGCAGCAATCGCCGCGGTGGCGGAGTCCTAATCGCCGTAAAGAATTTTTCTCTTCTTCCCTCATCTTTCATGACGGTGACTTGGAACTAACATGGGTGCTCGTGTACAACACCAATGTGAAGTCAGTATTTGGCATCTGCTACCGCCCACCGGATCACCCCACTTCCTTCTGTAGCTGTCTCCGTTCTTCACTTACTCGCGTTAGAGATATGTTTCCACAAGCACCTATTTTTCTGTACGGAGATTTTAACTTTCCGGAAATTTCATGGCCTTTGCTGACAACTACCCACAGTTCACCGCACAGCGAATCAAAAGAGTTTATCAACTTAATTTTGGACTTCAACCTTAATCAAATGATAACGTCCCCTACCAGAGGAGAGATAATACACTAGACTTACTGCTAACATCCTGCCCTGATAACGTCCAAATGTTACTGTTCTTGGAGGCTTGAGCGACCACAATCTTATACATATTTGCATTCCCTGCCACTACGTAAAAGATCACCCATCAAAAAAGTTCATCTGCGATTACAGGAAAGGAAATTTTGAGGCGTTTAACCGGGAGCTAGAGCATTTCTTTCAAGACTTTAAAAATTATACCTAAACCGCTCTGTCAACGCAAACTGGGAAATTTATAAAAATGTCATGCTAAACTTAAAAAAGAAATACGTACCGAATATTCTGGTCAAGACTGATTCAAACAACCCTTGGTTTAATAAACATTTGAAATCAATCCTGAACCGTAAGAAACGTCTGTACAAACGAGCAAACGCAACTGGTCATACTGAGGCCTGGCACAGGTACCAGTTATGTTCTAAACAGTACATTCAGGAGTTAGGTAAAGCTAAAGCAAAATTCTTCTCTACAGACCTGCTAAATATTCTTCAAACTAACCCAACAAGTTTTGGCGCATGATTAGCAATAAGCCCGGCTCTAATCTAATACAACTTACAGACCAAGGCAACGAGCCCATAAATAACGATAAGTGTGCAGATGCCTTAAATGACTATTTTTGTTCTGTTTTTTCCCCTAGTAACGCTGCTATTTCTGTCCCCACTTCAACCACTTGCGTGAGCACGATGTCCGCTATCCACGTTAGCTGTGAAGGCATTTTAATCTCATCAAAGAACTTAAGTTGTCATCTTCTGCCGGTTGTGATCAAATTAACAGTAAATATTGAAAAACACTATTGTTTTATCCAGTCAGATACTTTTCTTGATATTTTCGCAATCCTTAGAATCCAGCATCATTCCCGATGATTGGAGGGTTGCGCAGGTTGTGCCGCTTTTTAAATCGGGAAATCGAGCAGACCCCGCTAACTATCGTCCTATTTCGCTCACAAGTGTCCCCTGCAAATTGCTCGAGCATATAATAGCATCTGCCCTCATGAATTACCTGGAAACAACTAACTTCTTCTATCCACATCAACACGGTTTTCGAAAGTCATTTTCCTGCGAAACGCAGTTAGCAGAATTTACATATGACATCTTTTACTACATGGAAGACAACTTCAAGTGGACGCAGTATTTCTGGATTTTTCAAAGGCGTTTGACCGGGTTCCCCATAATCTTCTCTTGCTTAAGCTTTCTTCTCTTGGAATTCCCATTAATATACTACGCTGGATCGAACACTTTCTACAAGGCCGCATGCAATATACTACCGCTAACAACCAACGCTCATCGCTCACCAATGTAACTTCTGGAGTCCCGCAAGGCGCAAGCCTATCACCATTGTTGTTCCTCATCTACATAAACGATTTACCGACCAATATTACAACAAAATTACGATTATTCGCTGATGACTGCGTCATCTATAACCCCATCCGCTCTCCCTCTGACAACCACTCCTGCAACACGATCTCAACACAATTTCTACTTGGTGCGATAGATCCCTCATGCCATTAAACCTCGAAAAATGCAAAGTCTTGTCATTCTCCCGAAAACACACTATTGTTCAACACATGTACACAATTAAATTAGTACCAGTAACCCCGGCCACTACGTACAAATACCTTGGTGTTCATCTGACGTCATCGTTGTCATGGGTGTCCCATATCGAATCCGTCTGCTCAGACGCTTCACGCACACTTGGCTACCTCCGTCGCAACCTTAAAACCGCATCCGCCGATGTTAAAAACTTGCATATCTCACGTTCGTTCGACCAAGGCTAGAATATGCATCATCAATTTGGAACCCCTCGCAATCATATCTTTCTCATGATTTGGAATCGATAAAAAACCGTGCCACCCGTTTATTATAACATCACAGTACTCCCACACAGTCAGTGTGACGTCCTCAAACAGTCCATCAACCTGCCCACCCTCGCTACACGCCGCGTTCGCTCGTTTGTGCCTTCTACACACTTTCTATTTCCCGTCACAATCACGACATGCTTATTAACGCCCCCACCAAGAGCTTCTGCCCGTCTGAACCACAGTCACCCAATCTCTAGAATCAAGTGCCGTACATTATCAATGAATAGTTCTTTCTTTCCTCACGCAATAGCAATTTGGAATTCCCTACCCAATGACATAGCTTCATGCCCTAACCGAAACTTAATTCGCAAAAAACTTGAAACGGCGAACCTTTCAGCCTTCACATGATACCCCTGCCGAATCGATTGGGAAAATTCCGTTGTCACGTTCTCTCTTTTTTCTCTCTCTCTCTCGAGTAATTATGTTTACAATAGTTTCACTATTCCTAACTGATGTTGCTTTTTATTGTAGTCTTTGTTTTTGTTGTTGTTATTTTCGGTGTATGTATTCTTATACCGTGGCGCAAGCCCCCCCTTATGTAATGCCTCGGGCCTTAAGGAGCAAATAAATGAAATGAATGAAATGAATGAAAGACCTGGGCACTCCCAAAGGACATACGCGTTGCCTGGGATGGGAGGCGAGTACTTGCTTTTCTTTGTGGCTGCGCCGTTTCTGTTTCGAAACGAGTGGAAACTTCGGCATCACAGCTTTGCCTGGAATAACGTGTGCAGTGCTTGCGCAATAAAAAAATTGGCGCAGCCTGCACCACTGGTGCAAAGCTTCAGAAACCGCAGTGCTTGGGGTCGACCTATCTCTCTCCACACTGACAGCAGATTCAAGGAGCAGGGGGGGGGGGGGGCAGAAGGAGCAAGTCTGTACACGTTCGTCTCCCAGGGAGCCGCAACCCAAGACTGTCACCCTCAACATTAGTGGACGCCAAGACGCCATCGCCACCTATCGAGTCAAGACCTCTTACATTACATTACATTCCTTCTACCCACCTAAGGCTTACCCGTCTCCAAAACCCCACCAAGGAACTTGCAAGCTCAGCCGACCAAAAACGACGCGTGCGTAATGCAACGGCATCCGGCTCTACGGGGTGGAGCGCTGTAGGGACCGACGCTCCATGGGTCAGCCGCGTCGAAGGCGATGACGACGAAGGCGGGAGCTCCTCACGTGGGTTAAGCCAATGCGCAACCCTGTACGACTCCAGGCCCTTCTCACGAGGCGCACGCTCACGTGTGCTCGGCATTTTTTTGCTAAAGCCACTTCGCGAAGGTTGCGCCGGGCGCCTCGCGTAGGGGAAGGTTTTTCCTTGGTATTTGATTTTGCTAACGCCATCGAACCAAGCTCAAGCTTAAAAAAGCTGTGCTCTTAAACTGCGTAGCCATTTGACCGTTCAATGCGGTGGGAATGCCAGAATGAGCTGGCGCACGCGGCCTACCACAGCTAGCGGTGACAGCCAAACGATGTAGAAGAAAGAAACTACACCGGGGCGGATACCACCCATGTTCTGCTGAGGAAGTGCTGTTTGTGTCTGAGGCACTATTCCCAGAATCACTGCACTTGTGCTGTTTTAGCGTCACTAGTGTCGGATGATGTTGTTTCTATTCGACATGCGTATAGAAAACACATCTCTACCGTACAGGATGAGGACAAAAAAATACGTTTGAGTGCAATAGTAAATGACTCCTACTGCCGCCGCAACAAATACGAAAGACAAAAAAAAATTCTGGGCCATCACCAATAACGTTTAACCTGGGGAGCGGTGAAGCATGCATTGTATCAGTGTATTCAAAGATTCCAGGTATCTCTTTTGCCACACGGCGAGCGCTGATGGGGTGCCGGAGAAGCGCCGGTGAGAGGCACAATCACGCATTTGCCGAGGCGGTGGCGCCCGCACTTGAGTTGAACCGGATTTAAGCAATTCCCCATCTGCCCCTGTTTGGGTAGTGGCAGGGGTCAACGCGAGCGCAGTGCAAGGACCATCCTCGGGGATTAACGAGGCCCCGGCATCAGGAAAGAGTGCCTTTTCTTGCTTCGACCGACCACACCCGATCAGGCCTGGCGTCAAGCGCCGTAGGGTACTTGAGTGTAACACAAATTACGCTCGTCTACAAACAGCTTCTGCTTGTGCTTGACGATTTCTGAAGCGGACAGGGAGCATTACACAAATCCTTAAATCGTGTTCGTTTATTTGTAACCGGTTTTATTCATTATAGACGTTCAGTACCCGGGAAGTTGTAGCACGAGGCGTTGGAAAACGAGTGTCCCGGTGTTTAGTACTATGGCCACTTGAGAATACGGTGAGATGAGACGCAGAGAGCCCGAGCCCCTAAGGGGCTCCGCCCCTAAAATCTCGCACCCCTCCGTCTAAGGACGACGATGGTTGAACGCGAAGCTTTATCGTGATGGATTCTTTGGTTGGCCAACCCCACACTGCGAGTGTGAACTACTCTGGAGGTACGCGACACTTTTCTAGAATACCCCCAGCAACTGTCAGGTGGTCTCTCTGTGGGCCTCACTTTCGTGACCACGCCTATTCCCATTGATAGAATGTTATCAATGAATACAAATTCATATTTTGGCGTTCTCCGAGCGCTTCTCGACCGGTCGTGACCAGAGGTCGGCAAACTCACTCATGAGTCCACTCACTCAGACTCATTTGGACTGAAACTCACGCGTGAGTTTGAGTTTGAGTGAGCGCGAGGCTAGTGTGGCATCGTGAGTTTGAGCTTGAGTGAGTTTGAGCCGAGTGATCCCGACTGAGTTTGAGTCCGATTGAGTTTGAGTACGCCTGAGACCTAGTGAATTCTGAGTCCATTTTGAGTTCTGAGTACATTTTGAGTTGAGTCCATTTTGAGTTCTGAGTACATTTTGAGTTTGAGTCCATTTTGAGTCTGAGTACATTTGAGTTCTGAGTACATTTTGAGTTTGAGTTTGAGTCCATTTTGAGTTCTGAGTACATTTTGAGTTTGAGTCCATTTTGAGTTTGAGTACCATTTTGAGTTTTGAGTACACTTTGAGTTTGAGTCCATTTTGAGTTCTGAGTACATTTGAGTTTGAGTCCATTTTGAGTTCTGAGTACATTTTGAGTTTGAGTCCATTGCGTTGAGTTTGAGTACATTTGAGTTCTGAGTACATTTTGAGTTTGAGTCCATTTTGAGTTCTGAGTACATTTGGAGTTTGAGTACATTTTGAGTTTGATTACATATTGAGTTTTGAGTATATTTTGAGTTCTGAGTACATAGGAGTTTTGAGTCCATTTTGAGTTTGAGTACATATGAGTAGCCAGCAGGCAGCTATGGTTGGCTGTTAAGTTTCATGCGTCACTGTGGGCTCGGAATTCAGGTTACCTGCGGGTACGGCACCAATCGCGATCTGCATGATCGGTTCGGAGGGAGGGGGTGTCTGAATTTTTTTAGTTTCTTGTTGAAATTTCTTCATGGAATTTCATAAGCACTTGCTGTGCTGTAATTTTCGCGGCTGCGGCTCGCGTGAATAATAATTGACTAGGGTGAGGTCATAAAAAAGGGTTGTCTTAACTTTTCCTCCTGACGGATCCACTAAGAGCGTGGGAAAGGGTGGTGGGAAAGCACACGGCGGCGTTGGCGTGCTGGTTGTTCTCCTGCTACTGTTAACGGCTTGATATACTAGGGGTCACAAAGGAAGAGGTGAGAGCGGGGGGGGAAATGGGGGCGGGGGCTGTCCTTTCTGCTGTTTCAAATGAATTAGCTGAATTGACTGGGGCAGCGCCCCTTAAGACAGAATAATGAACACATTAGATTGGGTGAAAAGTGAAACTGATGAGGCTAAGGCGTGTAAGGTATCAAATGAAAGGTCCGGATTAACGGAATCAAGCGGGGTAAATAAAAAAATGCTTCCTGATTGTAGTCATCAGGCAGTCATAAGAGTCATAGATTGGGTTAAAATTCAAAATGACGCTGCGAGGGCATGTGGGGAATCAAATTCAAGGTCTCGATGTGGGCAATCATTCGGGACGAAAATAAGTTATGGATATATCATGACTAGCATGGTAAGTCATAGATTCGGTTAAAATTCAAGTTCATGACGCTACGGCGTGTGGCGTATCAAATTAAAGGTCTCGATGAGGGTAATCACGTGCTTCCTGATTATTATCATGACATAGTCCAAATGGGTCATAAATTAGGTTAAAATTCACAATGATGCCACTGGGTGTCCGGGCATCAAATTGAAGGTTCCGATAAGGGAAATCACGTGGACAAAAGTGTGGTAGGGCTATATCATGAGATAGTCATGGTTAGTCATTGATTGGTTTAATTCAAATTGATTCCGCTAGGATGTGATGGGTATCAAATTAATGGTCTTGATGAGCGGAATCACGTGTGGAGAAATACAAAAATGCTTCCTGGTTATAACCATTATGGCGAGTCTTATATTGGCGAGTCTTATATTGGCGAGTCTTATATTGGGGTAAAATTCGATGTGACCCCGCTAGGGCGTGTAGGGTATCAAATTTACGGTCTTGACGAGGGGAATCACTTTGTACAAATAAAAAAAGGCTTCGTAGTTCGAATCATGAGATCGTCATTATGAGTCATAGATTGGGTTAAATTCAAGGTGAGGCCGCTGAAGCATGTGGGGCGTCAAATTGAAGGTTCCAGTTAGGGGAATCACGTCGGACACCTAAATAATGCGTCCTGGTTACAGTCATGAGAGTCATGGTTATTTTGACTGGTATGAATTCCATATGACCCTGCTAGGGTGTGTGGGGTATCAAATTAAAGTCTCGTCGAGGGGGATCACGTGGGACAAATATAAAAATGCTTTCTGGTTATAATTATGAGGATATAGCAAAAGGTATATAGCAAAAGGTTATAGTATAGAACTCACACTCACACTCACACTCTCACTCTCACTCTCACTCACTCACACACTCACACTCAACTCACACTCTCACTCTCACTCTCACTCTCACTCACACTCACTCTCTCACTCTCACGCTCTCTCACTCTCACTCTCACTCTCACACTCACACTCACTCTCCCACTCACACACACTCTCACTCTCACTCTCACTCACACTCACACTCACACTCTCACTCTCACTCACGCTCACACTCTCATCACACTCTCACTCTCTCCACTCTCACACTCACACTCACACTCACTCACACTCTCACTCTTCTCTCACTCTCACTCTCACTCACACTCTCTCACTCACAGGCACACTCATACTCTCACTCACAGGCACACTCATACTTCACTCACCAATCACACTACACTCAACTGGCACTCTCACTGAACTCTCACCACTCACACTACACTCACACTCTCACTCACACTCACAGGCACTCTCATACTCCACTCTCACAGGTCACACTCTACTCACACTCACACTCACACTCCTCTCACTCTCACTCACTGACTCACTCCACTCACACTCTCACACTCTCACCTCACTCACACTCACTACCACACTCTCACTCGCACTCACTCACTCACACTCACACTCTCACTCACTCACACTCACACTCAGTCACACACTCACACACTCTCACCACTCTCACTCTCACTCACTCAAACATTCACACTCACGCTCTCTCTCTCTCACTCTCACTCACACTCACTCTCACTCTCAGTCACTCAATCACACTCACTCCACCCTCTCACTCTCACTCTCACTCACACTCACTCTCACTCACACTCACATCACTCTCACTAACCTCACTCTCTCACACTCTCACTACACTCACACTCTCACTCACACACACTCAAACACTCTCACTCTCACTCGTACACGGCACTCACACACTCACTCTCTCACTCTCACACATCACGCTCACTCGCACTCACACTCTCACTCTCTCACTGTCTCTTACTCACACACATTGGCTCACTCTCACTCTCAGTCCCTCACAATCACACTCTCACTCACACTCACACTCACACGAACACTCACACTCACCTCACACTCACACTCACACTCACACTCTCACTCCAGCTCGCACACTCACCACTCGCACACTGCACACACTCACACTCACACTCTCACGCGCACGCGCACGCACGCACGCACACTCACTCACACGCACAGACACGCACGCTCACGCACACTCACGCACGTCACTCTCACACTCACTCACGGCACGCACACTCGCACACGCTCACGCTCACTCACACTCACGCACACTCTCACACGCACACTCTCGCTCACACGCACACTCTCACAGGAGCACTCGCACTCGCACGCACGCACTCACACGCCACGCACACGCAACCCTCGTCATCTCACACCCTCTCACTCACACGCACACGCGCACTCACGCTCACTCACACGCACATCAACGCACACTCGCACACTCACTCTACTCTCACTCTCACTCCACACTCACACTCACACTCACACTCTCACTCACACTCACACTCTCACTCTCACTCTCAGTCACACACTCACACTCGCTCTTCACGCACACTCACTCAGCTTACACTCACTCTCACTCACACTCTCACTTCACTTCACTCACTCACTCACACACTCACTCTCACACTCTCACACTCAACACTCTCACTCTCACTCTCTCACTGTCTCAATCTCTGTGAGGCCATTTGAGTTCTGAATTCATTTTAGTTTCAGCCCATTTTGAGTTTGAGTGTCATTTTGAGTTTTGAGTACATTTTGAGTTTGAGTCCATTTTGAGTTCGAGTACATTTGAGTTTTGAGAACATTTGAGTTTGAGTACATTTTGAGTTTTGAGTACATTTGAGTTTGAGTTCACTTTGATTTTGAGTACATTTGAGTTTGAGTCCATTTTGAGTTCTGAGTCCATTTTGAGTTGAGTACATTTTGAGTTTGAGTCCATTTTGAGTTTTGAGTACATTTTGAGTTTTGAGTACATTTTGAGTTTGAGTCCATATTGAGTTTGAGTACATTTTGAGTTTGAGTACATTTTGAGTTTGAGTACATTTTGAGTTTTGAGTACATTTTGAGTTTGAGTACATTTGAGTTTGAGTACATTTGAGTTTGAGTACATTTTGAGTTTGAGTACATTGAGTTGAGTACATTTTGAGTGAGTCCATATTGAGTTTGAGTCCATTTTGAGTTGAGTACATTTGAGTTGAGTACATTTTGAGTTCTGAGTACATTTTGAGTTTGAGTCCGAGTGAGTTCTGAGTTTTGCGCTCAATGTGAGTTTGAGTTGAGTTTGAGTGAGCGCAGATGTGCTGCTCAGCATTGAGTCTGAGTTTGAGTGAGTGGTGATTCGAAAAAAAAAATTGTGAGTGAGTTTGAGTGAGCCGCGCCAACTTGGCCGAGGTATGGTCGTGACCCAAAAGAGGAAGTATTTTATGAGGTTCGCTTTCGAGTTTCATTTTCCGCCACCTGCGGGGTTTTTTAAATGTTCTCCCCGCACCAGAAAACCGTTCACGTGGGTTCAGTTATAGCATCGCGCCGCTCGCCGATTCTTCGCGTGAACGGCGAATTTCGACGTATTCCGATGTAACTGAGCTTGAATCTGTGCAGGATGGTTGCAGCACAGACACGGAAGACGACTTCGATTCGTCCGACTTTCCTACCGTCAGCGAAAGTGAGTCAAGTCGCCCCTGAGCATCACCCGGTGTGCGCCCTTAAGTTTCGCTTTCTTCTCCGGTCTCACGTTTCTTCTCAGCCTTCATCATAAAGGCGTTCTCTCTCTCTCTCTCTCCCTGTCCAGTCGCTTTATCGCTGGCCCGCGTTGTTGTAAACAGATCCGGTCCTCTTCCAAAGGCCACAGCTCTTATCTGCAGCGTGTAGACTTCGTTCGGGCGAGTCCATTTCGCGCCAACTGCACAGAGAGTCGAGTTTCTCCACAAAGACGGCCTGGAGTTGACCTTGGCGTAGCGCTCCGGAGCAGCGCGCGGCTGTCCGTATTTATATTAGATGCAGAGAGCATCTGATTCACTCGCCTTGTCCCTCCGGCGTCGTCGTCGTTGTCGTCGGCGTTGTCCCCCCTCCTCCATTCTCCTCGCCGCGCCAGCTGCGCTCTCCGCCGCTCACCCCTCTCCTCTCCGTTAGCGAACACTCTCTCGCGAGGGGCATTGGATTGGATTCGATTGGATTGGATTTTGGCTTTGGATGGCTTGGATTGGATTGGCTTGGCTTGGCTTGGCTTGGATTGGATCGGATTGGATTGGATTGGATGGATTAAAGTGGATTGTGTTGGATTGTGTTGCGTCATAGCCGCGGCACGTTGCGTCATAGCCCCGGCAGACGCGCTGGGGCCGGCGCATGTGCAGTACTCTCTCTCTTCCGCGGTTTCCTCTCCTGCGCGCTATAAAACGCGGTCCCTTCGCCGCTCCGCCTATGCGTCGCATCTACATGGGGTTCCCGCGAGGGGAGGTGGGAGTTTTTTATATTGTTGTATGTAAATATCTTTTGTACTTTCAGCGCTCATATTTGCAGCATTATTCTATAAGCGTTTTATGTTGAAAGTGTATATTTCAAATTTTTTTTGTGTCTACCGTGTGCAAAGTAGCCTTGAGGTTTTCATCAATTTTTTGTTACTTTTTGTTTTCACGATTTTTGGTAATATTCCTTATATATCTGTTGTTTTAAATTATTACTTTTGGAAAACCCATTCTTCCTCTCTCATTTCGTAACTTACACTCTAGCATCCGTCATTTTCTGTGGCAAGAAAAAAAATATTTCCTGGACGACCCAAAAATAGCCGGTAGGCACTAGTGTTTATATAATTGCATGTATGTTATAGCTTTTGCACTCACAGAGCTCGTTTTTGCAGTATGACTTCATAATGCTCTTATTTTCAAATTGACTAATTCGAAATTTTTTTGTGTGTATCCTCTGCAAAGTGCCAGTGATGTTTTCATCATTTTGTTTTCTTTTTGTTACTTGTTTTTTTGGTTTTATGTTAATTTTTATTTAAAAAAAAATTGTTATAAATATATGTTTGAACTTATTACGGTTAGAAAGCCCTATTCTTTCTGTATCATTTAGTGTCTGCACTTCAGCATCACTCATTGACTGTGGCAAGAAAAAAAATATTTCCTCGAACGCCCAAAAAAACAGCCGCCGATTTTTCCGCGGTCACGAAAGTATTAAAGTGACAATAAAGTGATTTGTAAAGATTGTGGCATTACCAGCGCAAATTCTAGTCCGCAGTCTACAGGCCGTGTTTTGGCCACTCTGAGTGCGTTTTACGGGGAATTTTTATTATTAGAAAAACCGATCCCAAAATGCTGTCCTCCTCTCTGGATCCTCGCGCATTTTTTGTGGCGTTTTCGTGTGACGTCAGGAGGGAGTTGACTTGGCTTGACTGCGCTACTGCATGGCTCCCCGACCTCGGCAGAGTAGTCGGCCCAGCGTTTATAATACAGGTGTAGTCCGCCGGCCGCCGACGGGGGTCATCGCGATTCGTTCGCTCAGTTGAAACTAAGCCACGACACGTTTCTGAATGGAAGAATGTGCGTTTCTTTAGTTTGTTAGCATGTACACTGTATCAAGCTCGAAGTAAGGTCGCTCCACACAAGTGCTGCATAAGCGCACATGCGGCGCTTCGCTGATTGGGATGATAGTAGGAAAATCTAAGGCCACTTGAAGGCGGGAGAAGTCAGCGAAGTCAATATAGGTACTAAGGAAATAAACTCAACTGAAACGTTTACCGTACAGTCTAAAACTAGGGAGCAGGAAGCACTTTTTTGCGCTGGGTGAACAAGCACAGCGGTCAGCAGCACGACTACGCATCTTCGAACGCTTTTCCGTCTAAGAAATGCAATTCCTAGACGTGACATATTGTAGAAATTTTGGGGAAGCTTACTGCACGAGCGCAATACAACAAATAGTCACCTAAGCTGCTTAAAACGCCAAAACTAAATAAAACTGTAAACTGATTGTACATTTCAAACCCTATATTTCCGCTGTCGACAGCGTTGGCCCGAACACAACGAAAGGTTCTCTTTATGGGCGATTTCAACTGCGTCTGGTGCACGATTTGGTGCACGAGCATGGTCTTGTGGATGTCGGTCAGATGAAAGGAAGTGCAGTGCACGTTACTTATTTTCAGTGCAGTTCAAATACCCGCCTTGACAGGATATATATATATATATATATATATATATATATATATATATATATATATATCAGCAGGGGAAGTTTCTGGTGGTTCGGACTATAATGTACGTCCAAAATTTTTAATGACGACTGTATGGTCTCAATCTACTTCGGTAGGTCAAGACCACGTAACGAGCCGACTCAATGGGACCTGTGTAAACTTCATAGCTCTCTACTGGCTCATGAAATGTTTTGCAAAAGGGTATCTGATTGCTTACGCCATATCAGAAATGAGATCTCTTTAAACAGGAAATTAGGAATGACGCAATGGAGGAGTCAGCTCGGCTTTGTTTTAAAAACGCTTTCATGTACGTGAACTTTCCCGTACGTGGCACTTCACGAACTGGAAACACTCAATGCTGGCTCAACTTTGGAAGAAATTTGGATTGTTAAAGGACGATTGCAAAAGTATGTAACTGAAAAGTATGATGGTGCCTTAATTCGGTCCAGAACTGAAAGATTGTTTGAAAGTTATCCTTCTCGCGGGTGTCTTAGTGATGAGCGCCAATCCGCACTTCCAAAGGAGATAATTGAAATTTATTATAAAGGAGGTATACTGAAGCAAATGAAATTTTCAGTGCTTTCCACACACAAATTACAGAACGTTATTTGAGGGGTCCAGTATTAATACTCGGCATTTAAATTTCTATTATCTCATTGGCTTACTTCCCAGGCTTACAGACGACGAGTGCATGATGGTGTCAGGACCTATTACCCTGGAGGAAGTTAAAGGAGCCATGAAGAGAAAACACAAGTTTGGTTCATTCGAAAGATTGCCTCGTTAGAACCATACTGACACCACTTTTAACACAAACTTCGCTCAAATAAGCTACATAATTAGGAAAAAAAGGGAATGACCATGCGACCCACCAGCTCATTTCCCGCAACAGAACCTATGATGTCACACGAGAATGCTCTGCGATTGGCGGAGGCCGGCAAAAGCAAACGCAAGTTAGGCAGGGCTTACCAGTTTGCATACTGGGCTATATGCCCGTTAAACATACTGCACATTCATTTTATGACACTAAGAACGGTGGAGTAAACGTTGAAGTTCCGAATAAACACGCAAGCGTGTACGCCAATGCGTACGAAACTACCGCCAGCCGAACTCGACATCTCGCCGTCGCCACCGTCGCGCAGACGAATTTCGGGTTCGAGGCTCTTCGGGGCCAACAAACCGTACCAGCACGCACAGCCGCGACCTTGCTTGGTATCGTAATCCCTTCACAGGAGGTTGGCCGTCATATCGCCAACCAGCGAAGGTAAAAATAGAATCGAGGGGAGTAAGGAACAGCAAGCAGCGACGAGATAGTGACAGTCGTCGCAGTTTCGGAATGGTGTTGGCTTGCTGCTATTGTTAGGAGCTCGTTTCCAGTTTACAACCACTGAAAACTTCAGTTTGTTCGAGTACTTTACAATGAAATTTCGTTGCTACGTTTTGAAATGCCCATGTTGTACGGGCAAATCGTCGAGGGAGTGCGACATCCCCGCCGGTGAGGAGATCTCCTTTCATGTTCTGCCCAACGACGAACCTCGGCGGAGCAAGTGGCTACGTTTTGTGAAATTTGCAAACGGAGGAGAAAGAGAGCTAAAGGAAGTACGAGTGTGCTTGCTTCATTTCCGAGGAAGTGATTACGGCAGGGACCCTTACGTTAGCTCACTTCTGGGACATGCTGGCGCTCGTCGCCGACTTCGTCAAATCGCCGTCAAAGCGCTCTGACCTTGGGGGGAAAAAATGCCGTACACACCGCGCATTGACGCTCGTATCTTTCTGGTCGAAGCAGGGAGCTCGCGCGAACGGCTTTCCATACACGACACCGGCCAACTGGCAAAGGCGATACTGCTACTGAAATTGAACTATTATTAACCGTAATAAAAATACGGCACATACGTACCAGTCTGTATTCCTCCTATTCCTCCGTCGCGACGGGGCTGCCGAGGCAGCGGTGCCGACGGCTGGGCGTTCGTCTGTTGTGGCTATCGCGGAATGGTCGCTTTCGGTCCATCCGCGTATCCCACCACTCCTGCCACTCGTGCACTTAGAAGCATTGAGCGTTCAAGTGGTGTTAGGTTGTTAAATGCAAGCCCGAGCTTCTCGGCGAGAGTTTTGTTCTCCGGATCAGGCGATTCCATGACTAGGGCTGCGGGTGCACTAGGTTTTACTAGTATTTTTAAAATGGCCGCCGTCTCGGTTGCGGCACGACTTCCGGTTCCTGTTTGATTCCCGCGTGTGGGTGCTATATGGAGTCGACATACTAAGTATCTGTTTCATGGACCGGGTCGTATGACGTCATTGTTCACGTCACGAAATGCGCAATTTAGCGGGAGATTTAAAATTTTGGCTTAAATTGCCTTATTTCTCAGTGAATAAAGCATCATTTGCTTCCGGGAAAGCGCTTAGGGTACTATGAAACACCTAATCTTTCGAATAAAACAAACTTTTTTCTCTTCATGGCTCCTTTAAGGATGCCATCTCCGCGCTTAAGACTTACAAGGCCCGGGGCCAGATAGCCTTTGTGGGGAGTTCTATTACACGTTTTCTGGTATCCTTCCTCCAGTTCTCTTGCACGTTTTTACGGCTGCCTGTGATCATATCTTGCCGCCAACCTTTTATTCCCCAAAACTGCTGATGCAGAGAAACTAAGGTATCTAGATGGTTGTCCACCAATCTCCCTCTGCAACCTTGACTACGAAATATTTGCAAAAATTTCATCTAGGCGCCTTCAATTTGTAACCACTGGTTTAGTGGGGTCCCACCAAAGGTGCGGTATTCGGGGCAGGAGTATTCACAGAAATATTCATATCGCTCGTTCTGTCTTGGAGTGCGTGTCCGATTCGGTAGATCAGGTGGCCCTAATACAAATTGACCTTGCAAAAGCGTTCGATCGGGTTTCTCACGATTTCTTATTCGCACTTGTGGCAGCAGTCAATTTAGGTGATGTGTTATATAAGGGCATCAAGCTGTGCTATGATCGGTGCACTACACAGCTCATCGTCAATCGTATTCTGTCTAAGCCGATTGCGATCAAGTCGCCTGTCAGACAAGGCTGCCCCCTGTCACCGTTGCTGTTCGCATTGTACCTCGCGCCTCTTTGTCTCAGCATTAAGCAGAGTCAAGGAGTGAACCTTTTTGCTTACAATCGTGCGAAGTTAACGTGCTTGCTCATGCAGATGATATAGCGTATTTTCGCGCTGACAAAAGGAGTGTACAGGAATCCCTTACAGTGACTAAGCAGTTCTGCGATGTGTCTGCAGAGGATGTTAGTATGGAAAAAACTCAGGGATTTTGGATCGCACAATGGGGAACGAAACCATCCAGATTCGCAGGTATTATTTCGGATAGCACCACACTTCTGTACCTCGGCGCGCCGTTACATCAAATACGGAACACAGGGCCTCATTGGGCATCAGCGCTCACGCAAGTTTAGCGCGTATCGCAGGCATGGAATGGGCGAGACCTCTCTGTGTTTGCACGAGCAAGAGTGTGTAATGTCTTCCTTGCTACAAAGCACCTGTATGTGCTTCAAGTGCTTCATTGTACACGAGCAAAAGTTCAGGCCCTACATACAGTTTTTGCAACATTTGGTGGGGTTCTCAATGGGAACCTATGCCAAGGGACAAAACGAGACACAAGGACCAACTTGTGTGTCGTTTTTCTTCTACAAATTGGTTGATCACCCACTTTTACTAACCGTACTTCAGCAGCGCATAAGTTTCCAGTTGCCCTTTTTTCTTATATATACGGGCGAAGTTAATACGAAGCCTCCATGGGGATTTCTCAAGGAGGTCGTGGAGTCTTTCAACTTTCTTTCCACGCGGTTTCCTTGGAATACCTGTTCAGCATGTCAAGGAAAACAATGACGAGCACTCCCATTGAAGGTCTATTCCCGGTGCCTATTTATCGCCAGTCTGACTTAAGCCCCCAGAAAAGCAATGTTTTAAAACGCGTAATGAGTGTGTGTATTCCGCCAAAATGCAAAAACGTTTTTCTTCAAGCTTCATTCTTCCACACTCCCAGTTAAGACATGGCTGCGCGAAAAGGGAATGTCTATTCGTTGGTCGGACAATTGTCGCCTATGTAATCAACCAGAGACAATTTATCATTGTTTTGTGTTGTTCCGAAATGCTGCATCCTTCTGGAACGTTTTGCAGCGGACGCTAAAAAAGGACATTGACATCACCCCGTCCACCATTCGCTTCCTGCCATTTGGAGATGTTAATCGGGTGCCATATGACGTTTTTATTGTCCTAAGACTGTTTAGCTTGTGGAAGTGCCGCATGACTGATCGGCATGCGGAACCCTTCTAGGCCGACCAAGCGCATTTTTCGGGAACAGACGGCGTTGGTGCGGAGCGTTTATGCTGCGCAGAGTGGTCCACCGGAGTGGCTGCCTCTTTCAGATGCGTGCGTTTGCTTGCCTGAGTTTCGAAATGGTGCTGATCTTTGTTCGACTGATGTCCTTGCCCTTTGCTGTCTGTTAGTGTTTCTATTGTGTGTTAAGTGTCTTGTCTTCAAAAGTTTTCTAAAATTTCCATGCATTAAGGAAAAAAAAAGTTGGCCCTTGACCAAGTTATCTCGAGCGCTAGTATGGTATTTTACAAGTCGCAAGTTGGAATCCCGGAGGGTTTTTTCTTGTAAGCTGATTTTTTCCATTTTCGGCCGATGTTTTCTATACTGAGTTCACCATTTTTGGGCCGTAACGTTCACTGCTCCACGAGCGAGTTCGCAGAACGCGCGCAGACTGACACTGACGCGCTAGACAGTTCTCGGTGGGGTGCTGTTGCTATAAGCACCGACTGGTTGCGGGCAGTGGGCACAGGCCAGAATCAGCAGACCCTTGGCCTGGTGCGAACACTCTTTTTACGATACAGGTAGGAGTGAGGCAAGCTCCAAATATGCGGGGAAAAGCGCATGGCATTTGAGGGTCTGCGGGGACGCGTAGGGCGTTTATGCACTGCGTAGGCATTGGCTCGTGACTGCTATGATTCCAAGCCGTCCTGGGAGGCTTATCTTAGGCATTTTACAGCCGACAACATGGCAGAAGCGCGATGTGTGACGATTACTGAGATATCGAGAATGCCCATCAAACGATAACCTTGGATGTCAAGCATGTTGTTTTACAGAACCGAAACCAAAACTTGTTTGAATAATAATCGATGGCATCGTCCAGTCACGGTGGACCGCCTCCCGTCGTCACAGTGTTTAGTTGGTGCGGCCGCCGCACACCGCGCAAAGTAGTTTTTCTTGTTTCGAGCTTTATAAAATGATTACCGACTTTTCAACCGGATAAACGATGAAAAGCGTGTTAATTTAGACCAGTCTACGCAGTGCAAGCAAAAACGGCAGCTTGACAAATTCACTTCAGTGTCCCTTCACTCCTAGAATCTCTCACACCTCCGTCTAACGACAAGGATGGTTGAACGCGAAGCTTTATCGTGATGGATTCTTTGGTTAGCCAATCCCACACTAGGAGTGTGTACTACTCTGGAGGTACGCTCCATTTTTCTAGAATAGCCCCAGCAACTCCCAGGTGTGCACTCCGTGGGCCTAACGTTTAGGTCTGAAGTGTACGGCGCTAATGGGTACCTGCTGCTGGGCGTTCGCTTCGACCATGTCGAAATGTAGCCATCGGATAGACGCCGGATCTATAGCGGCACAGACCCAAGTTTGATTGCGGCGTCGGGGCGTGTTTTTTCTTTCGCTTCACTCACGATCATTCATGATGAGCGTCAGAGAAAGTTGGCTTTCCTGCCGCGCGTACTAGCGTACAACGGCATCAGTGAGGACAATAATGCTTCGCTTAAATAAACAACAAACAAGATAGGGGAGAGGCAGAAGGCTAAACAATACTAAGGCAAGCCTTATATGCCTGTTTCTGGGAACCCGTCTTCTGGGGGGAGTTTCCTCTGGTCGGGGATACGCTCGCCGGCGTTGGCCATCCGGGCCCTCTGCACCAGGGCAACGCCGGCAGAGGTAGGAGCTGGTCAGCTGTGTCCCCCACTGCTCGTACAGTAGTTGGGAATTAGAAGTAAGGGACGCGGTTTGTTGACACCCCCATACCAGGTGGTATAGGGTGCAAAGGGGGGGGGGGGGGGGGGGGCTTTTTGCATGGGGCGCGGTACAGGGTTGGGTTTGTAGTCACCGGAATATAGAAGCTTAGGTTCACGATGCTCTTGGGTGTGTTTCTGGGTGATGTTCACGCCCCTGCCGGTGGTGAGCGGGTATGTCGGCGCATTTTCGCAAGAGCTTCAGGGTATCTTCAGCTGGTAGGTTTCTTTTTTGCTTTCGCAAACGGCCGGTGTTTTGGGCTGGGGCAGCGGCGCTTGCCTCTTTATTTCCTTTGGAGTATTTGTAACCAGGTGACCAGATAATATGCAGTTCTCGAAGTTTAACTTGTTTTAGAACAGCGAATGCTGGGGGCAATAGAAGAAAAGTATGGGTGGGTCTCCATTTGTGCCAGGCCAGCCACTCTCCGATTACGCAAGGTGGCTGGATACTGCGTAGCATTGGACAGAAGCCCTCCTGGGCCTTGTTGGCTTCGCATTCTTTCGCTACGCAGGATTCGGAATCCGTGGTTTTCAGAAAAAATTCTCACTTGCTTTGTTCCTTCTTAAGCCATAATGTAGAGCACGTATTCATTTAAATACTGTACCCATCTCATAAGCTGCACGCATGTTTCACCAAAACGCAGAAACATGCGAACGCAGCGCACAAAATGCAAACAAAAGCAATGCAAGAAAATCAAAGCTTTTCGTTAACTTCAATCCAAACTGTTCACCTCGTGCAGTTTTTATATCTGCTCAGAAACGTCTTTGTAGTCGTTATTCGCAGCGAAATATAGAACCTTCATGGTGTTTTGGTGTCGATAAGAGATAGGTGTTATCCACACATTCTACAGGAAGAAAGAGAGAGAGAGAGAACAAACTGTATTGGCAAAACATACGAGGAGTGGTGTCCTCATTTCAGGACACCATTAGTGGTGGACGCTAAGCTGGTCGTCCGCACTGAAACTGGGCAGCACGATCTCACAGTGCTAATGAGAGGAACGATGAGTTCTGTCTAACTTGGGTTTCCTCAACACCCCCAGACCACATGATAGAGCGTGCCCGCTTCGCTCCAAGACTGACAGTCTCAGACATCCAGTCAGCATGTCCGACTGTGTCGCATGTGCGGCTTATTTGTAGCCTGGCTGCTGTAACTTCCGTGTGAATGCCATGCGAATGAAGTGCGTGTTGTCTTAAGCGTCGTTTTATTACGTGTAGTTTATTGTCGGCACGTTACTGCCAGTCTTGGTGCGATAGTACGCGAAGTGCTTGGGGCATGTAGGGATCCACGTCCTGATGCGAGACCCTTGGGTCATCTATACCGCTGTGTAGATGGGCATGGCCGTTGCTAAGAAAAAAGGCGAGTGGGTGGAAGTATGTTTCGACACGTGGAGGAAAGATATACGCGAAGAAATCTGACGACTCTGCAAAGTTATCGTCAAACATGGACTCGACCTTGACAAGATCCAGTAAAGGATCGCACGCTTGCACTATCGGGCGTTACCTACCCCTCGACACCTACTCTCGCCAATAAAGGCAACCAGAAGCAGTCCTCTTATAAGGCAAGAAGATACGCCCCTGTTTTTTTCGAGCCTATCACCTTTATCTTTCCTTTTTCTGCAGCACAAACCGCGCACAACATCCGAGGTCACACAAACTATCCTTCATACCGACTGCAGCGAACTAAATCGTCCTTATATCTTCGTACCAGTGTTCCGGCTCGTCAGAACAAATACAGTTACTACGAGACGAAAATACGTATTAAATTTCGCCCTGAAACTACATCTACGTGGTTGTGTGCCGCACTACCATTGTTCCTCTGCTTTGCATGCTTTATTCCCACTTGCTTTCACCTTGTTTTAGGTACGCCATGATGCGTTCGCAGGATGAAACATTATTCGTGTCAGAATTGAAAAAATACATAACAAGTTGCATTAGACCTCGGTTTAATTGTATTCATTTCAATTTGCAGTCAGGTAAAAACAAGTACAACCACTTGGAGTGTTTTTTCAATGAAGTGAACGTGTTTCTTGATATCATAATGTTTTCTGAAACGTGGTTCACCTCGGAAAAATATATACTTGTGATTACTGGATATAATCCATTTTTTTGCGAATCGTACCCGAAAACGAGGGGGTGGTGTATCTATGCTGGTTTCGAACAGATTGAGTTGTGTACTACTATCTCAGTTTTTCATCAATCACCACCAATTATGAAACCCTAGCGATCAAGACTGGCTCTTGCATTTTTTTTGCGTTTGTTATCGACCACCTGACTCATCTGCTCCAATTTTTTTGTTAATTTCTATAATCCTTCTTAGAATTTGTCAATCGCCATAAGTACAAATTAATTATGGGTGGTGAGTTTAATATTAATATGCTTGATGAAAACAACACCAAGTGTGAATTTGAAACTATACTGAATATGAATACCTGTCAAAATATCATCTCCTACTAGAATAACTCCAAGCTCTGCAACATTACTTGATCTTGTCATCACTAACTTTGATCACTAACGGTAACGGTCAGTAACGGTCATCACTAACGGTAGCTTAGTCGGTGGTGTTATTACGTACGCCATAAGTGACCATTTGCCAATTTTTGTATCTGTTGAACGGAACATCAAGGCCACTAGGTATACAAAACGAGACTCATCTTATCAATTGATTAATGAAAGCACGTTGGATATATTCAGAGAGTAGCTTGGAAATGCTAACTCGGACAACGTCTGGAAGATGACAGCCCCGAATCGACCTATGACAACTTCATGACAAAATTCACCGATATATATAATCGTTCGTTCCCTCATGAAACATTCAGACAGTAAAAAAGGCGCGGAAGCCATGAGTAACTGGAGAAATGCTAATGCTCATAAGAAAGAGGGTCAAACTACACCGAAGATTTATGCATACTAAGGACCCTGATGCATTCCAGAGATTTAAAGTCTTATGAAACCATGTCACAAAAGAACTACGCGCTTCTGAACGACAACATTACATCAATATATTTGACGCTGCAGCAAAAAGTTCAAAAGACACCTGGAAAATAATGAACGCTTTACTTCGACGCTCCACGCAGTCTGTCACCAAAATTATTAGGGGTAATTGCGAGCTAACTGAAACTGACCTTGCAAATGCCTTTAATAATTGCTTTTTGTCCAGAGCGGCAGTGTCTGCAAATACAGATTACGACTTTTCTTACATGAAACCACATGAACGAAACACAATGTTTATAGAGCCCGTATCCCCAGGTAAAGCCACATCGGCATTCATGTCACTCAAAAATAGTAAAGCTGAAGACAATCTAGGCCTTCAAGTTAAACCGATTAAACATGTCATCGACATAATCCACCAATCCTAGTGCACATATTTAACACCTGTTTACCTGAGGGAATATTTCCTCGTAATATGCAATGCGCAAAAGTGTCCGTAGTTTTTAAAAAAGGCGACAGTAATGACTTTGGTGACTACCGTCCAATATCTATCCTTCCAATTTTTTCAAAAGGAATCAAAGAAGTAACTCTTACACGACTATTATCTTTTTCCGCCCTGCATAACACTTTAAGCTCAGCCCAATTCGGTTTCCGCCAGAATAAATCCACTGAACTAGCATTGCTGGCCCAAAAAAAAAAGTATATTTTACAAAATTTTCAAAAACGGAACGTGGTTCTCGGTATTTTTTTAGATTTTACAAAAGCTTTCGACCTCGTCGATCATAAAATTCTTCTGCTTAAACTCGAATACTCTGGTTTCCAGTGTAAAATACACTGTCTGATTGCTTCCTATCTCCAATACCGTTCTCAGTTTGTCGACATTAACCATCATTGCTCCATGATAAAACCAGTAACCACTGGCGTCCCCCAAGGCAGTATACGTGGACCCTTTCTTTTTATACTGTATATCAACGAAATTGTAAACATTGATCAATCTGCAAAATACAGTCTGTATGCAGATGACACTAGTTTGTTTTTTCACAGCCAAACGGGTATTGACCTTGCAAACCAGGAGAACAAAGCGCTTAAACTTATTCACACCTAGGCGACAAAGAATAATTTAAAAATACACGTAGATAAAACTAAGGCAGTACTATTTAAACCACGCAATAAAGTTCTCGATGTTCCACCAATCATGATCGGCAATACACAACTTGAAATGGTACGCTGGTTTAAAACGCTGGGTGTCTATTTCTCGGAAAATTTATCATGGGATCGACCGTTTTTTTTTTATTTATTTGCATACCTACTTCGCCCGTTGGGCATTATAGTAGGGGGGACAAATAATCGATATAAAATACAACATTGCACACTCTTTGAAAGGTTGAAGAAAGAAAAAAAAAACAATTGTAAGAAAACATACAAGGTTTGCGTTAGTAAGCCACACACTGCAGACCGTGAGTACAATACTAATCACACATGTGGTACATTCTGAGGGAGCACATGAGACAGCACTAAAAACAAATATCGGCCAGGTAACAAGATACATTCATTTACACAGCACGCTGGCTAACATTGCAAAGCATAAATATCAAAGAAAGTTTCAAATGGCGAGTACATTTTTATCCATAAATATATTCTTGAAGGACAGTGGGGAACGTCACATCAGAAGCAACTTCGATTAGTTCAGGAGGCAGCAGGTTCCATTCGCGTATTGTACGGGGAAAAAAGGAGTTTTGGTATGTGGTTGTGCGCGCGCACATTTCTTTTATCTTGAGTAAGTGGTCGCGGCGCCCGGATATGTATGTTGGTGATTGTAGATAAGTCTCTTTGTTTAGTGGTGTGCGATTGAAGACGGCATCTCGAAGGAAAGAGAGGCGGGAAACAACACGGCGCAGTGAAAGATCTTCCAAACATATGTGCCGTTTTATTTCTGTGACACTGCTTTGGAATGAGTAAATGCCGGTTATGAATCGGGCTGCACGTTTCTGTATCGCTTCTAAGCTATTGACAAGAATTTGTGTGTGCGGGTCCCACACAACGGACGCGTATTCCAGAATCGGGCGAACGTTGCTTAGGTAAAGTGTTCTCTTGACATCTATTGGCGCGTGCTTAAAGTTCCGTTTAATGAAATTTAGTACTCGTCCTGCTTTTAAAGTGATGCTTTGAACGTGACGATTCCATGTCAGATCGGCGGAAAACGTGACACCTAGGTATTTTGCTTCGCTTGTTTCTGATAATGGGGCAGCCGTTCAAGCAGGTACTGTGTACCGATTGGTTGACGCTTGCGCGTGAAGCAAATATGCTTGCATTTTGAGATGTTCCAGGGACATAAGCCCCCTGTCACACCATGAAGAAATTTTATTTAGGTCTGTCTGTAATCGCCCTACTCGGTCAGAGTCGGTATTAATTTCTCTGTAAAGGACGCAATCGTCTGCGTACAGCCGGATTTCGAAGTGATTTCCTGTGCCAATGTCATTTATATATATAGAAATAAAAGAGGACCTAAGACGGAACCCTGCGGAACGCCAGAGTAGATACGCATGCATATTCTGATTCTGCGCCATTCATTACCACCTCTTTGTAAACGACCTGTCAAATAGTTTTTGAGCCAAAAAAGGATGTTATCTGGTAAACAAGAAGTGACAGCTTATGAAGTAAGAGAACATGGGACACTTTGTCAAAACGCTTTCTGGAAATCTAATAGTATGCAGTCTGTTCGTAAACCTTTATCAAATGATGTAAATATGTCATGGGTAAATTCCACTAACTGAGTTACGCATGAATGACCAGCTCTAAAACCCGTGTTGGTAAGGAACAAAGAAACTGTTGTTTTGAAGGTGGGTAAAGATGTTAGTGTAAATTATGTGCTCCAGGGTTTTGCAGCACACAGATGTTAAAGATATGGGTCTATAGTTCATGACACTGTCACGGGGCCCACTTTTATGAATCGGAACAATGTCGCCCATCTTCCAGTCTTCAGGTAATTCTGAGGTTTCAAGAGATTTGTGATACAGTACTTCTAAATACTTTGAGATGACATGTGCGCAGGATTTCAAAACAAGATTGGGTATCCTATCTGGACCTGGTGCCGAGTGTGGTTTTAATTTTTGGAGAAGGTTGACTATTCCAGAGTAGTGAATAGCAATATCCGGCATATCATCAAGTGCGTTGCTCAAGAAGACTGGAAGATGTTGAGGTACTAGCGTGGAATACACTGAGACAAAGTAATCATTAAAACAGCTTGATTATCTCTATCATTGGTAACAGCTGCACTATTGTGGATTAACGGAGGGATACCAACATCGTCTTTGCTGTTAGATTTCACCAATTTCCAGAGTTTCCTTGGATTTTTCTTTAATTCTAGAACCAAGAGAGTCAAAATACCGCCTTTTTTCCTTCTGTGATTTTGACCTTGATTTCGGACCAAGCTGTCGAAGCTTAGAAATTGCAGTGGATCGGGATTTTTTCTATACCGTTTGAATATACGATTCCTCTTATTAAGTAGAACCTTTAATGGGTTTATCAAACCAAGGTTTATTTTTTCGGTGTTTCGCAGAAAGAAGCTTAGAGGGAATATGCAAGTCAATGAGCTTTAAAAAGATACAGTGCTGCTTTGTTCTGAGAAACTATCGAAGCTTGACTCAAGCGCTTCAGAAATACGAGAGTAATTTCCACTATCAAGAAATAACTTTCCTGGGTTTCGGAGGCGGTATGTACGGTTTGGAAGCAACGAGACGGGCAACCACTGCATCATGGTCGCTTATTCCGGGAACTATGGAAACAGATTGAAGCAACGAAGGAGAGTTTGATATCAGAAGATCTAAGGTGGAAGCGGCATTGCTATGACGCCGTGTTGGTCCCTCCACGAATTAATAAAGACCATGTGTTGCAAAAAGATCGTAAAAAGCCGACGACAGGGATGAGCGCGAAGGAAGTACTGGAAGTTTGTTAATCCACTGCGCATCCGGCATATTAAAGTCACCACCGACGAGAAAGTAATCAGTTGAAACCGTAAGTAATATTTGAGAGAGGGTATTAAAGGTATGGCTGCTGTTGTCATTAGGCGGACGGTAAAATGCTCCAACTGTAAGCTGTTTGTTTTGTTCGAGAACAACTTTACACCAAACAGATTCACAGCTGTTAGCCTCAAAGTTGACTACGAAACTTGGCAAGCTGTGCTTGACCAGAACAAAAACGCCCCCACCGTGCGTATTCCGGTCTTTGCGATAGGCCACATATTCCGCAGGAAATACTTCAGAGCTGGAAATCGATTCATCCAACCAAGATTCAGACCCGATAACAATGTCAGGGCCAAAAGATGATACGAGCCCTGTTAACTCGTCGGTTTTGTTCTTAACGCTTCGGCAATTGATAAGCATAATGTTTACAAGTGAAGGACGGCATGGCTCATACTTAATAAGGCTGCATCGAGGAACGCTGACGGTATCGCTAACTGCAGTAACAGGGATTGCTCGACTCCGTTTCAAGTTCACTTTTTTTGCAGCACGACAACATCCGTATCAGCGTCGTAAAGGAAGTCTCGTCCGTCCATACGAAGCTTATCATGCCTTAATTTATAGGAGGAAGAGCGAGCCTTTGCAAATTCGGTAAGTTTCCTGCGGGCTAAGCGCACTGAACGAGAGAAGTCTTCCCTGATGGAAATGTCACTGGACTTCAGCTTCGGACCCGCCCCCAACACCGCATCTTTATCTTTAAATCTAACAAAGCGAACTATTATGGGGCGGTTTTTATCTTCACTGTAAGAGCCCAGTCTATGCGCTCGATCAATATTCAGTGGGTCAAGCGATACACCTAGCTTAGTAGAGCAGAACGCAACAACGGTTTCTTCCTTGCTTCCAGGTTTCGGAACGGATTATCCTCAAAACCAAAAAAGAGAAGGTTGTTCCTTCGTAGCCTGTTTTCGGAACCATCCGTGGAAGCTTTCAAAGCAGCTATTTCTGCAGACGGGGTTTTGGAATCGGCCGAAGAGTTACTGGACTGCGAGCGAGCTTGTTCTAGAAGATTGACACGTTCAGTCAAGCTCTTCACTTTTTCGTCAGTGGCGAGTTGTCTAGTCCGTATGTCCGCTAAATCCGACAAAATTCTTTCTTGACCTGACGCGAGCCTGGTGAGCATCTGCATGACAGCAGAGATATCTCCGGCGTCGATCGGCGTACTAGATTCCTGAATGCTATCAGGGCCTGGGTTCGACTCCACGTCGCCTGATAGGGCTAGCAGCAATTGTGACAATGCAACATGGCACACCGCGGACGTACAACGGTTAACAAACCAAAATAGCCAGTCTCTGGTGTCACTGCGGCACAACCAGTTAATTACCTGGCCGGAAAACTATCAGAAGTGATAGGTTGTATGCGTCGTCACTGTCTGTATTTTCCTATTTCCGTAAATCGAACTTTGTACAACTGTTTATTTTCCTAATCTATTAATTATGGAGCACTGGTATGGGCGACTACCTCGTCAGAAAATATCAACAAGTTAGGTCTACTGCAGAAGCGAGCCATTCGTACCGTTAATAAGGTTTGCTACATAGCCCACACTGCCCAGTTCTTTCAGCAGTTGAAGATGGTTAGTGTTAAATCTTTATATTCTTTCCGATTGTGTCGATGCTGCAAAACTGAACTTAACAAAAGAGAACACACTTTGGCTGAATTAGCTAACCTAAGAATAAATGATCCAAGTTATTGCACTCGCCATCCTGAACCCTACAAAGTTGATACATGCCAGATTATGGCACACAGCAGCTGAAACATCGTCTACCGTCCATTCTTAATACGTTATCACGTGAAAGCAACTCAGACAGCGCTTCCATCTCATTCAAACGTTTGAGGGAAAATTTCGTGTAGTTTCTTTGCACTTGCGCAGGAACATATTTCTTTTACTTGTTTTTATTTGCGACGTATGACCTAATGAATTTGCGTTATGCCAAGTTCTTTGCCCTGTGCGTACTTTTTCTTGCGTCTGATCTGTTCTCTCCCTTTTTCTCTCTCTGTTTTCTTGTTGTCTGTTTTTGTTCGTTTCTTCTTCCTTTCTTTCTCTTTCTTTTTCTCTTTATTTTTTTTTTTTTTTCACCCGGTATGTTTCCTTTGTTTCGGTCTTTGAGTTGTTATTCACTGCAATTTGCTGAGTCACATATTATGTATATTGCTGATAACGTACAGATCAACTTGTGTATTTTTTCCTGTAGGTTTCACCTTATTTTGCAATCGGACTGTATATATTTTTCCTTCTGTTTCGGAATCCGAATCTGTATTCTTTCATGCACTGTACCGCAGACGTGTTAATAATGTATCCTGTCTAACATTTGCACTGTTTGGAAAGCAGGGGGTACGGGCCCAGTCAAGCCTTGTTATGGCTTTTTTCCCGTACCTCCCAACATCGTGTGATGTTAAAACAAAATTGAATTGAATTGAATTGAAGTGCGGTCACAGTAGCGTTGCGGTCAGCTGTCCCAGTACCCAGTATGCCTCAGCATCAAAGCATCCATCAGACAACTATTGGTACTTTTTAAGTATATGCAACTAGTGCTGCTTTAAAATGGTGAGCTAATACGACATTCTTATTTAGTTTCCTCGGCTGTAACACTCTCGCAACTCTTAAGGAGTCTGTAAAGGCTAGAGATTTTACAGTTTCCTTCGTGTAAGGGGCTGTATTTCAATTCAGATCGCACATGCTTCTGATAAGAGATGCTAGTATATTTTTTTATGGTCCTGGCTCTACTGATCTTTTATGCATGTTCTGCGCATGATGCAGCAGATGTCCACGAGTCATCAGCGTAAAATGTAGTGTAAGCGTATTTGTGCTTCCGATGTAAAAATGCAGCATACAATCAGTTCTCGTGGCCAGATTCTCTTGTGAATTTGTTTGAATTCTGTGTCAGAGAAAGTAATACACGTGCCCCAAGGTGATACAACATCAGCAATACAGGTGTAGACGCTATCATGAAACGATAACCCTACATCTTGAGCAAGGAGTTTCACCCGCAAACAGAAAGGGGAGGGTATCGATGGGCGCGCTGACTAGAGATGAGATGAGGTGTCATTTATAAGATATCAAAGGCTATTCCTAATAACGGTCCTCCTAATGGCATAACAAAGTGATCCGTAAATGTGTTGGTGTTCAAGCCTCCGCTTTTCAGTTTCATGTTATGGACTTTGAATGGGGCTAGCACTGAAAGCCCCATACTGCAAGACAGAGCCGTAAGTGCAGCACTGTGCTTAACATTTTAATGCAGTTTTGCACGCACGCCCATTAAGAACACTCCCGTGGGTCAAACGCAAAATCCGAAGCAGAAACTGATTCCGCGTTTTGTGTATGACGTGAATGTCAGTTTTTTATCGAGTACTATGACTAAAAACCTGTGCTCCCTGTTCACAGGAATTGGCGCACCGCTAAGTTTAATATCGGTGTCAGGTCGGATCCCGCCTCCTGGAGAACACCCAGATGTACTTTTTTCTGTGTTAAGTTTAAACCCCTTGATATCTGCCCGGCGAGCAAGTTGTTTCACACCAAATTGTTGATTCTTGGAAGAACGTTTTTGTATCTGCTTCGAAAAGAGTATCTTACCTGTACACAGGTCCGTATTCTTTGGCCCACTTGATGGCCGTGTTGCAGAAGAAGTCCCGCTGATATATTTGCTGGTGACCCAGGAGCGAGGCGCCTGGCGGAGTGGGGGGAAGCCGTGTTCCTGGCGGCGGCGTTCCCCACAACCATCCGCGCGCGAAGATCCATGCTATTAGGAAGGCGGCCCCACTCGCTAGTGCAATACAGATGGAGTACATGGCGATGCACTTTTCTTGCCTGCTGAAAATTTGATAGGTAATGCTGAACTAAAACAAATCCAGTGCATAAAGCACAAAAACACTTTTTCTGTCACGTCAATAAACTCGATCAAGATTGTTATTTTTGCTGTTAACATGCACAAATCCGCGGAAGAAGTGCCAGTGTCCGTGTTATGTATACATTTCTCCAAGACCACCGTCGGGACTCATTTAAAGCGTAGAAGATTGATTATTCTATCAGTAATGCTGAACGGAATAAATGGGAACCCGTAAGGTAGCGCCCGTCGTACTTACAAGTACAGTGTCTGTTTAGACAAGTTTCAAATGCCATTGTATAGATGTATTTTACAAAACACGTTTATGGGGGGCCCCAAAAAGCAAATTAAACATTTGGTGCGCGTTTTGAGCGATGTTCGGTCAATAGCCATTACCAAACAACCCCTAAACCATTATGAAGACGTTATACGCTTCCGTCGGTGCGCATGCGTCCGTCCCATATCGAGATAACACCTGGAAGGCTTCGACCTTTATTCTAGCGATCACACGCATGCGTACCCCTTTCGCTGCCAAATCGTAGGCATCATATGTGCAACACACGAACCCAGACCGAAACCTCTCGATTGCGGAGGACAGCTGACAGAGCGCGTTGAGCCACGAGACTCCCACGTTCAAATCGCCCACCACCACAAATGCTGTCATCGGAAGCTGCATGGGGCCTTGCTGTGCGTGGATGCCCCCTCCCTCCACCCCAATCAATGCACACATAAACCGGCAACGGGGATGGTTGCATAACTGGGCGTGAAGTGCACCGAAGAAGAGAGAGGAAATACTTTATATGCGGACAGATTAAGATCTGTTATTTTTCCGCGAAAAGTATGACCAGCTCGTCAACGAGGGCCGCCAACGCGGCAATGTCGGCAGTTATGGCTTTCAAGATGAAGAAGAATTATTTGCTCTGCCGGCCTTCCAACGGGGCAAGTGGCTTTCAACCGGTAGGGACCCGCAGCTTGTGAACGAGATGGAATTTGAGGCGGCAACGGCCGCGGCTATATACTCTGTTGTGGCGGTGGTGGTGGCGGCGGCTTTTGGTTGTTTTTACACCCATCCGCACTGCTGTTGATTCTCGGCAATCGTCTGATAACGACGCTACGGCCGCTGTCAGCCGACTGCGGAACTTGTGAAACAGGCATCGGTGGTGGCGAGGGGAATAACTGTTGTGAGAACCCTGTTTGAAAGAGGGGTCGGTGGTAACGAGGAGCAGCCCCGGAGCTTAGCTGAGTAAATCGGCTTCATCGGAATAAAAACTGGGCAGGTGAGACATACTGCTTCGCTGTAAAATGGGGCAGCTACAGGTCTGATTAGAAGCCAACCGATCGCAAGGAGGGGCGTCACTACGCTACGTCGGAATGTGGGCGGTAACCAAAATATCCATATGACGCGGTTGTGGAACGGGTGAGGGGGGGGGGGGGGTTAGTTGCATGTATCTGCCTCTTATACATGATTCCAAGCGTCACGAAAGAGTATTACAGAACAATTAAAATATTGGTCCAATTCAATATAGTTCTCAGTTAATAATGCATTGTTTTCGGATACAGAAGCACGTAACGCCGATGAAAGCACCAAATATTTTTAATAAAACGAAGTTGTGTGTTGTATTTCCGCCCCTTTGAGGTATATCTTTGCGGATTGCGAATGTTTACATATGTATTACAATTGCAAAGCACTTTCCTAAATCTCTTCACATCTGAGCGAGACGTCTCCTGGACGCAGACGTATGTCCAGAGATAAACAATGTAAACTTATGAGAATTGAGTTCATGTGGGGTCCCGGAAGCCTTTGCTGTTATCCATTCCGTAACATAAAGCACCTGGACGCATTTATTTTGCAACTCACGAAGAAAACATTGAACGTTCCACAACTTCCGGTCTTAACAGTGCACATTCCCCGGCAGTGCACAATGCCGAGAAAGCAGAAATTTAGAAGCCAAGATGCTCAGAATATCAAATAACGATGTCACATATTGACCCAGTGTCGGTGTCTGTAACAGACATGGCATTGCTAGTCAGGTATTACATTCGAGTTAGGCTGACAAAGATGTCACATCAACACCATCGAACAGACTTCGAGACGCTCACAACTGAAAGTATGCTAAGTTTGGACAATGTTTAGAGTTGGTAGGCGATTGATTACCTCTCATTGCTTAAACGCCATCAAGAAAGGATAACTTCCGAGCAAATTTCTCCACTGTAAGGGCAGGTTGGGCCTCTGGTACATCCAGTCAAGCTCAAAATGTGAACAAAATGCTTGAAGTTGGTCATCGGCTACTTATCAGCATTTCAATTCTAGAAAAGTATTTAAAATGCAAATGGTGAAGGCCACTGCATGCAGACAAAGGTGTCACCTTCACGGAGATACTTCCAAAGTGCAACATAGTCGACCGTAGCATGTTCCGGGACAAAAAAAGCGCCATAAAATTTGAAGGTAACACGTGTTCCCAATTCTGTGAAAAAAAGGAGGCGCAGAATTAAGGTGCCATCACGACCGCACGGCTCGCACGTAATGAAGTTATACAGGCGCATACCCAAGTACAACTCACTTAGACTTGAAACGGGACCATACAACAGACTAAAACTACCAAGACACATTCAGTGGGGGGCCCGAAGTAAACAAATTGCTTGAAGAAAAAGTACAACACTGTCAAGCACCCCCGCTCACAAACGTCTGGCAGGGGTTTCGGAGGCATGGGTGTGTAAGTACAGGAGGAAAGGCGCATGCTGCGCATTTAGGTGAAAGCGAACGAATGACATACACTAGAATTTACGTTATACAGGAATCAACGAACAAAAAAAAATCACACAGACGCAACGCATTGATTGTCCCTTGCAGCATCCACATGGAAATTTCGTCAACCGCCACATACTTTTCGCTGTTCAAACATCCGGCTCGTTTTTAAATATAGACACTCCAACCCTTTGGTCGCCTTGGATGCCCAAAGAGCTTGGGGGGCCTAAATACAGATTGCGAACCGAGACATGTAATTGGATTTCGCATTGGTATTGTCGTCACAGTGGTGGTTCTCAATATTCTCGACAATCGCAGGTAGCGGAGATATTATGGGACGTTCACATAATGCAGCATCTGCATATCACCGTGCTTTGATTACACTGCCACGGTGGCTCAGTGACTAGGGCGTTGGGCTGGTGAGCACCAGGACGCAAGTTCGATTCCTGGGTCGCGGCGGCCGCTTTTCCGATGCAGAGCGAAAAGCAAAAAAGCCCGCGTGTACGAGATCTCGGCGCATGTTTTTAAAGATCCCCAGGGGTGGTCAATATTATTCCGGAGCCCCCCACTACGGCACCCCTTACACCTTGTGTAGCATCGGCGCGTGAACCCTAAAATCAATACTTTGAGTAAATTTGGTAGAGTACGCCACAAAGCAGGTTTTATAAGCGCCATTATTGCGTGATGATAAACCGAAGGAACAATAAATGTCTACCTGGTGGTGGGCCCCTTTTCCCTGACACCGTCGTTTTTCCGCAATCGTTACTCTAAAAGGAGTATATGACAGGGTCAATGAAGAGACCGATAGTGCAACTTTATTTCATAAATGTCTACTGCCATTCTACATATCAAGTATTTCGCCGTTCGCCGAAAAGTTTGCTTTGCGATTATTTCACACTTCATTCGCGATGATGTAACAGTAGAGGTTGCATCATTGCACGAAGGTGCATTTTTATCTCCGGAGTAGCTGCGTTTTTCTCGTCCTAGATACGAACAGATTACTTTCACAGTGAATTTTTACTCGTATCACATGCAGGTGGCACTTACCGTAATAGATGTTCCTCAACAAGAAACGTACCAGAATGTGGGTCTCGATTTTTTAAGGAGTTACTGAGGCAACCGGTATTTTCCTACAATTGAATGTCGCTCCACGGTAACCCGATATGGGCTCCCTCCCGTTGTTTCGATCGGTGCACTACAACAGGCTTCAGCGTTTATGAGCCCCTAGAAGCCGTTTGCGACAACCGCTTTTTTACTATTGCCTCGCTGCTGATTGCTCGCAAGATCAAGGATCGGTTTTTGACGATCTATTCCTGCGTGCACTAAACGCCTTTGCAAAACAACACAGATTACCTACTACGAAAAGATGATTGCATGGAATAAAACTGCAGGAAATCCGTTTAGCGGAAACGACGCCCAGTTCAGGATGCGATTTGCTTGTTAGTTTTGAGCCATGGAAGTTATTGCACTTCACCTCAAAATGTCACACATGCTAAAACTACATTGTACGAATTTAAAGCGCAAAAATTCAGGCAGGAGACGAACTGGAGAAGGACAAGCGCTTGTCCTTGTCCCGTTCGTCTCCTGTCTGAATTTTGGCGCTTTAAATTCGTACAATGGACTACCAACTAGCTGAACTCACACGTTGTTAAAACAACATGGTTGGCTTCGGTGGCTAAAAAAAGCTCAAGCAAGAATTATGCGAATGTATGCAGGTACTGCTTACACATTTTCCACTCCCCTTAACTTATTTGTTACTGGACATATGGCGCGTCATTTGTTTCACCATGTTCATTGCTGCTGCCTGGTGGTGACGGCTGTTACAAAGAAAGCTGGCATTACTAGAACTCATCTCATAATCAACCATTCTTGCGTTTCTTTCCCTACAATTTTCTGTGTGTAATTTCAGAAAGAAACTATAATGCGTTACCCGCCGCGGTGGCTCACTGGCTAGGGCGTTCTGCTGCTCAGCCCCAAGGATGCGGGTTCGAATCCCCGCGACGGTGTGATTGCGATTCTGACTGAAGCGAAAAGCGAAAAACTCCCGTGTATTCGACATTTCGGAACACGTTAAAGATCCCCAGGTGCCAAATTTGATATGGAGTCTTCACTACGGCACGCCTCAGCAGCCGAGGTGTAGCTTCGGCGCGTTTTACATCACAATCGATCAACTACTGAAGCGCTTTCTTTTTTATTCGACTGTTCAATCAAATCTGATGAGCTTATGCTTAACGGCTTTTTGAACAGCGCAGCCGTTTAGGCAGACACAAATTCATTCGTCGCAGGAAACAACACCGAAGCCTAGCTAGAAAGAAATGTGGTTAAGGAGGTCCCGGGAATTGAACCCGGGGCCTTTACGCATAGGAACCGGCAACCTAATTACTGGACCAACCTATAGGCTGGAAAGATACGGGTCAGCAGCGGCGGGAAACATTAACATATGCAGCCAATTGGAAAGAAAAAAAAGCCAATTCTTTGGTCGGAATCGAAGCTGGGTATCGCGCGTTATAAACCGGCGTCTATCCAATTGACCTATCATCGCATTTCCGACACACATCATTTCCTTTGGTTTCGTACCCGCGGGCGTTGGCTTGGGACTTGGCCGCGGGTTCTAGCACGTGCTGACGCGGTCCACTTTGGGAGCGATGTGAAAGCCTGCGGACGAACCAATCAATCAATCAATCGATCAATAAATCAGTCAAAGAAGTTTATTTCTCGCCACATGTACAGCGAAACTATCCGGGCTTGCCAGTGATGGAGAACCTTCAGGGGCCAGTTCAGAAATAAATGTGAGGTGATGTCCCATGGAGCGGGAACTTGGCGCCTTACTAAACTTGAAAGCAGACTTAGGTTGGCTCACCGGCCACGGAAAGAATAATGAATGGAGTAAGACTTAGAGACAGGAACGAGCTTCCTGGATCAGGGAACAAACTAGAGCAGAAGATATCATCGTTCAAATAACGAAAAAGAAATGGAATGGGCTGGCCATCTAATTCGGCGAAATCACAATGGGCGGACTGCCAAGGTGACAGACTGGACCCCAAGAGACGGCCTACAAAAGAGAAAGGCCAATTACTCGATCTAGGAACTGAATAAGAAACTTCAGAGGCAAAGAGTGGACTCGAGCGGGCGCGGGACAGGAGCGGTACGAGGTCAACGGGAGAGGCCTTCGTCCTGCACTGAACCTAGAGGGCTGTTTATGATGATGACCATAATGACGACGACGACGACGACGATGATGATCAATAGGCAACAGCCGGGTCTCTGACGACGGGAGAGGGGCCACAAATTCTACTGCTTCTCGAACTTTGCACCACTAGTGGAAGCTGCGCCAATTTTTTACGTCTGCGAACAAAAACTACCGAGGCTGCACGTATCTTTTAAGCGCGAAGGCGTTTTATAGCACAAAGCGTTAGAAATCAAATGTCCCTGCGTGTTTGCTATACAAGAAGGTTGTATAAACGTTTTATACAACCTCCTTGGTGGTATTTGCATGTGCTCATCTCCAAAATTTCCGCCCGTTTGATACATTTTTGGATTTCAAGCTGAGGCGCCTCTTCACTTGGATATGCTCCTGAGTAGATCCGTTATTATAGGCATCATTAGGAATAACCAAACGGGGCTTAGACTTCACGTTTATACATCTCTTCAGTTAAATATACATTTTAAGACGCTTATTTATCAATTGGCTCTTTTGCAAAATATGTAGAGTGAAAATAAAAGTGTATGCGTGTATGCTTGTGTCCCTTTAGTGCTGACCACCGTTGATGGTCAAGAGAAGTAAAATTTGCGGATACCTTTCATCCAAATTTTGTATAACCTCAATGCCATGTTTTACCAAGCTTCGCTGGTAAAGCATGGTAAAACATACATGGTGAAACATACACCATCACAGGGTGAGACGGTTCACGATTTTGTGAAAGCTGAAAGAGCTCAGTTAGATATATGATTTTTAAAACTCAGATGCAGAAGTGATTCTCCCTTTAAAAGGAAGCATTGCCGAACAGTAGTATATATCGGGCATTCTCTGTACGAAAATTGGACCTCCCGGATGCATTTTGCCACGAGCGTTTTTAGAGATAACAAAATTTTTCTTTATTTCTCGATAATTGATTCTTTTGTGGGACTGCAATATCTGCTAAAACCTATTTTAAAAGTTACCGTAAGATTTGATCTTGGTAGCCGCTTGAAATTTTAAGATTTTCGGTATCATACCCTTGCCTGCACAAACAGCTCTTGGAAATGATGTTACTGTGGTCGAACTTCTGCGTTTCAAATTGCACGCTAGAAATATTTTAATCTTTCCATATCTACGGCAACTAGTTCCTCGATACTAAAAGCCTATTTGGTTCTTATTTGTATTTTATGCGAGACGTACTTTCTTCAGCAACAGCAAGCAATAAAATGGAATTCGGGTCATGATTATTGGCATACGCCTTCCCTAATAAAAGCATGTGTGAACTACCGCAGTCCGTTGTATTTCTGCTGAAGCATCAATTCATGCATGACTACGGGCATTTTCCAATTCCATAGAGAAAAAAGCACAAATTATATTAATACAATAGAGGGATATTTCGGTATAACATGGAGCAGATGCTTAACGCAAACTCTCTCACTTAGGAGTGCTGCTTAGAATAAATAAGCCATGTGATGCTTGCACGTATTTTCCGCACCCACTGAATGCTTTCTACCGAGTGACTCACTCGTAACCGTGTATGCATACCGCTTGTGTTTTTTACGCATACGCCATTTCAGGGACTCTTTAAATGAGTAACCAGGACTTCCGCTCATGCTACCGTGAACGTACGGATCGAAATGGAAGAAAATATTAGAGTTAAGGTCGGAAGTTTTGCGATTGGAGCATTGACCATTCAATTCAGTGCTTCTGAAATATAAACCTCACTTTGAGGTATAGCGTCTAAAACAGGCAGGACGCCAGCGTACACGTCATTGCCGCGGTGTACCGCTACCTTTTCTAGGACATCCACTTAAGGTTCCTCCAGGCTACGTCCTTGGTAGGTAGTCAGCCTACTGACTATTCCCCTATTAGCTATGTTCAGGACTACCGACTGAAAAAGACATATCGTGATCTATGGACGTAAAACAAAAACGGCGTGTATCGCGGTTCGGTTGGCTGAGACGTGAAATGACGTCATTCTTTACAGATATTACGACACTTGCGGCAACAGTCTGAACCAGGCCTCAATTTCTGCTTACGTCGCAAGAAAATATTGGCTGTAATGTGATCTATGAAGCAAACAGCCGACTAGAAGTCTATTTTAAAGACATTATTTTCAGATTAGCGGGCTTAAAGAGGTGAAGCTACGCTGGCTCACTGACGCGCGCCGTAGTGACGGCCTCGGGGTAAATTTTTAACCACTTGGGGTTCTTTGACGTGCGCTGAAATCTCTACATATGGAAGTCTTCGCTTTTCACCTCCATTTGAAAAGCATCCACCACGGCCGTGATTCAGCTCCTGTACTTGGGTTCAGCAGCAGAACTCCTAGCCACTGAGCCACCCGGGCGGGTACAAGTTCTTCACAGGCAAGATAATTTTTGTTAAACATAATGCCGGAGGTGTCAAAACTCGCCTCTTTCGATAGCAAAGTAACGAGTTTTCGTGATAGTTTTTTTCGCGTAAAACAGCACACATCAAGCGCATTACTGGACAAAGAATTGCGGATGAGGGAGCTGCGTTTGGAAAGCATAATAACTTGCACGCATTTTTGAAAAAAGAGGAACCATTCACCCAAAGAGCGAACGAGTCACAATCTTTACTTTGATCAGACTAAATGCAGCTGGCCACAGACTACTTTGTGAATTGGTTTGGAGCGGGTTGATGAGTAATATTTCGGGTCAAATTGGCAACTGGGAGCGCAGTCACAGTTAGTCTAATCACATTTGGGTACTACAGCAAATGAGCCTAACTTAAGAAACATATGAAAGTAAAGGTATGGGAAGGATGCGGCCCGCAAAAGATGCACACACATCGAAAGAAAACACCACCAGCTTACAGGTAGGAATTTTAAGCCTCTAACGCAGAATAACTTCAATAAAGCTTGGTGTTGGGCTAGTTGGCATCTATACATAATGTAACAATAGCGCTGAACTTAACACGACGACGACAGGATCAAGAAAAAAGGACACAAGAAACGGTGGATGCGCTACTAAAAACTGTGAAAAGTTTTAATTAACAAGACAACATATAAATACTCCTGCCACCTGGTATCACCACCCAGTGCATGTTCGAATTATATCACCTCATACAACCATTCTTTGTCTTTAGATACTCAATCTCTCTTTCCAGCAACGAGACTGACGGAGCAAGTGACGCACTCGCCTTCGAGGCCAGAAACCATCGAAAATGCTTGACAATATTTCCCTTGTAACCCTGTCCCGTGATTTGAAGAGCACCTTCGTGTTTGTGAAATCTGGAAGTACATTTGCACCTTGTCGCAGTGCTGTGCCAGATTGCCAGAAATAGCCGTCTGCTGACACAGCGCACGGTGCTTCCTTCACCTTTCGTTCACACAACACCCTGATTGTCCTATGTATGCCCTTTTGCAAGCAAGCGGGATCTTTGGAAACTATGCCAACAGATGCACTTCACAAAACTTCCGCCAGTGCGCAAGCACCACACACCACTATATCTACTAGTTCCGATTTTCTTGGTCTCCAGCGCTTTATTAACCCGATTGCCACATGCTTCCAAGCTTATCTGGTGTGGAACAAACCACCTGTACGTCATGTCTACCCCGTATTTTTTTAAGGGATGGGACAAACCATGAATATACGGTATCACTACCGCACGTCTACCTGGTTTGTCACCCGTCGATTCTTTTCCATAAACAACAGCGGACATAACCGTTCTTGCTACAGAACCAATTAAAGATACCGGATAGCCACTTTTTCTGAGCCTGGCTGCTCGGATGTCAAGGCTTCTCCCATGGCATGATAACACGATTTTTTTTATCGCTTGCGTTAGGCAACCTCTGGCTATTCCTCGCTTTGCTAATTTACTATGCGCAGAATCAAAAGGAAGCAGCTGTTTTTCTCCCTGGTATGGTAACACCAGCAAGTGTGCCCCTGTTGGAATTTAAGCCTTAAATCTAAGTACTGAAGACAGTTATCTGCGGGAAATTCAAACGTGAAATCGAACCCCTCATGCGCTGCTTTGAACTCGTCCAACACATTCTGGACAATGCCATCGTATCGCCTCCAAGAAGCCAAGCACACAAGGAAATCGTCCACGTATCTGAAGCATCTGACTACACCAACATTCATAAGGCTCCCCTCCAACACACGGTCTCCTTGTGCCAAAGAGATGTCGCAAAGAACAGGAGCAATGCAGGACCCGAAGCTGATGCCATCTTTTTGCACAAACAAAGCACCATCAAACTCTATGTACAATGAACCTTAGGTACAGCCTAACAGGTCGAGGAATCTCTGGTAGTGATAGCGCATTCATTCTGAAATCTAACGCATTCCGTAGGCATCAATGCATTGTTCTACCGCTGCCATAGCGGCGGTGCACGGCACACTATAAAAAAGGTCCGAAACATCGATAGAAAAAAGCACGACACAGGTGTACCCTCATTTAGAAAAATTCACAACTTCATCAGACTTCTTGACAAGGAACGGGTCATCCGCGGGTTAGTCTTGCTAGATGCCTTTGCAGGAACTTGGCGAGTGCATTCTGCCACGATGCCTTGTCCACTAGAATAGTCCGAAAAGGCTGTGCGTTTGTGGGTCTTGATACTGAAAAACGGTTTCAATGTCAGCCCTTTACTTGTCTGATGCTTTTTGCCACTCCATCCAAACCAAGGTCATCGCAAGCCTTCGCAGCGTTGGCCTTCAAGGCTTTTAGTCTTCGCTCGTTGACTTCCCTTGTTTCTTCACAATGTTTGGCGAACCGCTTCCATTGCTTTCTCACCAAACTGACTTTCTTCTAGAACAGCGAAAGCCCGGTTTTATCGGACTGCATAGGCCTCAGCTTATTGGTACTAAGATAGTCAACAACCTGATCCACCGCCACACCTCGACTTTTTCTAGTCGAATTATGGACAATGACGCTATCCACGCACTCAGAAAGGAAACTTCCTTCTTGTCCTGACCTGCTTGGTTGGCCACTTTATGCGCCATCGCCAACAGTTTCTACAGGTTTCAAAGTGGGGGGATAGCATATTTTGGCCCCTTTTCTAAGGTCTCCTTGCACATGGAGCGGAAGGACGCTATTCTACAGGTTGACAACCTCTTGAACCCCTATTCTCAAAGCTTTTGGCTTTTTTGGCAAGAAGAATCTAAAGATCCAGCACAAAACAGCCGTTCCCCTTGCTCTTCGGCAAGATCAAAGAAATACCTTGTCATACTCCTGGAGGGCGCCATGTCAACGACTTCAACGCAGGTGACCCTGATGTTGTCCTGGTACAGTCTTACTTGTCTCCAAGTCTCATCTCTCAGAATTCTACACAATCTTCTGGCTGTAGAGTCAGCAGGTTGATTCTTCCTAGTAGCGTGGTGATCACGGGGGAGCTGATGCCATGAGTCAAAACCGTAGTTAGAATCGTTCGTGTTATCATGCATGGGAGAAAGCCTTCACTTCCAAACAGCCAGGCTCAGAAAAAGTGGCTATCCGGTATCTTTAATCGGTTCTGTAGCAAGAACGGTTATGTCCGCTCTGGTTTATGGAAAAGAATCGACGGGTGACAAACCTGATAGACGTGTGGTAGTGATACCGTATATTCATGGTTTGTCCCATCGCTTGAAAAAAAATAGGGGTAGACATGACGTACAGGTAGTTTGTTCCGCACCAGATAAGCTTGGAAGCATGTGCAATCGGGGTTAATAAAGCGCTGGAGACCAAGAAAATCGGAACTAGTAGAGATAGTGGTTGTGGCGTTGCGCACTGGCTGAAGTTTGTGAAGTACTCTGTTGGCATAGTTTACAAGATCACGCTTGCTTGCAAAAAGGCATACATAGGACAATCGGACGTTGATGTGAACGAAAGGTTGAAGGAGCACCGTGCCGCTGTGTCAGCAGACGGCTATTTCTGTGGCAATCTGGCACAAGCACTGCGACAAGTGCAAATGTACTCCAGATTTCACGAACACGAAGGTGCTCTTCAAATCACGGGACAGGGTTACAAGGGAAATATGTGAAGCATTTTCAGATGGTTTCTGGCCTCGAAGGCGAGTGCGTCAGTGCTCCGTCAGTCTCGTTGCTGGAAAGAAAGATTGAGTATCTAAAGAAAAAGAATGGTTGTAGAGGTGATACGATTCGAACATGTACTGGGTGGTGATACGAGGTGGCGGGAGTATTTATATGTTGTCTTGTTTATTAAAACTTTTCACAGTTTCTAGTAGCGCATCTACTGTTTCGAGTGTCCTTTTTTCTTGATCCTGTCCTCGTCGTGTTAAGTGCAGCACTATTGTTTACATTATATCTAACGCAGAACCGAGCCAACATCAAAATTATCAACGGCACGTGTTCTACCAAGGTTATGCGTGGGCTGAAAGCCCTGACAGACGTGCCTTCCATACCGCCTGTAAACAATTTGTTTCTGGAATTCATAATGTGTGTGTGTCTGTATATTGCTCCTCTTCAGATTCCACTTCTGGTCCTAATGGGCTCGACGTAGGCACAGATAACCGTACGAGGGCCAATCAGCGCTTCGGCAGTTTGCTGCCTAATATTTAGTACCTCCTTTGGTGGAGGGTGGGGACTGAAGCACAAGCGATTTTGCGAATAACGCTTCCCATGTTCCAGCGCTCTACCATAATCGTCTTTGAGCTGAACTGGTAATATAGGGCTCGTAATGCCTATCATCGTATTTGTGTTGCAAGGCAATTAGAATCACTTTTTGCTTCCTTTTGGGGTTCTTTTCAAGGCGTTTTCATAATAGACTATATTCGCAGAATATTTCTTAACTTTGACAGTCTCCCCATAATTTTAAAGAAAGCTTTATTTGCCTCTGTAGAATCTCTTAAAGACGATAGCATTTCTTGGGCTACACTGATGCAACAATTTTGTCTGTCTGTCTGTCTGTCTGTCTGTCTGTCTGTCTGTCTGTCTGTCTGTCTGTTTCTCTGTCTGTGACTGTTTTCAGCCAAGCCGGCCAAAGTGAAATAGGAGCTGCGGAATAGTCTTATATACACACAGCCAAATCTAAACATCTAAGTCCGGTGTTAATGTTCAAACTCGTCAGCATTGTGGACCAAGAACAAAATATTACGCAAATAGAATGCAGAAAATCAATACATAAGTGATATTGGCAGTGTTCATTTATTAAAACTAAGGATGCTTCGTTTTGCGATAGCAAATGAAAACTACATCAACTGCAGAAAAACCGTCGCCTGCTGTAGCCCGCGCTACTATAGCTCCTGGCGGCACTTAAAAATCATGCGGCAACAGTAACGAAAGATTCCACTAGATGGGTTCCAGGTTCCGCTGGGAACGCTCGTGGAGTAGGGCAACGCGGTTCTATAAAGGTTGTAGTAGGGTGCATAGAGTCACGCGCGTCGCCGCAGTAAGGCAGCCTGGCATCGAGGCACCCGACTTAAAGCAGTAAAGCGCGGTAGGTTTAAATTGATTTGAGTAAAGCTCTAGTGTGTTATGTTGGGAGGAACAAGAAGAACAGCACGAGAGGTGAGCGGGAAACAGAAGGGTGGTATTTACTTGGCAGGGGCGCCAGTTGACTATTGTCTTTCGTATTCAAGGGCGGCTGCAGCTGCTGCTGCTGCTGCTGCTGTTCTCCTAGCGCCGCTCTTGCCGGCGTATCCTCTGTCCCCGCCGCTTCAGTGGCTACTCGGAGCATCCTGGGCTTTTAAGTAATATATCAGATGGCGCACTGGCCTCCGCCAACTACGTGAATATCGCCCCCCGCCACCGACCCATCCGAAGGGCGTTCCCGCAGCGTGCAGGACATCCTGGCCCAAAAGCAGTGCCACGCAGAACAGTAACGTCTTTGCTAGCAGCGCAACGTAGCACAGACCGGGAATGTAAGCTGGGTATGCTGGCTCAAATAACTGCATCAAGGCGTCAAGGCGTGGCGGCAATGAAAGACGACGAGAGTTGTAAAAACTACGCCGAGAAGGGACGGGGAACAAAAATATCACGCGCGCTTTTGCCTCAAGTCGGTTTTGCCGTGAGGACCATGCAATCATTCCAGAGGGGTATATAAATTTCGTTGTTCACTTTAAAAACAAAAAAATAGTAGCGATGTAGCCATCACTGAAATTTTGGCTTTACGTCGATTCCGACTTTAGCGCCAAATCCAGCATATTTCTTTTTTGTTGCTGCGTAGTCAGCGAAGTTTGCTGAATGTACAATGTTTTGCGGCCTTACAACCTCTAGGAGACAGAGTATGAAGTAAAATCCTCGATTAACATGATAGGATTCAATAAAGAAGGACTACTTAGATATGCAACTAAAATCGAAAAAGCACTGTGCAAGAAAAAAACATCTCCAAACGCACAATGTCACCCTTTATTCTTTTCTTCTGGTTTAGTGCTTAGGAAGAGACCAGGAAACCGGACAGAAACCTAACACAGAATAAATAGACACGGATACTACAACTGGATCCCTTACGTTATGACAGAAGAAACATCATCAGTGCCAGCAGCAACTACACTTGTAGCTCACACAACAAACCGCATTATAAATAAGTGTTAGAGGCTGACACGCGGGTAGCGGAAGGAGGGTTACTCTTCTCGGAAATCAGTTAGACTCAAGCCTTTGTAATCTTTAGGTTGGTGAACTGATATGTGAAAGATACCCTGAAGTTACCTAATTTCATTTTTATTCATCTGTGCTCAATGTGGAAGGCCACTTGGGCAAGAAGGCGCTCATTTTCTCCACCGCTGCCTTAAACTTACTTCGATTTAGAGCGCCTATGAAACGTTTCTCTTCATAGTTCTCTTCCCAGTTCTCTTCTAGAGGACAGAAGAGAACTGGGAGTGGGATTTCTAGTCAATAAAAGCATAGCTGGCAACATAGACGAATACTATAGCATTAACGAAAGGGCAGCAGGTCTTGTAATTAGGCTCAATAAGAGGTACAAGCTCGAGGTGGTGCAGGGCTACGCGCCCACATCCAGCCACGACGACCAAGTAGTGGAACGCTTCTATGAAGATGTGAAATCGGCAATGGCTAAAGTAAAAACACAGTATACCGTAGTTATTGGGGACTTCAATGCTAAAGTAGGCAAGAATCAGGCTGGAGACAAGGCAGTTGGGAACTATGTCTGGGCTGTAGAATAGCAGGGGGGACCTACTAGTTGAGTTTGCAGAACGGAATAACCTACGCATAATGAATACCTTCTTCTGTAAACGGGAGAGTCGGAAGTGGACCTGGAGGAGCCCGAATGGGGAGCACAAAAATGAAATAGACTTCATATTATGCGATAACCCTGGCGTCGTGCAGGATGTGGAAGTGCTCGGAAGGGCAAGGTGTAGTGACCACCGTATGGTAAGATCTCGAATTAGGCTAGATTTGAGGAGGGACCGCAACAAGCTAGTACGAAAGAAGCCGATAAATGAGCTAACAGTAAGACGTAAAGTAGAAGAATTCTTAATCGCGCTGCAGAACCGATATTCCGCCCTTAACGAGGAAGCCGAGCTTACCACACAGGAAGCTAGCGACAACCTTACACGCATTATCACGGAGTGTGCAGTAGAAGTCGGGGGCACTATGGCTAGACAGGGATACTGGTAAACTTTCACAGGAGACGAAAGATCTAATCGGGAAACGGCAAACCATGAGAATCTCTACCGCAGCTGACAGAATAGAACTAGCCGAGCTCTCGAAGTTAATCAATAAGCGTAAGACAGCTGACATACGGAAGTATAATATGGAGAGGATCGAATACGCTGTAAAGAACGGAGGTAGCCTGAAAGCAGTGAAGAGACGTCTTGGCGTGGGGAAAAATCAGATGTATGCACTTAAGGATAAGCAAGACAATGTCATCACAAATAGGGATAAAATAGTCACAGTGGCCGAGGAGTTCTATAGGGATCTGTACAGTAGCCGGGACATACAGGATAATGCCGAACGAGACAGTAGTTCAGAGGAGATAGACATCCCACCAGTAACGACCGAAGAAGTAAGGAAGGCTTTGAAAGAAATGAAAGGGGGCAAAGCACCTCGTGAGGATCAGATAACAGCAGACCTCTTGAAGGATGGCGGAGAAATTGTACTTGAAAAACTGGCAAACCTGTATACGCAATGCCTAATAACCGCAATGGTACCGGAATCTTGGAAGAACGCGAACATCATCCTAATTCATAAGAAAGGCGACATGAAGGACTTGAAAAATTACAGGCCGATCAGCTTACTGTCAGTCGTCTACAAGGTATTTACCAAGGTAATCGCTAACCGAATCTCTGCAACCTTAGATTTCAGTCAACCTAAAGAACAAGCAGGGTTCCGTAAAGGTTATTCAACAATGGACCATAATCACACGATCAATCAGGTGATAGAGAAGTGCGCTGAGTATACTGAACCCCTATATATAGCCTTCATAGATTATGAGAAAGCATTTGACTCGGTCGAAACCCTAGCAGTCATTCAGGCATTACGGAACCAGGGGTAGATGAGCATTATGTAAGAATACTAGAGGATATCTACAATGGGTCTACTGCTACCATCATCCTCCATAGGCAGAGCAGTAAAATACCTATAAGGAAGGGTGTCAGACACGGAGACACAATCTCTCCAATGTTATTCACAGCATGTTTACAAGAAGTATTCAGAACGTTGGATTGGGAACAGGTGGGAGTAAGGGTTAATGGAGAATACCTCAGTAACCTCAGATTTGCTGATGACGTTGCCTTGCTAAGTAAACTCGGGGGACGAATTGCAAAGCATGCTTTCCGCACTGGGCGAACGGAGTAGAACCGTGGGCCTGAAAATTAATATGCAGAAAACTAAAGTAATGATCAATAACCTCGGAACAGCACAGCAGTTTGAGATAGGTGGCGAGGCAGTGGAAGTGGTAAGCGAATATATCTACTTAGGCCAAGTTGTGACCCCAGATCCCAACCATGAGGCAGAGATAATTAGAAGGATCAGAATGGGGTGGGTGCATATGGCAGACATTCTCAGATAATGAATAGCAGCCTACCATTGTCGCTGAAGAAGAAAGTGTATGACAGCTGCATCTTACCGGTACTCACCTACGGGGCAGAAACTTGGAGGCTCACTAAGAGGGTTCAACTTAAATTGAGAACGACTCAGCGGGCAATGGAGCGGAAAATGATAGGTGTAACATTAAGGGACAAGAAGAGAGCGGAGTGGGTCAGGGAGCAAACTGGTGTTAAAGACATATTAGTAGAAATTAAGAAGAAGAAATGGACGTGGGCAGGGCATGTAATGCGAAGGCAAGATAACCGCTGGTCATTAGGGGAACAGAGTGGATTCCTAGAGAAGGAAAGCGTTGCAGGGGGCGGCAGAAAGTTAGATGGGCAGATGAGATCAAGAAGTTTGCGGGGATCAATTGGTCACAGTTGGCACAGGACCGAGGTAATTGGAGAATAATGGATGAGGCCTTTGCCCTGCAGTGGGCGTAGATAGGATGATGATGATGATGATGATGATGAAACGTATCCCGGCTACGCTTCGAAAAAGAGGAACTATGAGAGGGCAGTGTTTCGGTTAATATCACCTCCTAAAATATCTCTAAGTGATTTAAGGAATGGAGTAATTGCTTACTAGCAAGATACTGTCAAACTCATCTTGGCTTTCCTCCGTTCGTCATTTTTCTTGCAGGCCGGATGATCCATGTCAGCGCTCTGCAACGTGACGATGCTGCGACAGATAGATAAGGTGTGTTGGGGCACGTTTCGTTCGTATTAAAAAAAAGCCGTTATGCGCACCTTTAGTCCCCTTTGGGGCAGTGGTAGCTGGTTTGTGATATAATTTCTGATTCTATAAAGTCCAGGCTAAATGTTGTTCCTTCCGATTAGGCGTCTAAAGCTGGCGCCCACTAGTAGACGGAAACAGGTCACGCGGTGTCGTGTCGTGTCACGAGATAACCTGGAATACCATTGGCGTTGCACCGCCAATGAAACGTGACAGCAAACGACAATAAACAGGATAATCTAAAGCGACAAGTATGCACTACTCAAATAGTTTGGCTTCCCTTTGAACAACAGTACTTAGAAACAAAGTGATGCATGCAAAAAACTCCCTTTATGCAACAATTGGCCATCGTTTTATTACGTGCGCAACGGAAATCATCGATCGGAACGCATGCAGTAGTTTGTTGATTCGTATAGGGAAGGCTGATTGCGACCATGGAATAATTAAAAATGACGTGCAAATAAACCTCACCATTCTTCCCACTCAATACTTCGTATAGTTCGTTGCGTTAAAAACCCTATTATGGAAATTTGATTCTCCATGAATTACTCGATTTGTGCATCCTCATACGTCAACATATGTTCCCCCAATGAGAAGACGAGGAAGGCGGGTGGTGGTGGGTTGCGTCGAGAAGCGGCATGTGCAATGACAACGAAGGTGAGCAGGACACGTTGCCTTGCCTGGGGTGCTATTCAAGAAGGCCCGACATTGAGAGGAACTCGGGAGACACGAGCTCTAGCGACGCCCACCGTAATATAATGATAATATATCAAGGCGCAGTTCAAGCGCTTTAAAAAAGGGATTCATGCTGTTTCAGGTAGAGAAAATATATTATAACCCACACATCAGAGCGCAGCGACTAGTGGTAACACCGCTGCCTTAAGAACATAAAATTACCCAATCAGTTTTTGTTTAACATGGTCATTCTACACACTGCACAAAAATATTCGGGATGGGAACAAGCTACTACCAATCAAGACACACAAAGTTCACCGGCATTCAAAAAAAGAGTTCATAAACTCTACGGAAGTCAGTACGTCACTAAAGAAACGCTCACGATGTGTTGCTCCTGATCACTATAAAATCAGCCTGCTTAATACAGTCCAAAACGTTGCCGCTACACGACAGGGAAACAAGGCATGTTTTAATGTTTCAGGGTGGCCTCAGTGCGGTCACCGTGCGGAAAGCACGACGCCGAATCTCGGCAGACGGTCACACGTCGGGCGAACATGCCTGCCAAGTAACCATCTGAAATCCCGAACATCAGCCGGAAGTGGTGCCGAAGTCACCTGATGCTAACGGACACAACGTGATCTTCCTATTTGTTGATTGTCCCACTTGGGTGTTGCGAATTTGCCGCACACTTCGCTTGACCTACTCTTCCTGAAACTTAGGCTTGGAAAAGAAAAGCGGAGATTTCGCAATGTTTTGATAACGTACCCACAAAATGGCGGTGGCTGCTCAGCAGCGGAAGGACTGGCGATGTGTACGTCATAAAATATTGAGCGGGAAGTTCCCAGAAAATACGGTAGCAGCGCTTCCCTGGGCACTCTTCGAGTCTACAAGGTCGATCACTGTGCGTACCACCAGCACGCTACACATGGTTTGCAAGGGAGAAAAGGCTAAAAGCACCCATTGACTTGGGCAGCCTCAGCAGCACTCGCGACACTGTTTCTGTCTTTCCACCCAAAAGAACGATCCAAACTTCGTGGCGAGCTGTCGCGTGAAATGGCGCGGCGGTTTTGCTACGCCTGCTATGTAAAAGAAGTGCCGCGCCTATAGAGGACGTAATTATGTAGCTTCGCTCTGCAGGAAAGCCTGACCTTTGCTTCAACTGCAACAGGCTGCTCCGCAGTCTCGAGGAGGCACTTCCACGTTTTACGCCTCACTCCACCTAAGGAATGGAACACCACATCAAGTACTCGAACACCCATCACCCATTCTACGTCCCCTTCCAAGCCCGACCTCAAATGTGCCAAAACGAACCGCCATACATTTTCCCCTGTTCAGTCGAGCTCCAGACAGCTCACCGTACCCATGAAATAGCCGCATAAACGCTTGATAGCTGTCCTCGCCCCGAATGAAAAGGGACACGTCGTCCGCATACGCGGATAATTAAACTTGGCCTATGCCTGGCAACGGAATGCCACGGATGGCAGTGCTTGCATCAGTACGACGGAGCAGCGGGTGGCGAGAAATGGCAAAAAGCAAAGGCGACAAAGGGCACCCCTGCCTTATCCCACGGATGACAGAGAACGGAGTACTTAAAAGCCCATTGACAAGGATTCGAACCGCTCACGTCGGAGTGCAACAGCTCGAGCATAGCGACAAAGTCTGGCAGAAAGCCATATTGACGCAAAACGCCTAACAATTATTGGTGTTAAACTCTGTCGAATGCTTTCGCTTGATAGAGAGAGATGAGCACTCAAAAGCACTCATCTTTGTCGCGTAACTGAAGAAATCACGCGCCAATGCCATTGACGATTTAATCGTGCGACCTGGCAGGCTGCACCTGTGCGCTTGGCTTATAATATCGGGCAAAACGGTACTGGTGCGTCTGGCCAAAATGGATGCTACAATCTTGTAGTCAGTATTCAGAAGTGTAATCGGTCGAGACGCCTGGGGCTGCGTAGGATCCTTGCCTGGTTTGCGATCAAGATGACACGGCCCTCATGGATAGATTCAGGTCGCACTCCGCGCTGAACGAAGCCGTTCACTGTGTCAATGAGGGCAACCCGAATGGCTACAAAAACTTCTTGTAAAACCCAGCAGGGATACCGTCAGGCCCAGGAGCCTACGCACTGTTCAATTTTTAACACACTCACTGAGCTCTTCAGCATCCACAGGAGCACGCAGCAACTCAACCAGGTGATCTGGCACGCATGGCAGCATTCCAAAAAATGCGCAAAGCTTGTCCTCAAATTCCTCCAAATCCTAAGACACGTTGTCGGTCGAAAAAAGGGTGGAGAAATGTCCCACGAATACTTTGCTACAACTGCAGCCCTTATGCTTACCGACCCGACATCGAGTGTAACTTCTGGAACACTGGCTCACCCAACCTCGTCAAGCGAGCCAGTTTTAATAGGCCGGAGTAGGGAGGGGTCCTAGACAGGCCTGCCCAAAGTCTGCGCATGGCTCGCCGCTTGTGATGACTGCCGTATGAGGGACTCGTAGCGTGTGTTCAGCAGGTTGACATAGTCCCCAATCGCGAAGGTTAAGTGCCCCCTCTCTGTATGATGCGAAGTCGCCTCAACGTGTCGTTAAGCGCGGCCGTGATCCGCACTTTGCGCGCACAAGACTCCTTAACTAAACGCACGCGCCAGCGGTGCTTAAACTTATTCTAACGGAGAGACCTGAATTCGCACAGGGCAGTCAAAGAAGCAGTAAGTGCTGCAGAACTGTCCCGGTGGGTTAGCAGACGCTAGCACATCCTCCACATCTGGTGGCGGGGCGTACAGCTGCCTCAGGTTAAGCATTGCTAACAGAGGCGGTGATCGGACTCGCGACGAACTCCAGCTGCGAAGGAGCGCTCCAGAATTCCACGTAGCAGCTCAGCTAGGGTGGAAAATAAAACTTATCTAGCCGACTGCCAGATTGTCCCCTTTCCCAAGTAGCGAGTAACCTGTCACCGGGGAGCGGCAACCACACGTCAGAAAGATGGAATTCGATCAGGTTCTTCAAGTCCCGTGCACTGCTATAGCACCCACTTGCCCACGTCCCCGCACATCTCGCCGAGGGTCGGTCACACAATGAAAATTGCCCACCAAAAATGTTGGGTAAGGTTCGAGCATCAACGCGTCAAGGGATGAAAAAAAGCAGGACGAGTCAAAGTGCTGCCCAAGTGCATACACAACAACAGCTCGCAAGCGACGAACAAGCAAGAACAATTGACTGCAATCAGGCGTCCTACAATCCCAAAGGTACAATGAGCCTTGCGACGCAAGCTCGCGCGCAGAATTACGATGCCTACGCCCGAAGCCATCTTGTATGGCAGAGTAAAAAAGGCTTGCACACAAAAGCGCTCGCAAAACAAAAAGAACGTAATGTGGAATATGAAAATTACACTGCTGCAAAAACAGGGGGTCAACGTGTTGCGCCAGAGGTATTGTATCACCTCCGTCTGTCCAAGTCACGGAAGCCCTGGGCATTCGAAGTACGAAAAACGCACCAGCATAAAGGTGATAAGTGCACAAACTAAGTTAACTTTCCCATCTTCAAAACTCACTATTGTCTGAATTCACGTCGACTTTGACGCACACTTTCTTGTTGTCGGCGTCATCGGTGTCCGCTGACGACGACGGCAACGCCAGCTTGAACACATCTAGGCGGTCCGGTGGAGAGGGTCGGGGGGGAAGCAAGTCGTGCACCATGTTGGCCAGGTTGACGATGCGAGTGTCAGTCGGCACCAAGGGTCGGGCCAAGCAGTGCGAGTGCCGCCCGCATCACCTGAGGCCGCCGAGGAAGACAGTACTTGCTTGGGTGGACGCTGCGAGCTGCTCCAGGGGCGATGGTGAACCTCGCAGATCGTCGACCTGGCTGGCAGGATTTACCGGACGTGGGTCCTTGACCTTGGGTGTAGGAGCACCACTGGAACTCGACGTACTGTGGCCGGGTACAGGTGACATAGAGGCGTGATTATAACGGGTCAGCGCTGCCTTGCCGCTGATGCCGGGCTTGCCGCGTTCCTTCCCGTGGCTGCGCGAGCCGCTCGAGAAACCAGGGAGAGCGACGTTTTTTTTTCAGTGCACGCCCTGGCTCGCGCTGAGGCTGCTCCGCGGGTAGCCTGCATGCGGCACAGCTGAGGCTCGTGAAGTGGGATGTATCGGTCGAAGACGATGGAGTGGATTCTTTCCGCAGGTGGAATCTTTTGCTCGAAGGGCGAGAGGGAGCACTCGAGTTCCATCTCTTGGCTGTCGCTTGCCGGTTCATCAGTCGTTGCGGGGACGCCCAGAGCAGCACCTTCGCTTCACGCCTCGGTAGGCTAGTTTAAGGAGGCCCGGGGTAGCTCGGGAAACGTCGCTTGTACTTTCCAGAGCCTGCTTGACTGCGGAGCCGCGCGAGGCGTCTCAGAGAAATTTTTCGCACCGTCGCATATGAGAGGGCCGCAGAGTCGCGGTTGCATGGTTGCCCTTGGAGGCGACGACACTGGACGTTTACAGTCGGAATTGTCGGGCGGCCGTACGAAGAGCAGCGGGCCGCACCAGGCGGCCTTGCAGTCGCTCAACTTGATGACCGTCATGGCCACAGTGGGCGCATACCCGCTGCACACCTCGGTACTCGAACTGCGCCTTGAAACCTCTAATCTTCATGAAGTTGGGCACGGCCTTGGCCACCTCCATCTTCACAAGTCGCATGGCGGTCTTGACATGCTGAAGATTCCTCCACGTCGGCTGACAGACGTTAAGGACGTTTCCATACGGTCTCAGTGCTTCCGCGAGATCCGCGTTACTCACTACGGGGTTAAGACGGAAAATCGTCACGTACACGACCTGTGAGCCCATGTACGCCACAGTGCACGGAAACACCGTTTACAACGACGGCTCCTATCTCGGCGATGCAGCCGTAGCAGCCCCCGCGCTTAACTTGAAAACGCGCATGTGCATCAGGGTGTGCAGGCCATAACGACTTCTGATTTCCTCGAGGGCAATCACCAGGTCATTCACGGTGACTTCCTTTGGGGCCGTAAAAAAGAAAACATGTACCGTGGGTGGTGACTGAACAACCTCCCAAGAAGCCATAATGACGTGTCCTTGATGTCCCATTTGGTGGTCGAGTTGTCAGTAGGTAGACGGCGTCCAGAAGGGAGGGAGGAGCTATCCCAACGTAAAACGCAGGGCCACCCCGCTGTAGTCACGGCGAAACAAAGAAACCCGTTTCCTGATGACGTGGCCCCTATTGGGAAGCCAGGGGCTGACTCCACTGTTGGGAATTTCACCGCTGTCTCCACTGTTGCGAACCATGGTAGCGTGGTCGATGTGGGCCGAGGTTGGTGTAGTGCCGGCGGCAGTCATGATGGGCAAGTTGACGAAGAGAAAACTTTATATACAAGTATTTACAATCTTGGTATGAGAGCGGGCAGTGCGCCTCCTGCGCGCGCGAGAATTAAATAGGGCACGTTGGGTCCATTCCCCTTCACCCCTTTTCTCCGGTTGACGTCAGGATGCACCAATCACAGAACATGGCACTGATGGCAGCGCCACCACGCAAAACACAAAACACACGCGCGCACACGCACGAGAGACCCCTCCTATCCTGGGCAGGTGAGCGCCAGGTTGCTCCCGCCGTGGCAATCCGCCGTGGTCAGAGCATTCCCTTGTCCTGGCGATGTTGCACCACCACAAAGACTCCTTGCATCCCTCCGCGGGAATATTCTTCCGAATGGCTTATTGAAGACAACACGCCACAAAAGGCCAAGACAATGAGGCGCGGGCCCGCCGCCGAGGATTGCAGTGCAGGGCGCCAAGCAATGCTTTTGTTAGCACCGCCGCTGGCCGGTTGGCGCTTTGAGAAGCCACGAGGTCGCTGAAAGGCGCACAGTTCAAGTAGCCGGCGGCATAGTTCGCTTCTGTGAATACGCCGGTTCGTGGAAAGTTGATGACGGATGTTCGAATGCAGTTTTTCGGTGAATCAGCCTCGCAACAGCAAGTTCGCCACTGTGAATACGACGGTTCGTGGCAAGTCGATGACGAAGGGTCTAAGGCAGGTTTTCGGTGATTCACCCCAGCACTGAAGCCGGGTTGCGTTACAGCTTCACAACACCCCGTAGCGGTGGGCCTTTTTCCTAGGTTCATTTCCTAGGTTCATTAAACTAGGTTCATTTATTTTTTATTTAAGGTGTTGATACAAACTTTTTCTTAGGACTTTTTTGTCCTAAGAAGCAGTTTCTGCCCATTTCCGCCGTCGTTGGCAAACAATGCAATCACGTCACTAAGGCCGACGGGCCATGTCAGGGATAAACAAAGCATGACATGTTGCGGTGTACGAGCGCCGCGATGCGGGCGAGCCATGACGCTTCTTGCGCAACGTTTCCCGTGCACTTTAAAAAATCATGCAAGCAGGTCTGAGTTGGGAATAAAAACATGTTGACGGCGTTAAAAATGTACATTACTGTCCTGAATTTAACAAACTGAATTTTTAGGGAATTGAATACTAATGCCACATTATAGTTTAGTGCATATTGGCTGTCCTGCGAGGAATATTGGATGCCCTGAATTGCAAAACTACTAAAAGATGTATTGAAAGCATGTATTGAAACATGAAAAAAAAACATGTATTAAAGTTCGCGTTATGCATAATATTACGCCAAACTTCAAAGTGCTCATTTGTATGCTTGTGGTATGTAAACCTTTGGTAATGAACACCTGCACGTATGCTGCTACTCCAAACAAGGTTATAAAGCATAAAAGAAGTCAAAACTCAGTTTTCCTTGTTCGAATGGACACAAAAGGCTACAAGCCTAGAAACTTTTGAATGAAACCCATGTTACAACTTCGGAAGCCATCTTCTCAAAACAGTTTTTTCTTGCCACCTACGTCTTGTGTTCCAGTGATTTCTTTGTGACCGCTAGGTCTATTTTTGATTCCTTTCTTTTCATTGCATTCATTGATGAACAGGTCAGATCGTGAGACTCTTGCATTTCCAGGTTTACTTTTTTTAAATTTTGTATGTAAATAGCCGTTCATCGTCTATTTGAACGTTAATCATTCACCTCTAAAAAACTGAAAACTAAAAAAATGTGTTCTAATAAAAAAAATTCTAAGACGCTCACGACCTCGTCCGTTCTCGGAATGCAAAACACTTTGAACAAGTGTTTTGTCAGGTTTTATAGGCCGCTCAAGCTCGCTACAAGGTGGAAAGAAAGGAAATTTTATATATAACGTTTGCGAAATAACATAATGAAATTTTTATGGTGTTATCACACAAGCATTTCCAGTTGCTGTCGTAATTTGTATTAAAATCCACGAAGAAATAAAAAAGTTTATTTCAAAGCCACGTCCCCCCTTAATTATTCGATATTCGATTCGATATTCCAAGCTAGATATTCGTATTCGATTCGTATTTGAAAAATTTGATATTGCGCACACCCCTACTTTCCGGTGCCGGCAGATGCTTTCGGAATAAAGAGAGCACAGTCATCAGCACTCCGATGAAGCTGTTGCTTGCAGAATAAATAGACGCCGCTCATTTTGTGAATGTTTTCATGTATTTTAGCGTATAAGGTAGCTGTTGACACCAGCGCCGGAACAATAGCCACAAAGTAACAAAGTAGCCAAATAGCCAGCGATTTTTTTTGTCGCCTCGGCCTGCTAAAACTATCCAGTTTGGCGTAAAGCAGCCACATTTGGCAACCCTGGCCGTGACAGCACGAACACCTTGGTTATGCCTCATGCGTCGTAGCCTTCTTCGGACTCTGTTCCTACCGACTTCTTGCTTATCTTAGCAATGCAGTCACTGACCAAAGTTTTCAGACACTCAAGGGGCCGAGGTAGCGTCCAAAAAATTGGGCATTCCGAAAAAACTAATGCATGCAAAAAAGCAAACAGTAACTTTATTTCCCCAGTTGCTTGAAAAATCCTCACCCTGCTTCGGCGGTGCGCTACGTTGCTCTACCAATAGGCCAGCTTGCACGTCGGCTAGGGTGACGTTCTTGCTGCAAACAGCAGAAAGCACCATGAGGGCTCACGTTAGTTCGGAACTAGTTGGCAGCACAGTAACTGGTTTCTCATTGTGGGAGCCGGACTCATCATCTTTCAGCACCTGACGAACTATTTCTTCCTCGGTGTTTTCAGCACAAACCTCGATGTCCGTGCAGCGTTCGCGAACTGCTCCAGTCTTACTTCCATTGAAACGGCACATACGCCGCACAACTGCTCAATGAGGTCAGCAGATGAAGAAGGTTGATGAGGCGCACTAGTGTTGCTATCATTAGATGATGACGGTATTGCATGCCTGACCGTGAAAACCGCGAGGCGGAAGAAACTCTGAATTTTGCTCTCGTGCCCAGCCTTACTTGCGTCAGAAACATTGCTGAGTGCCAACAACAAGTCAGCATATGTAGCTTTTCCTTTCCCTACGCATAGCAACATGCGACTAGGTACGCGTGACCGATGAGCTGCTTGAGGGTTCGGATAATTCTTTCGTCCATGGGCTCGGGTTTGGTGGCCCATTGGTTTGGGTTTGAAGGTGGGTTTGGCGGCAAGAATTCCAATTGCATGGCTTTGAGGTCCTCGACGCAGCCATGAGCAGTGCAGTTGTCCACTAGCATTAGAACGTTTCGTCCTTGGCGCTCAAATTCCTCTCCAGCTTCCGCAGGTATTCTTCGAAAAGCAGTTGCGTTATGCATACCCCCTTGCTGAGTTCATACAGCACTTGAACAGGCGCTGCTTTAACGCATCTTGGATTATTCGATTTTCCGACAACCAGCATCGGAAGCTTTTCGGTACCGAGCATATTGCAGCTGATAAGGACCGTAAGCAGTTTCTTGCTATGCTTTCCCCCGTGGCAAGGGTCTCCAGAGACAGCAACGGTTTTTTCGGGTAGCAACTTGTAAAACAGCCAGGTTTCGTAGCAGTTAAACGTATCTTGGGGCGCAAACTGCTGGAGCAAGGATTGTAGCCGACCACAGTGATAACTTTCAACGGCTCGCTCTACGACCACGGCACTCTCGCTTCACATTTTGTTCAAGTTCAAGAGAGATAACTCTATTTGATGCCCAAGATGGGTTTCGAAGGGTAGACGACTTGAACGGTCTCCCTCCTTCAGCCGCCCACCAGAATTCCTCGGATCCTCGCGGTGGTTTCTGCAATCCAGACTGCTGGTAAACAAGGCTCCGATGTGAAGCTGAGCAGAACAGTCTCCCACCGTTTTACAGTGTTAATTTCGTATCTTGTAAGTGTATTCATATCGTACTTGCTATTTTAAGTGGTCGTATTTTTTGGAGCTCATGGCTGGACCACATCTTGTGGTGAGGTCTGCTGGCTTTGCACAAAGTGCAGATGTTTGATTAAAGGTCTGGATAGCAGTAGTTGAGGAAAACAGGGCTTGAGTGTGGAGCTGGGATGGGCCGGTGGATATTTGGATCTGCAAGTCCTGTATTGATTTCTTCTATCCCTGTATGTTACTAGCCTGTCTTTGTGCGGTCTAATAATGTGTGCTTAGTCCTGGCTTTCCTGTGCTGTCCGGTGTGGGGATGATGGTGGTTGTGGTGATGTCATCGTAGGTAAGACAGCTCGGTTGGCTCGAGCTCGAGCTGTGTTATCTACGATGCCACCACACACCCAGCCATCACTAAACCTCCAGCCCTCAATATTCATCTGAAGCACCAAATTTCTCTTTTTCATTAAAAAAATGCCAATCCACCCCGTGAATTGGTTGGAAAGCAAAGCTGTAAACGGCACCCATAACGATTACTCATGCGACGTCACTTAAAATCACTCACATCGCTCTACAAATAGTAAAACCAGAGAGAAGTGAAATGCACTTAACCACACCATTTATTACTTCAAAGAGATATTCTCGGTAAAGTTAACTCAATGCATGATGCATGAACGGTGTTTGGTTGAGTTGTATTGGTGTAGCACAAGAGTGGAAACTTTTTTTTTAAAATCAAAGTAAGCTCCAACCCGGTGTTGGACGATCTGTTTTCTCCGTCTCTGCGCCGCGGACGGAGGCGACGAGGCTGCGGCTGAGAAGGGGAGGAAGAAATACTTCTGTTCAGATTTCTGAACGGCCCAAGTGCAGCCCTGGGGAGTGATTCCTTCTTCTGTGGGGCCCATATGAGTCCGCGCGGCCTGTGTTCTGTCCAACGCTGGGTAGGTAGAGAGGGCCTGAGAGTAGCATCTCCCATTGCTGTTGTGGGTAGTTGACGGAAAGAGAGGAGGGTGCTCAGGGCTAAAGTCGCACACCCGATTACGGGGCGGGGTGTTCCTACTTCTGAGCAAAATTTACATTCAGCGTCGTAGTCGGATTTGTGAAGACGCGTACTGTGGGAAGGAGCCCTGATTGTATGAGCCGTAGGATAGTTTGTTGTTCTCTGGAAGGGTCAGGGTAAGGCGAAAGTACGGTCTGTCTCAGAAGGCGATAATGCTGGATTATCTCCCTGGACGTGACAAGCGGGTGACTGTCCTCGTGCAGCTCCATAGCACGGGAGGTAAAAGCGCAGGCTTGTTGGGTGGGCGTATTTGTTGCCCTCCATTGAAGCGTGAGGGCTGTCCAGATGACCTGAAGGGAACCGTTTGGGGAGTGGTTTTTTAGCACGCACAGTGCAGGTGAGGAGACCCAACCCGACTGGTAATTCCAGTAGGCTTGCCGGGAATCGGTGACTACCCTCCGAACCCCTGGTTGAGTGAGAGCCAAGGTGATGGCTGCCTCCCTGTAGGTTGGGTCCTAAGCGAGGTACACGCAAGGAGGTTGGTTCTGGAGGTAGCCACGATGATGGCGTGTCTGCCCTCGATGTTTGGAGAAGCTGTGTAGATAACTGCATGAGCCCCACCGAGGGTGGTGTTTAGCGCTTGAGCCCGTGCTTTTCGGTGACCCTCGTCATGTGGGGGGTTCATATTTCTAAGCAAAGGGAGCATCTTTAGTTTTAGTCACCAAGAGTCTGGGAGTACGTCAAGCGGAGTGACATTCTGGGCTGCCCAGCCAATCTGGTGAAGCATGCGGTTGCCCACCGCAGTTCTGAGTCGGACCTTCTGGTTAGAAAGATGGCCTTCTATCAGCTCTTCCACCGTGTTGTGGAGCCCGTGCTAAGCAGCCTCAGTGTGGACGCACTCATGAGAAGACCAATGGCCTGCTTAACCGCATTTATAATCATTATATAATGCATCTCTATGTGTTCCTCGTCGAGAAGAAGACAGGGGGTTGACGTAAGTGACTCTCGAGAGGACAAAAACTTCAATTAATCGAAAACTACCAGATTCCTTTAGGCCTCGCTTCTTGGTGGCAACTCGTCTGATCATGTGTATGATTTGATTAATGCTGTTTTTGAGGCGCTACAAGGAGACGTCACTCTTGGTGTTATCCTCGAGATGTAGGTCCAGGATCTTGATGCTGGGGCTGGGAGTGATTGGAGCACATTGGAGAGAGGGCTTGGAGCACATTGGCGTACTAAAAGTGAGATTCCATGGATTGGTGTGAGCTTCCTTTAATTTTTGTAACTCTTAGCACATGAGCAAGGTGCGCACAGGGCCGCTAGATGGGCGTGAGTGGTCGTGTGACGCTTTCACGTGGCATTCAACGAGAAGGCAGGGGGTAAACCCGTAGATGTGCTTGGTGAGTACACCATTTGTCTTCCCGTGTTCGCGTGCGCTCGTAGCTAAATCGGTAAGACAACGGACTCTCGCTTTGTTGGTCTGTTAGTTCCAGGTTCGATTCCCGGCGGTGCCAGTAAATTCTTTTATTTGTTCGCTGGAGTTTTCTGGTGACACCAACGGTCGCGAAAGAACCCTTGGGGGGTAGAGGTAGAAAGCTTTGCTTTAAAAATCACTGGACACCAGCCCCTGTTTGGCAACCATGGCTTTCAGCCACATGAGAATAGCGTCCCCAAGTTTTGGGTGGGCACCTTGGCTGACATTCTTCTGTCTGGATCAGTTGACTTTGATGTGGCTACTAGAATGCTCACCTTGGTTTTCAGGTAGTCTGACATCGTCTGCTTCGAGATTTCAAACTGCTTTGCGATGTCCGCTTGTTACCGGCCACGTTGCACTTCCCTGATAATGGCGTCCTTTTTACGGGAGAAGCACATTAGGGGATCAGGCTGGCGGTGTCTCTTGTCGTCGTCTCCTGTAGTCACGGTACTAAAACTCCGGGACACTCTTTTTTCCAACGCTTTGCGCTACAACGTACCGTGTACTAAAAGAAAAGTGTATAATACATGGAACCGGTTCAAAATAAACCAACATGATTTCAATATTTGTGGAATGCTCCCTGTCCGCTTCAGCAATCGTCGAGCACAAGCAGAAGCTGTTTGTAGACGGTTTATAATTTGTGTTACACTCAAATACCCGCCGGCTCTCAATGCCAGGGCTCATCGGGTAAGGCGGTCGGTAAAAGCAAGAAAACTCATAGTTACCTGGTGCCATGAATTGAAGCGCAACAAAAACACACGGACGAAGAACAGAGTAGACGAGACAGGCTCTGGAAGTTAGCGCCTGTCTCGTCTACTCTGTTCTTCGTCCGTGTATTTTTGTTGAGCTTCAAATCATGGCATCTATTCACCAACTAGCCCAGCAAGAATTTCTTCACAGTTACCTGGTGTCGCGGCCTCGTTGATTACCGAGGACGAGTCCCCCGGGCGAGGCGCGGGCATTGCTGCGACCCCAGCCACTACCCCAAACTGGGGCAGATAGGGCATGCAAATTGTTAAAATCAGGCTCAACGTATTAGAGGGCGCCACTGCCTCCGCAAGCGCGCGATTGCTTCTCCCAGCGGCGCTTCTCCCGCGCCCAGTCAGCGCGTGCGTGGGGAAAGACAGAGACTTACAATTTTTCAATAAACCTCCAGCCCTCAATATTCATCTGAAGCACCAAATTTCTTTTTTTAATTAAAAATACACTGCATGCTTCGCCCATCACCAGGTGTCACGTTAGTGGAGATGGCCTGTTTTCTTTTCATCTTCAATGGGCTATAATCTCCTCGCTTCAAAGCAGATGCCCAATTTTGACTGTATATCGAAAGAAATTGTGCCCGAAATTGAACTAGAAGGATTTCAAGCGTCCAAAATTCTTGTTGGTGTTTTTCATTGACTCCATGGATCGTGTGACGGTTCCATGGGAGTGTCCGAATATTGAGAAATTCCCGAAAAAATAGGGCGTCCGAAAATAAGTCGGCGACTCTCCAATGTAAAATACAAGTTTATATAAGTGACGGAGCAGGAATAACGAAAAGAAAATTAAACACAGAATAAGGGTTGGGTGGGCAGTACTCATTGGATATTTTGAAAACTTAAGCATTAGGTTGCCCTTTTTACTACAGAGGCTAATGTTCAACCAATGTGTATTTCCAGTATGATATCCAGGGCACACACTGGGTGTCTGACGAAGCAGTTTGAAAGGAAATATGCATCTCCCCAAAGGGACATGCAAAGGAGAATGCTTTGGGTAACTCTTTAAGGCAAGAAAACCACCATCGTGGATTAGGAAACGAGATTGGGCGCATTGTTATTGTCGTTTTTATTAAGCGAAACGCATTTGGCTGGGCAGGACGTTTAATGCCGATAAGGAAACACAGCTTTGCTTTCCTTTTAGCGGTATCGTTTAGCGGAGTGTCCGTTTAGCGGAAGAATATGCACTGACAAAGACTGGACTCTACTAACGACACAAGTGCCAGAAAATCCGAAGAGAGGCTTTCGTAGTGCATTAGACATTACCAGGCTAATGGTGATAGGGACGATAATATAGAATAACAATGATGATAATTTTGTATATCCTGATGATGTGACAAAAACTGGCTTTGTTGCTCGGGTTTTCCGGCAGAGAAAGTGGCCTTGAAGGACACATTTGAGTTCGTAACGATGTTGAAACCGGATCTCCAGACTAGGAGCCGAGTACGTTACGACAATGCTACTTCAGCATGTCGCCAGTGGTGGAACAAGTCATCCTAGTGCGAGCGGTTTACGTTATATCACGTGACCGATGTACAAGACGGCATGAATAAAATAGCTCCACATGAGCTACGGCTTACTGCGACTCTAGACAAGGTGTACCACGAAGTGAAACACTCTGAAAGGTAAAGAAACGAAAGCGAATAACAGGATGCATGCTCAATCTATCAGTACGGAAGTCTCATAATTATCGCCAAGGAAATATGTTGTAAGTTGGGATTGCCGGGAGTAAGCACAAGGATGGTTGAGCGAAGTCAGAATGGCTGAGAAGTTTCCGCATGCCGAAGACGGTTAGACCTACGAAGAAGGCCAGTAGGCTTATGAAGAAAGAAGGAGCAATGTCATACTGCCTAAGCACCGTCCGCTTGCCCCTAACGAACTCACTTCAGTTTTATAGCACCCTCGATAAACATGCACCGGGGTTGCCCCCAAAACCGGCGCGGTGCACGGTGTCCCACGACGGTGCGTATCGGCACGGAGCGTTGATCGAGGACAAACGGGGCGGTTCTACCCAGGCGCCATCTCTTAATCTAAGAAATCAACTCATAAAAACGTTCACAAGTAGCAATACAGCACTGTAATGAGACACAGCGCTATTGGAAAGTGGTATTTATTGAAGGCCAATGATTATATGTACGCACAACTTAAATCCGTCACACATGCGGAACAACGTACCGCCACCGCTTCCACCAAACATCTACATACAAGCTGCTTCTCATCTTCGTTTGAGCCATAATGCGAGTGCCTGTTTTGTTCCGCCCTTCCGTTACAGCAAAACAAGTAGGTCTTCATCGTCTAGGCACTTCGGTGACAGTTCATATGATAATTCGATCGAACGAAACGAATGTCAATCCCTAACTGTCTGGCAATGCATGCAGCCGTCTTTGAAGTACACGAAGTTCGCGTCCTCATTTACAATCTCTGGCCATTGTTACCGCCCGTTAGGAGCCTGTCGCATCGTTACCCGATGAATTCACAAGCACGCCATCCTCGTCAGCAACAATATACAGCTCCTTCCTCCTTGACACGAGTGCGGCGATGCGCCGTCGCTGCACCAGACAGCGGAGGAAGCCCCTTCGCCAGCGTCGTCCGCGATGCATCTCGGGATGGCACCCCGGCGCACCGTCGACTCTCTCGGTGCGCGGCGGTGCAACCAAAAATTGCCCCGCGATGGTGCGCCCCGGTTTATCGAGGACGGACGGTGCACACCGGTGCGGTTTATCGAGGATGAAAAGGCGCACCGGTGTGCACCGGTGTGCACCGGTGCGGTTAATCGAGGATGCTATTACATTTCCTGAACGCAGCCCCCTGCGGCTGAACCTTGCCGGTACAACACAAAACGTATCAGCGCCGTGTGGGACGCTGCACGTGGGATAACATTCTAACAAACCTCTCGTCTTAAGACTAACACTACGGAGAGTATCTATTCTAAGGTTTTCTTGTCCTCGTACCACGTCGCAACTGTGGTGTGCTGGTAGTAGGCACGTCAGATTCCCTGCTCACATGTACAGTCTTTGTCAAAAGTTTGTGGGCTAAGCCGGAAACGCGCAGGCTGCAAAAAACTCAATTTACAAGCTCACGTCCCGAGTGCGGCTGAAACTTTTTAGGCAGGAAAGCAAGAGAAAACACTTTTTTCTTACTGCCTCAAAGTAGTATTTTCACAATTAAACGTAAAGCCCATTCTTTGAATTCTTTGTGGTCTAGAAGGCTTAGGATTGACCCACAAAATTTTGACAAATTTTGACACTGAAGCAGCAACTTCAGTGTCTCTGGCACAGCTACTTCTAGAGAAGCCATTCCCAGGTGGCAGTTTCTCACAAAACACGTCCTGAACATCTGGTGCTTGGAAAGGTGGCGGCTCAAGCTTTAATAATGCAGCAGCACTATCACTGTCAAAAGGAGTTGAGGGTGTTCCTATCTTCACACGGCGCAAGTGGTTACTGTGTCGGTTCCCTACACTTCCACTCTCAAAACGGACGTGGGCGGATGTGGGCGGATGAAGGACAAACCTCCACAACACTGGCTGGAACAGATGGCGTAGCTCTGCGTGAGTTAAGCGCATACACATCATCACCTGGCTGAATTGGTGGAGCCTACCGGTTTTTACGTAACGCTTCTGTGTGAGTTGTTTCAGAAGCACCGATGCTTAAACGATCGTCCTGAGGACGTCCAACGGCTCCTTGAAAATTCTGCCGGTCAAGCGCTCACATGGTGGCCGTCCAGTTACGACGTTCAGAGTGGTTCTGTATTGAAGCAAGGGCCTCCGGCGGTAGGTTTGGAAATTCCCAGAACAAGACTTCTTGAGTTTGTTCTTGATGGTTTGTTCAACCCACTCTCCTAAACTATTTTAGGCGGGGTGATACGGTGGTACAAGCATGCGGCATATTCCATTTCGTGCTAAGAACTCAAGGTACTGTGCACTGGTGAAGGCAGGACCATTGTGAGAAGCGATACGACCATGTCAGATCAGATCCGGCAGGCCATGTTGAGTGAATACACCTCTCAGGGCAGAGTTGGTAGCTCCTGCAGGTGTGGTAGGCACAAGGGAAACTTCTGTCCACGTTCAGAGAGCATCCAATATAACCAAGAATGCGTGTCCCAGAAATGGTCCCCCGAAGTCAATGCGAATCCTTGACCAGGGTCGCTGTGGGAAAGGCCAGGTCGTCTGCTGGTCAGGTTGTGCATCTCGGTGTTGAGTCTAGCACATAGTGCAGATCTTCACTTGTTGACAAGGACATTGTCAATGCCTGGTGGCCGCCAGACATGACTCCTGGAAATCATCCTGGTTTTCTCAGTACCACGGTGACTCGTATAAAGAATGGCAAGTATTTGGCGTGCATGGATTTTGGAATCACGACTCTTGATCCTCAGACTAAGCAACCATAGTGGAGATTGAGTTCTGAGCGTCTACTGGTGGAGGACTTCTACTGCACCTGCTGGGAGGCTTTCTCCTTTCAGCAAACAAACAACATGGCCCAGTAGTAACTCATTACTTGTGGCTCGGGCTACAACAGAAGGCGAAAGGAGTCGCGAACAGTAGGGCATCGAACTTCTTGGTGGTCATTGGGCAGTGGCAGGCTACTAAGAGAACCGGCGTGACCGGCCTCTTTGCCAGGCTTGTATACGTTCTTACTTGCAAGCAGAGAGCTTCAGACCGACCTGACCGATTGAGAAGCAGCTTGCACAGGAACAGGAATGTTGGCGCCTTGCAGATACGAGGTGGCTTGTGGTCAGTGTGTGCTTGGAATGATATGCCCCAAGAGTACTGCTGGAAACGATCCACACCATACCCTACATCCAGTGCCTCCTTGTCAAGTTGAATGTAATTTCGTTCTGCCTTTAACAGGCTCCTCGAAGCAAAAGCAATGGGATGCTCGCTGAACTCACCATCCTTGTGTGCCAGGACGGTCCCTTTACCATAAGCTGACGCATCTCATCTGAGGCAAGTGAAATGCAGTAAACCTGGCGCCAAAGTCACCAGATTATCGTAGGCTGGAAAGGCATGTTGCTGGTCCTGTCCCCACTCCCATCTCTTTTCATCACAAAGAAGCAAGTGCAGTGGGTGGAGCGGCAAAAAAAATTGGGAAGAAGCTCCTGCAGAAGTTGGCAAGTCCTAAGAAACCTGGAAGTTTCTTGACGTCTTGTGGCACAGGCGCATGCAGACTGGCTGCCACCTTATCAACGTTCGGGGAACTGCCTTCTTTGCTCATGATGTGCACAGATACTCGACTTACGGTACAAAGAAGTGTCATTTCTCAAGCGGCAACTTGAGGCCAGACTCTTGAAGCTTGCCAAGGACACCACTCAATTTCGAAGGTGCTCAGCATGATTTGCACCGGTTACAAGAATATCATCAAATTAGGCTACTACATGAGGCAGCCTTCTGAACAAGTTCATCTCACACTGATATGGCAGAAGATGCCACACCAAAAGGTAACCGGGTGTACTGAAACAACCCCATGCCCGTCAAAATGGTGCATACTCCCTAGAGACCTCGTCAAGGAACACTTGCTGGTATTCGTCACCGTAGTCAAAGTTCGTGAATTTCTCACCTGTTGTAAGCATGTGCCACAGGCCCTCAATCGTCAGGGTAGGGTACTGCTCAACTGTTGCCACTGGGTTTATAGCGACACCAAAGTCTCCACATATTCTGATACTGCCGTCCTTCTTGAAGCCAACTTTGCTGTCTTCGCTGGAACATGGATGGTACCTCTTCGTAGTCATTGGAGGTCTTGAGTGACTCCGTCTGTGAAGGCACAGTGAAGTCTGTGTGACTTGAAGAACAGTGGTGAAGCATCTGAACAAACATATATTGTACTTAGGTGCCTTTGAAGGCCCTCATTAAACACTTCAGCATAGTCTTGGACGAAGTGTTGGATGGCAGAAAGTGCGTGGATGCTCATCTCCACATCAGAGACGCCGATGCCCAACTCATGAATCCAGTTGCGTCCTAGGAGAGTGAGCGATCCGCCCCGGCCAGGAAAATTGGTAGCTGTGCCTCTTTGCCTTCACGTTTTACCCGGGCATAATCATTGCCTTGAACCTTATTCAGTTCCCCGTAATAGCTTCGCAGAAGCCCTAGTGAAGGCTGCACAGGAACTGAAGGCCGAAGCCGCTAAAGTCGCGACTTCGATATGACAGAGACACTTGCCCCCGTGTCCACCACCAAGTGGAGCGGCTTGCCGCAAATGTCAATGGTTACTGCGAAAGGCGGCGGCGGCGCGGCGTCGTAAACTTCTCACATATAGAATACGTCGGAAGCCAAAGTTGTAGTGACGTTTTCGGCCCGGGAAGTATTCACAGGACGATGGTTGCTCGACGAGGGTGAACTGCGCGACGAGAACGGACGTGGCTTGGGAGGGCTGTGGCTGCGGGCATGGCTGTCCCTCCATTTCGAATGACAAACTTTCGCAAGTGCCCTCGCTTGCGGCAGAATTTGCATATGGCCGAGCACTTTCACCACCAATTCATTTCAGTCAAAAACAGAGTTAAACAAGATACAACACTGGGAACAACATCTCAAGAAACCATCAAGAACGCATACAAGAAGCTATGAAGTTCTCTTGAATGTATCGATATATTCACAGTAAAAACTGCTGACGGGTCTTGACGGACAAATTGCGACGCCCGTTGCGCCAAAGAAGCGGCTCAAGGTATGTCGTGTATAGGATTTTTTGCCACCTTATCACTATACGATCATTAAAACACGATCAATTGCTTGGTTAAAAATAGCTAGGTCAAATGTAAAATTATTTTGCTAAATTCATAATGGCTGGAATATTCTCAAAAACATGTTGAAGCTACACGCATTCAAAGAAACCAAAAATATATAGCAAACATTCAAAGGCCATCACCAACAAAACAACAACAAATGCAACAACAGCCTACAAGGCTACTTCAGGCCGAAGGTCTCCTCCATCAACCTCCAACCGCTCCCGTTCTGCACTGCTCGAGTCCGCTCTTTGCCCCCGAAGTTTTTTTTGTCACTCCATCGAGTTATTGGCCTTGCCCTTCTTCTAGGCCCGTCTCACAGAATCCACTCCGTTACGCCGGTGGTCCAGCGGTTGTCATGTCGCCTAATTATGTAGCCTTCCGAGTCCATTTCGTTTTCTGTTTGGAACTCTGATGTAATCTACTCGAGTTCTCGATCAGGAAGCTCGCTTCTTCTCCCTCAAATTTACTACGCAGATCCAATATAGGTTACAATATAACAGCAAATGTAAGAGATTAGTTATATAATAGACAAGTAAGTATGGGCTAATGCAAATAACCTAAAAAAAATCAAACGCAGAATAAGGGGTGCATGACCACAGTAAAGGCCTTGCCCCTTTTCTAATGCGCATGGGGAGCTGTGTCTCAACACTTCATTGCAAGTCAGTAGCAATTGAGCAGGTGTTACGTGGATGTTGCATAATATCAACCGATTTAAAGCATTCCCAAATGAACGCTGAATACGTCAAAATATGAATATTCTCAGGGAAATCTTACCGCAGAGATACGAAAAGACGACTGCAAGCGTTCGAGAAGAAAGCGCGCCACCGTTTTCAAAGCAAGCCCTGTCATTTCTACTTAGGTCCTCCAGTTTAATACAGCCGCTTCCAGGAATACAGAACGAAACTTTATGCAAAATGCCTATTTTTCCCTTGAGTCCATACCAAGCCTATTTAACATACAAGCATGAACTAAGGGAAGAGGAGCGCTTTAAACTACAGTTTATTGTGCCTATAAGTGCCTATTTTTACTATATTGGCTAAAAAGCGCCTTTTTAGACTATATGTGCCTATATGGGCTTTTTTGTGCTAGATATGCCTTTTTCTGTTTTTCGAGTCGATGGTCTGCAAGGACTGTTCTCGTTTCAGAAGCCCGCAACTCTGTGTTCGTCGCTCCCCGTTAGGAAAAAAGATCATACAGCCGTGAAAAAGAACCCGGGAAACGCAAACCGTGCGCGAGACACCGCCACCTCGTCTTCGCCAAATCCGTCGGGCCGCCAGAGGCCCGTACGAAACGACACCGCACCCAACCTTACCGATGTCACCCCTGTCCATACGAGCTGTTTTGTTCTATGTCATTCTCATTCTAATGCACTCTGTCCGCGGACCAAAGGCGAAAACTTTTGCCCATGTGCCGTATTCATTGCTGACAAAATAAAAACAAAAAATGAAGAAAATAACACGACACAGCCGCGCACATGCCACTCAAGGTCAAGGACGCCTCCTATGGGAGCGTCTTTGACCTTGTTTTACGGTGACGTCACCAACACGTGCACAGTCATCCGCCGATCACGGGAACAACACCGGACGGCAAGATGCAGCCCGTGTAGGACGAAGAAGGAAAGAGAAACCGTGCTTTTAGGAATGACCCTCCTGGCACTTTCGAAGTACTCTACTCGTGGCAGCTGTAATTGGGTAACCTTCAAGGGCATTTCGAAACCTAGCAACAAGGGAATTAGGTGCAAGGAATGCTGCGTGCTAATATTGGTAATCGGTATGTGGCTGCATAGTTCCTGAATGGTTTTACTCGCACAGCTTTCTTAGTCGTCTGCTTATCCAGTATAGAATATTTGAGTAATTTGTACGGAAGTATTACACTTCTTTCTACTATCTATGGGATTGATCGGGGATGTGAATAGCTGAGGAGGTCTTTCTGCTCTGTCGACAAATAAATATCTGTAGTTAAGATCTTTCTGTGTGGAACAGTTGCGTCTTCAAGCAGCAGTTACCGGTTGTGCCTCTTTCACCAGATCCATTTGTTACCCCTTAAAAAACCCGGCTGATGACGGAAAACTATTACAAAAACACTCGCTGGTGGTACTAACAGCTTTGCAGACGACGAAAGCGACGCAGCCGAAAATATTTACACCCAGGCTAAACTTGAACGTGACTTGGCACATTCGTGTGCTTATTTCACATTGCCAGCAGAAAGCATTTGCGCAGCTTAGAGCTTGGGTGCCACTCTAAGAATGCTGAGATCATTTCGAAGGTCCAGAACCAATACCCCTCCATCCCCAAACGGCCGGTTGCTGATAGAGCCATTCCTGTCTGGCAATCTGACTTTCTGTGCGACATAAATTTCATGGATTCCTTGTGCTAAAAAGCCTCCCGGAGGTTCTGAGCACCAAACATTCTGATATTCCAGATGGAATCAGGTCATGGAGCTGCCTGAAGTACAAGCACGCTCCCCTGACTTCAGTGAACGTCGAATGTTGTTTTTCGCACAGTTATCGACTGAAATAATCTACAACTTCAACCCGCAAATCATTGAGATGGGTCTGGCTTGTTGTGGCTTTTAAGTTTTTATTTTGTGTTGGAATCACCCTGCATTTCACGTAAATCAGTTAAAATAGCAAATACTCTGTGGCTAATTTTCACGAAAAAAAATAAAATTACTTTCCCACAGCTCAAGACTTGTGTGATGTTTTAATGCAAGACAAAATATTTCGTAAAATATCCTGCCGAAGTAAATACGAATTCAGCCTATGTGTGCCTAAATGACAGTAATTTGTGCTTATAAATGCCCAAATGGCACTTTTCAGTGCCTCTTATAGGCGCCTAAAATCATGATTTGTAGTGCCTAAAGTTCCGGTCTCTAATCATGAGTTCACCTTACGGCAACTTTAGAGCTATGCATGGCCTGATGCAAAATGTCACGCTACGTTATTTATGAACGTCAGGCCGCACCGCTCCCTATTTAACCATCGAGAGGCCAAGGAAAGGCCTTCTAAGCGTATTATTGTCATTATTAATATTATGTTTTCTTTGACTTGGCTCCCATTGTCAGTTTCGAGCATGAAACACCTTTATTACTGCCGTCTTTGCTTTTTGGCGGCTGCATAATGTTGGCAGTATTGTTGTTGTTCCAAATCCAAATAAGCAGGGAAATTACGTATTTTTCTAACATACCACGAGCCAGAAAAAATCGCATCAGTCCAGCACTGCACTTCATTTTAGCGGCAGGCCCATTGTACGATCAAGCTGACAAAAGCGACGCAATGGTGTTGGACGAAAGGAGAGCAAGCGCCATAGGCAGCCCGGCCGCGCTCCCAAGCCGAGCCGGCCCCCAGAGGCCGCAGAAGTGTCTCACGAAGGCAGCCGTTCTCACAGCTTCGCTTTCGCCGCCGCGGTCAGGTATTGCGTGGCCGGCCTGGCCACGAGGCGGCTACAAGCGGGCTGCCATGGCCGGCGGCGGAAGTAAGCGGCAGCGAGGAAGCGCCGCGTGCCCGAGGCGGGTCGTTGCCCCTGACCGTGAGGCAGCGGCGCTAGTGGCCTCGTTTCGACGAGGAGCAGCCTTTCACCTTTCACGTCCGCCTGGAATAGCGGCTGTGTGCGCAACCGACCGTGATGTGATGCCGCCGTTTCTGCGGTGGAACAGCTGCAAGCACTCGGCCACTACACCTTCCTCGGTTGCATTGGGATCCTGCACACCACGCCAAAGCGGGTTTTCTCCCTTCAGGACAAAACCTCGAAGCCCTGAACCTGAGTAGTCTCTAAGCCGAGAAATACCCAGCTTCAGTGAAATCCTGCGCGTTGCTACGAGGAAATTTCAGTAGGATTGTTTCTGTGAATTGTTCTCGCACCCGTTTTCTCTGGGAAGGTTTACTGTCCGGAAGTGGAACTTTAAGAAAAGTACCATTAGGGCGATACTTAACACGAACTTTGTTTGCACCCTTCTGGAAAGAGCACGGTTCCGCATAGCCAGTGTTGGCATTTCCATGGCATGCGCAAACATGCAGTGTGCATACTCTTGCCGCGTTTCTTTTGCCGACACGCGTACCTCTAGTGGAGGACAACCGCTGACAGTGTACGAATATTTTTTCCAAGCGAGTGGAAGCTTGCCTGCTTTTCTATGCAGGGAACTACGATCAGATTACTTTTTCTTTTCCTGATGCGTTCACTTGGCAAAAAAAGAGATAATTACGTATTACAGTTTTTATGTTACCCCGCATTTCTAGAGATAATTGTAATTGATAACTCTGTACGTGTGCAGTAACTTCAGAATGCGAGACTGAATGCAAGTCTCCAAAAACTTTGTGCCGGCATTTTTACACCAACAAGCACCAATTATAAGGGTGTAACACTGTAAAGACTTCAACAAATTCCTAATCAAACAAACACGGAAACTACCGTACCCTATAATATTGAATATAAATTCTGAAATGCTCTAATGGCTGATCTATTTTTCTTTCAAGGAATTAAACATTCCAACTCTCTCGGGTTTCACAGAAACAAATCCCTGAATTTTTAACGCATTTAAAGCCTAGAAGAAACATTGTCGGAACAAAACACCGCTAGAGCGTTGAAAATTCCGGTGGCCCTCAGTGCGCGGAGCGCTAATAGAGGACGTTCGGACTCATATGTCATTCGCTGAAAATGAAGGCTCGAAACAAATTTCTGAAGGAAATTCACACAATAACTAGGTGAGCGATACCATAAGGGTCGGCGAAGGGTGAGGTCTTGCCACTGAACCGTGCTGAGATCGGCTCTGGAGCGTAGAAGAACCTACCAGAGCGAAATACCTTTGCAGCTCTCCACAAGCACGCGGGTATTTGCGGTTACAGCATGGCGGTGGCTCCATAGAAACCAATGCCTGGAAGAAACACTTTAGTGGCTGTAACTAACGCTTTCGCTCGCAAGCGCTGTGCAATGTCATCCATGCTTTAAAACAGTCACGGTTTTCAATATAGCTGATTGATTGTGGGGTTTAACGTGGCGAATTCTACACATGGACTATGAGGCGCGCCACAGGGGAAAGCTCCGTATTAATTTTTACCCCATGGGGATCTTTAACGTGCGCGGTAATCTTGACACAAGAGCACTTGTGCTATTTGCCGCCATTAGAAAAGACGCCACCGCGTCCGCGATCGAATCCGCGTCATTGAACTGTTCAGCACAACACCTCAGCCACCACGGCAGGTGCCCCATCTTCTATGCTACGACTGCAAGTATTTTCTCCATGCCTGACTAGTTGACCATATGCTTGTCTTCCCCTGCACTGTAACAGGAGATGCTTGGTTGAATTATTGTAGTATGAACCACAACCTCAAGCACATCGTGCGCTTGGCAGGTGGTAGCACACTTCCATTTATTACGTCTTTTAACCATTTTCTACTGTGGCGTCCTTCCTCAAAGTTACATTAACATTAGGAAATTCTCAATAAAAGCTGATTTTCTCAATTCTCCATATACAAGAACAGCTGATTTTTACTTCCTACTGGGCAGCTCCTTGTGAAGGTTCCCCAAAAGGTACGCGCCAGACATCGCGGTTTCGCTCTCATCTTGTATCTTTTCGGCGAAACATGCACGCAAGAAAGATGGGGCAGGCAGCCGACCGAGTATACGTGGCGTTTTCGCGATTGCGGCAAAGGCTACAAGGTTGCCAAGTGCAAAATAAAGCGCTCTATAATGCGGGTGTACGTGCGCAGTTTCAGAATCTTCGATTGGTGATCAAATCTAAAAAATGTATACGTTAAGCACAACACATCCCCTCTTTCATTTGCCTCGGGTACTGCTTCAACATGTAAAGTACACGTTTAAAATAAAGGTGGTTCAGCTCAGTACGAGTTAGCTACTGCTTTGGGTGCAATTAAAAAAATACACATTTCTCTCCAACACATCAGGTATGCATTTTTTCAGCTTAGAAACTAACTTGTAAATGAAAAGTTGCATATTATATTTTGAAAAGTACCTTTAATTCAGATGAAAGCACTTTTCATGGACCCTAACTTGGAATATAGTGTGGCGACTTCAGAGAAGTTGTAGGTAAGTAATTCGTAACGTTGGTAATTTTTATTTTATGAGTAATTCGATGCCTCTTTCCAAAATGCACCCATCAATACATTGAATATGCAGTAGACCTTACAATTTGGAATGTAATCTACAAATTGATGAGCGCTACTCCTACGGAGAAGTCCCTAGACTAAGAATGTTGTTAGTTTCTCAAACGCACACGGTAGCTTATTGGTCAGATCGTATCTAACGCGCACGCAGCATTTAAGTTATGGACTACTCTTTTTCCCTAAATAAAACATGTGGTTTTAAACTATTTTATTCACACTCTTTTCATAACACTAGTGCAACACTTTCGAGGTTCGCAGCAGCTGACGAGTTGTCAAGGCCATTAAGATGCCTTAGCAAGTTACAGCATTAGACGCAAATATAATCCCAGATGGGCCCACAATAAAATAACCATCGAGAAAAAGAGTACACCTCCCATCGGGTAGTGAGACACTCGCCGTGCATTTGTATTTCAGACTTTGATGAATTGAGGCAAGTCATTTATGGGTTGCGATTAACCAAGCGAATGTTTTATAGCAAACTGAGATTGTTCAAAATTTTGCAATAAATTGTTTGATCAAACAACAGCGCTGAAATTTTGCCTTTCTTTTGCTACACGAACTGTGTTGCTGCGCGAAAATTACTTAGCCACCCTGTAGGTTTCCAAGCGATAAGTAGTGACAAATCCCAGCAACATACTCACGGTAATGGGAGGCCTTGTAGCCCTTAGACAATCGAGACAATACTTTCACAGGCGGGGTCCTGGCGGCGACCTCAGCGAAACTGGAAATTGCATTAAGAAAGTCGCGTGCGGCTCTAAATGAGTTTCATTTCGCCTAGCATCAATACGTCGCTGAAAATAAATGCTAAGGGTCTCCAGATATGTAAGTGTCAGTACAATGATAACCATTGTATTCCTAGTAAATGCGTACTTGTGAAAGGTCTACCCTAGGCCTTGTTTGCGCCTTTTTCTGCTTTTTTCTAATTTTCTCCCCGCAAGGTCGGCATGGCAGCCGCGCTATGATGAAGACCATACCCATAACCTTGTTTTCTCACCAAGATACCCAAACATAGCTTGTATATTCGGCACACTGAAGCCAAAACGGTTATAAGTTACACTGAAAAATGTTTATATTGGAATTATACTGTTATTTTGAGATATGACTTCCAGTCCCAATGTTGTCCGCAATCAGCGAGGAATAAACTTTAACTTATTTGTCTTTCGGTTACAGAAGCCTTAAGCTTCTACCCGATGTCCAGTACACATCAGCCACAGGTTAGCTGTGAAGCCCACAGTAAGTAATACAGGTGAGAAACGAAAGCACTCAGGGTTCGCAAACATGCACTCAACCTTCTGCACGATGAGTCTGGCCTTTAAGTAAAGTGACCGGTACCACCTGACAATAACCGGTAATCGGCTAGCCAAAGGGAGGGGGAAAATCTTGTGTTAAGTTCTCCAGCCAGGAAGATACATACGTGCAAAATTGGTTTTCTTGCTAACAAGCCACTTCCATTCTGCGGCATTCTAGCGGCCACCGCGTCGGCAGCGCCAACGGCAATTCTGCGAGAGTAACTAGGGCACGTATCGATTCAGCGTTGTTCCCGTTAGAGATTGAAGCCTGTCGGACGTTACGCCTGAATAACCCACCCATAACCTTGTTTTCTCACCAAGATACCCAAACATAGCTTGTATATTCGGCACACTGAAGCCAAAACGGTTATAAGTTACACTAAAAAATGTTTATATTGGAATTATACTGTCATTTTGAGATATGACTTCCAGTCCCAATGTTGTCCGCAATCAGCGAGGAATAAACTTTAACTTATTTGTCTTTCGGTTACAGAAGCCTTAAGCTTCTACCCGATGTCCAGTACACATCAGCCACAGGTTAGCTGTGAAGCCCACAGTAAGTAATACAGGTGAGAAACGAAAGCACTCAGGGTTCGCAAACATGCACTCAACCTTCTGCACGATGAGTCTGGCCTTTAAGTAAAGTGACCGGTACCACCTGACAATAACCGAGTAATCGGCTAGCCAAAGGGAGGGGGAAAATCTGTGTTTAAGTTCTCCAGCCAGGGAAGATACATACGTGCAAATTTGTTTTCTTGCTAACAAGCCCACTTCCATTCTGCGGCATTCTAGCGGCCACCGCGTCGGCAGCGCCAAGTGACAATTCTGCGAGAGTAAACTAGGCACGTATCGATCAGCCGTTGTTCCCGTTAGAGATTGAAAGCCTGTCGGACGTTACGCCTGAATAATTATATTCACTCGATGGTTTACGCTGCATAATTGTTTCTTTTTCGCGTGAAACGATCGCGAAGTTTCCTCCCACCCCTTCTTTGTTGCACAAACGTTGCGGTTCTGTATTCTCATGGCCTGTCTTTCCGCCCCTAGAGGCCCCTGAGTACAAAAAAGCCGGAATGCTGCTCAGAGTAGCTGGAAGGGCAAACACCAATTGGGCGGAATAGCGTGAACCTAAGAGCCCCCGCCGCGGCCGCTCAGTGGCTAACGCGGGGGGGGGGGGGGGGGGGGTGTTGCGCTCAAAGACGTAGGAGCGATCGCTGCCGCTGCGATTGGCTTCTCATAAAGGCGAGAAGCGCAAACGCCTGCGTGTCGGGATTTGTTACCGTGTGAAGTATTACCGGGTAACCCGGTGGAATCCAATACGGCGCCCGTCAAGGCCCAGCTTTAGCTTCTGGCACAAAACATCAAAAATTTGTTATTCGGAATTTTTAATCAAAGCCGGCAGCGCTCATTTGAGATAGGCACTTGTAGTGCGAGTGCCATAGGCGGACCCGTGCAACACCATCTGCGCGATCGCATTTTGCCGCGCGAATCCAGCGAGGCAGCTTCCATTTTTTCATTCGGTTGACGTCGCGGCAAAGGTCCTGTGCACATCACATGAGAGTGTTTTATTTTCCTGTTTCTTTTCAGTTACCTTGCGCATTTTAGTCTGCGCCTAACAGCCTCTCTCTCTCTCTCTCTCTCTCTCTCTCTCTCTCTCTCTCTCTCTCTCTCTCTCCCGCTCATCACTCACACGCTCGGTTTTTTTTGCAGCCAGCTTGCCTCTTCCCGGCATTTTTGGAACGGAAACGTGCAGCTTTGGCTTTGGGTTCTAACAGCCTATGCAAGTGTGTATTTTTTTCATAAGCTTTGTTATGTTATTTTAATGCCTTCTCAATGTCTATTTTAACTTAAAGAACCCAGCTATACCCCAGGCTCGCAATGTGCGTGCTCCAGCCATAGCACCAAAGCCAGCAGCCAAAAAAAATTTGTTCCCTTGTACATCTGCCTTCCGTAGATATTGGTATGGGTGCAGTATTTATTCAAATTGAAGGTCCGGTGTGTGGCACAAGTGCCACAACATGGTCTGTCAATTTATCATAAAAATGCGCGTTTTATGTTTGTGTTTCTGCTTCCTTGTGCACTCTCATCACGGACAAGATGGAAGGCCGAAAATAGTTCTGTTTTGTATCCACTTCCGTTGTATCCACGATTCAAAATCCACCCACCCAAGCGACATCGAGTGCAGTGCAAAATAAAGCCGCTGATCGGGTAGTTAGCCCACCAACTAATACAATTACCCGCAACGTCAGTCCGACGCATTACCCTCTCAGCGTCTTTTCGGAGAAGTGTACGTTATGAAAAGGCCCATTATAAACTCTACATCTACCCGATGCCGCGCGTCACTTGACACCGTGCTAATTGCTTGTGCCCATCTATCTAATAACCTTGATATGTGATTTTTGATGCCATTGGGGTTAAATACCATTGATACTTCATTAATTCATTAATAGGGACCCATGAATTTACATCAGTGAACCCGACAACAGACCATAAGCGTCACAGTTCCCCTAAAAACTACCACACTTGAATGATTGGTGAATCTAAATTTTTCACGACCACAAATCAAGAAAATCAAGCCAAGTTGATTCTGTCGTTCCGGCAACGAAAATTTGGATAAATTGTAACAGCGGGTATTTTCCAAAGAGGAAGCCTAAAATGAAGGACAAACGGTGCTGATGCCTCTACGACATCTCGGAGTTCTTGTAGGATGATGCGTGCTCGTGCCTGAATGATCACGCACCTCCTTGGTTAACAAGGCGGTAGGGGCTGTGCATTCAGCCATGGTCCGCAGCTTGCTGCTAAAGGAACTCTCCTCCTTCCCTCGCGCTTGTGACGGAGTCTTTTCGGTAGCCGGAATTTCTGTTATCGGATTCATCTTCTGATAGAAACCGATAACATAAATTTCTGAAGAGCACCAGCGCCTACTCGTGGTTACTGCGATCATAATTTTTTTTTCTTTATCTTTGCTGACTGCAAGGGTACCAGACGATTCGAAACGAGGCAAGGTGTTTCCAGCGCAGAAACCTGGCCACGTACATTCCGCAAGAAGTTGCATGCTATTTCCTTACTTCAAGCTATTGGAAACTTTTAGAACACCCAGATTATGCATGCTTGATTAGTTTTCCTCAGTTTAATTCGTACTTTACAAAACGCCAGTAAGGTTGTCGGAAGCATCGTTCATGTGGATCTAAAATAGTAGCTATTCTAGATCCGCAGACCTATTTTCTGTCTCGGGTCGCTCACCTTCATTTAATTCCCTTTGTATATGACAGCGGGGATGGAATAATGTTAGGAATAACACTCAAGGACAGGAAACGAGTTATCTGGATCAGAGAACAAACTAGAGTTGAAGATATCAATGTCCAAATAAACAAAAAGAATTGGACTTGGGATGGCCATGTAGTGAGACGAACCGACAACCGGTGGACAATTAAGTTACCAGTTGGGTACCAAGAGATGGTCTAGATGAAGGGGAAGGCCCTCAACACGATGGAGGGATGGAAAATAGAAATTCTGGGGTAAACTGTGGACTAGAGGACTGCAGGACCGGAGCGGTTGGATGTCAGTGGGAACGGCCTTCGTTCTCCAGTGGACCAGAGTAGGATGATGATTATGATGATGACGATGACGACCGAGTGAATAATCAACTACGTCTTTTAAAACTCAGTACATCTGATTATGAGATCATTGTGATGTGCTTCGGCTCGAGGAATAACGCGACAATGGCGACCGCGGGCGTATACGCGGAGACTGGTTAATACAAGACGCGCAGGCGAAATGTCTTCAGTCCTTAAAGCTTGGTTCAACGGCCCGAAGTTTGCACGTACGATTTACAGTTCTCAGCGTCATAGTAGCCGCGACTAAGCGAAATATTGCGATGCTCAACAACTTCACCGCTCCAGTACCGTTTCCCCATACTCTCAATCCGGCCCACTGAACTGATTATGTGCCGACTTCGATCGCGGTTTTTCCAAAAGTTTGGACCCATCGGTCTATAGTACCCCAGTGGACTCCACCAAGTTTTTAAACATGATTAGCCACTCACTTCGACTGGATGAACGCCTTCGCCTAGTCGATATTCTCTTCCAGTACGCGAGTGTTTTTGATTGTTTTCAGCAACAAAGGTGTCATACAATTCCGGCTGATCAGATTGGCCATAAATTAACTGCTGAAGCAGCACACTGAATGGTCGGAAACGTTACGGCGTTTTTTGGTCAATCTGACCTATACCCGGTGCAAAGTCCAATAAATCCAAAGAAATGGCGTTATTCAAGGTTGGTGCAGTTTCTCAGAGACGATGATCATCCTCGTGGTAACAGGGACTGGTTCTTAGCGATTTTGCGCAGAAAAAACGAAGCCTGAATTGTAAAACAAAGAAGCATGTCTAGGCGCCGAGCCGCATTGACGACGTCATGGCCTGCCTTAATTCAGCTTCCTTCTTTTATTTGTTGACGTGAGATCAGGCACTTGTCAATTCCCGATGGAATTCAAGGATAACAAATAATGTTTTTGTAACGCCAGATGGACTCTTCGATTTTAACGCGATTTCCTTGAGACTGCAACGCTCCAGCTGCCTTGAAACGCCTTTGCAGACTCTTCTGCGTGGACGCAGGTAGTATATACGCGTCAACGAACTACGTTGGCGGTGTCGTAATTTTTGGCAGATCCTTCCGAGAGCACACCGTGTCACATCACCCCTGTCAATGACGGCTTCGAAAAAACAGGCGCACTCTTAATTATCCGAAATGGTGATTTGGAGACCGTAAAATACACTTGTGCTGTGCCTTTTCGTCCGATCAACACGGCGTGAGGCTTGACCACCAAAAGATCTAAGCGGTCAGTGATTTTAAGAGGCCCTATTCTGTCAAGGAGCGTCCAAGTTTTTTCAGCGTCTCTTATTTTCCAAGGTTCATACCTGGATTCGCCTACAGAGCTTAGCCCTTGACATTCCTACTGTAATGCCACTCGTGAGGACACTCACGCCTAACTCAGTTTGAGGCATTCAAGTGATCTTTACGCACTTGGACCTAGATTTCCCCGTTTAGAGTTTTTCTTTTGGTAATGACATACTCTGCAAATGTACTGTAAATGTTGGTATATACTTGAGTTCTCAACACATCCACCCCGTCTCGATGCCATCAATCCAAATGCCATTTTTGAGAAGTTCCCCAGCTCCCTGCTGAGCCTTCTCCCAGATTAACGTGGGTCTAAATGATGGGGCCCTCTACGCCACCAGACTACCTCTGAAACTAATTTTACTGGCCCGGCACGCAGGATTTGGGGAAAGAAAAGCAGCAGGCCACAACGATAGGCAGCGGACGGACGTGAGTCATCTGTCACCAGCCCCAGCCGAGCTTCGCACGGGGCGGAGCATTCTAGTTCACCGCAGCGCTTGCGACGTGACCTCACCAAGGTGAACACGCTGCAGACGACCAAAAGTGAGGCTGAGTGACATTTTTTGCCCTTTGTTGTGGCTGTGTAGGCACAGACGTCGTGTGTATGCTGTTTACAAGGAGCACTCCGGCTGTCATGGCAGAAGAAGACGGGAATGGTCAGACACGCCGGGCTCCACATCAAGGAGGTACGGGAGTAAGAGAGTTGCCCCTAGCAGGATAGGAGCTGGCAACTCTTACAAGTACAAACTCGAACTTGCAATTTCGCTTTTCTCCAAGCAGAAACAGAGAGGCACCAATCTAATCAGCAGTTACCAAAAGCGAAGCTTAGAACGCCCGAGCGGTTGCGCTGTTTTGATTGTAATCTAGATTGCAGCAGGGAGACTCTATCGAGCGAGTTTCATTAAGGCGGCATACAGTCGGGCACAGGGCCAATCCACCGTATAGCGATCGCAAGCTTCAACGGTTGCAGCCGCTTCGTTTATTGTATTTTCACCTGGGCGATGCGTATACGGCTGCGACACCATAAACAAGGCTACGAATTCACCAGGGGTCGTTTGCGTGGCAACAGAGGATACGATGAAAAGCGTTCAGTTCTACGCGGCCGCTGACACCAGAGAGTTCAGGTTTGCTCTTGTTGCTAAAACACTGGTCCCGCAGGGCGCAGTAGAAAAGATTGAACCTCCGCTCACAAACGGAATATCAATTTAAATAAACCTACAGGACGGGGAGGCAGCCATCGCACAGAAAAGACTTGTTGCGAGCCGCATGCTCCATTCTGCTCCAAATTCACAGTAGAACGCCAACTCTGCGTTAATCACTCAAGATCCCGTCCATGACAGTAATAATAATAAAGAATGAAATTAATCTAGGGCAAAGAGAGAAAGAGCTGAGAAATCATGGGGCGAGACGGAGCGGGCGAACGAGAGAGAGAGAGAGAGAGAGAGAGAGAGAGAGAGAGAGAAGGAGTTAAGAGCATGTGAGGAAGCTGAGAAGGAAATGGGAGGATAACGGGAGGAAAGTGGGCTGGAAAGTAAGAGAGCACGCATGGAAGCGGAGAAGGCGTTCAGGACACGTCAGCAGGTCTGCGAAGGGAGTGAGCGCGTGAGGGGGCAACATTTACAGAGGGAGAGAGAACGTGTAAGCTGGGAGAGAGTAGACGACAAAGAGTGAGAGCGCATGAGGAGAGTTTGAGAGAGAGAAAAAGCATTTGAGGGAACGGAGACACACCGAAAGCACGGGAATAGGCCACAGGAGCAACCTAAGGCAAAAAAAGAGCTGAGAAACCTAATTGACCTTGGGGGTCATTGCTGAGGGTGTGCCAGAACCCACGACGCAGCCACGGACTCAGTAACATGCGCGACAAAGAGGTGCTGCACGCACGATCCCAGAGAGCCTGAATACCCGTTCGGGCAGCCAAAAAGCTTCGTTGGGCTGAAGCGCGGGATTGGGCTCAGATGTACCAACAGCATTCGCTGGTTATAGACGCGTCTGAGGCTGGGCCCAGTGTGACGCCGGCACGTAGGGTTCCAGGGAGAATGATAACGAAAAGAGCGTCTCGTTTGCGTGCCGCCATTCCACTGTGACGCCGACCAGTTCTTCAACGCTTGAGTGCGAAGCATCTCCAAACATTTTTGCATTCTATAAGCCTCACCATTCAAGTCGTATTTGGCCATAACCCTCTTTCTTCTCTTGTTGTGTGCCTTTTGCCGATTTCTTAAAAGAACATGTCACAAGCGACAGGATACAAATCCTAAGGTGGAACTATGTCCGCTACCTGAGTTGAGCTCCTCTGCTTGTGCTCTCACTCGGAGTGATAAAGGCAAAGAGAGTAATGGCTGGCTAAAAAACAAGTCATGAGCCAATTTTTCTTCGAATATACACTTAAAAGTATAAGTTGTCATTGGCATCGCTTTAACGGCGTAACGAAAGGGAGTATACGCATGCGGATAGTCCAAACACCACTGAAAGCATTCGAGCATTCGATGTGAAGGTATGTCATGGGATTGGTACGGAGAGCACCAGATACAAGACGAAGCCTGAAGTGAAGAAACTGGTCTAGCATTTTAGTGCTGTTTCCATGGCTGACCGATACAGAGCACTCCCGGTGTCCTGCAGTGACTCTAACAGGCTAGTAAAAACGCGCAAAAGAAGTTGAGCATCTGCACCGTAAGTGTCGTGTGAAAGGGCCTTAAGAATGTCGATTGGTTTCATGCATTTGTGCTTCAGTTTTTGAATAGGTGGAATTTGAATTTGAATTTGAATTTGAATTTTTATTATTTCCAACGGTGTAAAATACATACAAGTTATTATACAGACAAGGGTCCCAAAGTCAACAGACTGCAACGGGACCCTTGATTAATTAATACAAAATAAAGAATACACAGAAAGCAGCAAAACAAAAAAACCGTAACTAAAAACAATGAACACAGCTAAACGCAGCACTAAAGTAGAATAAAAAAAAAGTGATGAAATCGGTTAAACAAAAATACGAGAAAAAATACGTGTTACACATTGCTAGCACAATACTAATTCAAACAAGGTAAAAAGGTTGACAGCAAAAAATACATTAAGTATACACTTGCATTACACATACAATCTATCTGAACTCAGAAAACTTGGGCAATGAAATGAACAGTAACATAGCAATAGAGATAATGAAAACAGTACATTCATCGATTCAACAAAAACGTTTTTGGCAAGTGTTTGAAGGAAAATAATGATGATGAAGATTTTAGTTCTGCCGAAAGACTATTCCATAATGAGATAGCTGAAAAAGCGGGTGTCATTTGACCATAGTTAGTACGGGCTATGGGTAATAAGTAATTTTCGTTGGCTGCAAATCTGGTGGAGTTGTTATTTTGTAATAGTTCCCTGTCAATAAATTGGTACGATACATTATTAACACGCAGTTGAAACAAAAACGTAGCTAGGTTGTAAAAGAATACATTTTTAACCGATAAGACATTATTCTGTTGAAGCAAAACACAGGCGTTAGCACGGAATGAGCTGTTAGTAATAATACGAAGAGCCTGATTTTGAATATGTTGTAACGGTGCCAGATGACGATCATAAGTGTTACCCCATGCAACAATACCATATGTGATATGACTATGAACGAAAGCAAAATAAAGAGACATAAGTGCTTGGCAATGTATGCGAGTTTTTTGTAAACAAGTACGCGTAACAACTTTTGTTGCTTTTCTACAGGAACGGAAACCCTGTTAAGCCTGATGTCTCCATTGGCGGGTTACGTTTT